>OX454415.1:164943116-165543116 GCA_949715475.1 Microchrysa polita
GTGTTTTTTTTTTGTACTCGGGTCTAGTTAGGCTAGCATAACTACATACATGGGATTACAATAACAACATAGCCCAGATAAACCCAGTAATGTATTGGGAGTACATACCCACTCCGACCAAAGTTAACCCGGAAGCATTCTTACAGATGTGACAACCAGGGGCGCTCTATCACGAATAAGTTCAGTACAGCCAACGCCGTCTAGATATTAAGGCCGCAATGCAGAATCGTAGACGTCAAAATCAGCTACTAAATTTTGGTTATGTTCGCCAAAGTTGCACTGTTTTGTTTTTCCCTTTAATTACGTCTTATGCTTGTTTATGTTGTTTGTTCGCATTCGCCATAAATTTAGTAGCTAAACTACGACGGCATTGTATGTACAGCTGATTTGCGGCTATGATATATCCAGATGGCGTTGGTACAGCATGAGCTAATACCAAAACCATTGGCTAGATGTCACGGGTGGAAGCTTTAATGTCGCGATAAGCCGACCGTATGGGCTGTGTGAAGTTAGCCAGTCATTTTTTTGAAATTAGGTCCTTTTGCTCGGTGAACCGTTTGTTCTACAGCGGCTACGTTTGTTCTTGATTGTTCGCCAATTAATATCGTTTGTTCTTCTCTGATTATTTAATTATAGCAACTTTAAAATTGTGAGTGTGAACTTAGCCAGTCATTTTTAAATATGGGTCGGAAAGGTATAGGTTTGGTATCAATCGAAAGCCAGACGTTTGTTCATTTTGTAGGGCGTTTGTTCATCCTGGAAACGGAAGGATACAGGAATTATTAAGGAAAAAGAGATTAGTTGTGACGTCATCTTCACTCAACCAACGCCATCTACTCAGCTCAGCTGTACGGGCAACCCGTGTCCCGCGAACAATTTATGCAAGATCCACACCATCATCGTACAGCTGAGCTGAGTAGATGGCGTTGGTTGAGTGAAGATGACGTCACAACTAATCTCTTTTTCCTTAATAATTCCTGTATCCTTCCGTTTCCAGGATGAACAAACGCCCTACAAAATTAACAAACGTCTGGCTTTCGATTGATACCAAACCTATACCTTTCCGACCCATATTTAAAAATGACTGGCCAAGTTCACACTCACAATTTTAAAGTTGCTATAATTAAATAATCAGAGAAGAACAAACGATATTAATTGGCGAACAATCAAGAACAAACGTAGCCGCTGTAGAACAAACGGTTCACCGAGCAAAAGGACCTAATTTCAAAAAAATGACTGGCTAACTTCACACAGCCGACCGTATGCTCATTTGTTGTTTCTGTAGGCCATGCTCATTTACTGGTTATTGGTTTTTACTAAGTTCATGTTTGGTGCACTCATGTGAAGTTGGCCGCCTTATTCTCCGAATCGCTTCGGAAACCGTTTGTGCGGGGGCGGCTATGTTTGTGCATGATTATGCGACAATAATTTTCGTTTGTGCGTCGCTAATTATTTAATTATAGCTCTTCGGAAAACTTTGAATGTGAAGTTGGCCGCCATTTTTTTAAATATGGTCGGATAAGTATAAATTTGGTATCAATCGATCGGAAATCGTTTGTGCATTGATTTTTTGCGTTTGTGCATCCTGAAAACGCAAGGACACAGGCGTAATTGAGTAAAAACCCACCTGGTTTGAATCTTAGCTAAGAGTGATATTGTGTACACAAACACTTCCTGTAAATATTACTTCAAATCACATCCGGAACCGTTTGTGCGGGGGCGGCTACGTTTGTGCATGATTGTGCGATAATAATTTTCGTTTGTGCATCGCCAATTATTTAATTATAGCTCTTCGGAAAACAATTACGCCATTAAATTTGAACAAAACTTCAGGAAAATTAGGGGAAAACTGGATTTTTGCATGAGCCTTCCTTTTGAGGTCCCAAACAAGACCCTAAAAGTCCCCGCCTCTACGGAACCTCATAGCGCCCTTAGCATTGCACGCATCAATCTGAAATTGGGATATTTAATTAAGCGTTGTACAAGCTACAAATTCGACATATAACAATTCGATGCACGTTACCGTTATAGAGATTCCCCAGAAACTGCTTAATTGATTGTTTTGACCCTCATAACTTCGTTAGGGGGGGCTCCTAACTTTCGGGATTCTTGGCGTCTTACTTACAGGCACAGAAGCTACAGATTTCTCCTAGAAGACCTTAGGCGCCGTTAGGAGTGCCCGAAAGTATTCGGTCTTTCCATCGTTTATTGAGAAAGCACAAGAGCTTCAAATTTGCCATACGTCACTTTTTTGTATATGCTACCGTTATCGAAATATTCAGAAAAACCTGTTTTCGAGGGTCTTTGGCCCTCTGTAGCACAGCTAGCGGCGGTAAATTTGGCGCGCTGATTCAGAATTTGAGGTCAAAAACAAGAATAAAAAAATTTAGGCTTCCCCGCCCCAAATTGGTACCCCTGTTTTCTCGGGTACTCGTCCTATCGTCGTGGCAGAAACACTAGGTAAATTTGGCGCGCTGATTCCGAATTTGAGGTAAAAAATAAGAAAACTAATATTTTTCGTTTTTTTTTCGCGCTTATTTACCCCTACCTGCACCTTTTTTACAAAAAAAAAACAAACACACTTATTATAGAAAAGAATAACTTTTTATCCTTGAGAGAGCTTTCCTAGAAATTTCAAAGGCTACGACAACATTGAATTCGTAGAATAAAAATATTCGAAATTCAGTTTTTATTTATATAGGAATCGATGAAAGTGAATAAATTATTGGTGAAATTTAATTATGTTCATGAATAGCGTCAAGTCGATGAAAGAGAGGGAGAGAGAGGGTCGAAAAATTGCACACATTTTCGCTAACCCAATGAAGTTTAAAAATTCTTCTTTTCAAATCTCATGCTTATTGATACATCAACTCACCCAATGCATCCGCTTTCTATATATAGTCACTCTAATTCGTGCAAAAATATTTTAAAGGATACTTTGAAATATACTTAATCACTATTCTTGTAACACGGCTCATTTCTCGCGTTATCCCTTTTGTGTCTTCTGAGTATATTCTTTATCATTTTCATGGGCAATTTAACCGGAAAGAGGGTTGACTCAATGATGTCAAATATTTGCCTATGCCATCATCAGAATCCCCAATCCCCTTCCTTTTTATTTCGCATGGGACACGATGAGAAAAAGTATAGATTTTTCAATTGGTTTTTGTTTTTACTCGTATGCTCTGGAATTTTCCATTAACTGCCTACGCCCCGATGAACTTATATTTATGGTGTATGTACATATTAACATTTTCCTTTTTATAGGAAATGAAATCTTATCTCATGCCACCCGGATGTATCGTGGTGGTGGGGTATAGATATTCCGACTTGCAGATTATTAAAGTTTAGTTGATGTAATGGAATATAATAACAGGATGACATATGATCTGATCTGATAAAGTAATACAGAATTGGAATCACGGTAAATTTAAGAAAAAGTTGAACGACAAAATTACCATAGAAACTGTTGTAATTGATTATGATTAGATTCCGTAACGGATGTGGACGTATGTATTGGTTACAAAAAATCATCAAACATTTTTTGTTTGTTTTAAATACAACATTTCACTACGTATGGACAAAATTATTGCTAATTTTCTCGTTCCACCTTTTTCAATTATCAATCAAAACCAAAGCAAACTTCTATCAAATCACAAAATGGGAAAAATCCTAAATATACTAAAATTAGCATACACCCTCCCCACACGAAAAGTACAAATTAAATATACCAACTCGCCTCAAAGAAAATGCCAAGGGAAGTGTATTCTATTCAAAAATAAAGTAAAATAAAAACAACCAACACAAAGAGAAACCTTTTCAACAGGGTGACCTCGCTTTTGGACTAGCTTATAGACAAATGACTGTTTTTGCCAGATCTCTACCGTATAGCTACAAAATAATTTCGAATGAAAATGGCAAGTTAATTGGTTGGTCATTAAGCTCGGACTGTTGGTATGTAGATATTTCGCACCATACCATACCATTGCGTGTCCTACTGACTACTGTTGTTTTAATTTTGCTCCTTTGTGTCAGCATATGTCTGTATAGGGCACCAAAACACGTACTCTTCGACGACCGCCGGCCGGCCGGCCGTCCATTCGCCCTTGGCCATCATGTCAATGCTATTTGTACATATCCTTTTGTAGTCAAGTAAAAAAAACAGTGCGGGGTGTGGTATGTATCGGTTGAATATCTTTCAAGCGAACTCTGTACAGGTTCGAACCTTCAAAAGCATTGAAACATGTTGAGATGGCAACAATCGCCGACTTGAACCATTCTGGTCTCGCCCAGAAGCACCTACAGCTACAACCACAGCACAACCCGCATTGTCAAGTCCTTTTTGCCGTCGAGACAAAAGCAGTGCTGAAATCTGCGCCCGTTAATGGCCAATTACCGAACAAAACGTTCGAACAAAATGAAATTCAACGAGTTGGACATTGTAATTGAGTCAAAGAGGTACTGTACTCTCGTGTCGGTTGACTGCTAGGTTTGAATGATAGTGATGACCAAGGATTGTAACTGTTCGAATGAGGATCGTGGATGTTCGTGAAGACCAGCTAGTCTTTTTTTTTAAAGAGAGATGTTGTGCGGGTTTGGTTACAAGAGCTATTAACGGTATGTAAGGCAAGCTTGTCCGTTGAACAATAAATTGATACAGGTAGATTGACAAGGTGACACGTCGAGTAGTTCTTAGTTATCCTTTCGTCCAATACAGTTCTCGTCCGGTAGACAGCTGGAAAATTAATTTTATCAACTTTTCGCTAATTACAATTTCCTCGTCTATTCTAAAAGGAGGTCAAATTTAAAAATTAGTATGTATCGGTAAAACTGCATTCTTTATTCACATGGTTATATTAGCCGCAACTACAGATAGTTTCCATTCAATTTCCTATAAAAGATTTAGATTAAAAATAAATTAAAAAAAAAAGCCTTCAAATATTGTGCTATTTTTTTTTAAACTGTACCAAAACCTCGTCCCCATTGTAAACAATTGTGGCGCAACTGTATGCGAACATGGCGTTTCAGAGCTCCCCAGTTGTTCGCGAACAGTTTCTGAACAATTGTGTCCCGTCCACAATGTTCCTGAGAAATTGCATATATTTTTGGAGCTATTGTTTTGCGTCCACCAACAACAGTTGTATTGCACCGCGCTGCTCATGAACAATTTTCGCAACTGACAACTGATTAAGTTTTATCGTAAATAAAAGAATGTTGACAAATTTTTAGGGCAAATCAAGTAAGTTGGAAGGTATTAAGGTTCAAAGTTGTGTTACTACATGCTGGCAAAGTTTTGTAAAACAGAAATTAAGACAATCACGAAGGACGACACAATGTTCTGCTCAGTGGCGCAACCACGGGACGGGCTAAGGGGGCTAAAGCCCCTCCCAGACCCAGAAATAGGGGAAAAAAAACTGCAAGCCGAAATATGAAGCACTGCATTTCTGTGCAAAATTTTTAAAAATATGAATTTTGGAGCATAGGTTATTCATCAGCTTCAATGGTCTGTACAAAATGAAACATCCTTACCAGAATTTTTGACACATTTTTGCGCAAAAAAGAAGACAAAAATGGATGTTTGATTTTTGCAAAAAAAAAAAAATTCTCCCAAAATACATACATACATGTATGTATATGCATACATAGATAAATGCTCCACGAAAAATCCGCCTGCTTCGATAATACAATTTTTACCGAGCTCTAAATATTGAAACATCATACTGAAACATCTGTGAGACATTTCGGCTAAAAATGTGAATTTATCATTGCAATTGAATTTACATATGAATGTTAAATTAAAAAGAGCCATCGATAAAACAAATTTCTGCACAACATTTCGGAAAATATTTTGAGGCAAGTTGTTCAGCAAAATAAGTAAAAAATTGAACTGAACGCAGCAATTTACATTCCAAATCAATTATTCTACTGTCAACTGTCTACTCCACCTGAAAAAATAAAGATCTCCGGAGCCATTTCATGATTAGAAAGACATTAGTTAAACTTCGACCGGGAGTCTGTTTCTGCCTGAATTCCTATTTTTCTCATATAGTGCCGGGTATTCACAATTTGAAACAACACGAGTTGCCCATAGCAGCCCTATGATGTAGGGTTAAGATTTTCTACTGTTTTTAAATATATTTTTCAGGGACATTTAGGCGAGGTTTGGTTAAGATTGTGTTTTTTATGAAATTTTTATTAAGACGAATCTACTTTTGAAGCGAGAGAGTTTCTATGCTGATTCATAAGCCCACAGGGCACTTCGGTTTATTTTTACATAATACGTTTTTTGATTTTGATTTAGTGACATGTTTGTCTAAAAGAGGATTCAGACTATCGACAAGAGTTACTAAATCTTAGATTTAGTTAACAATTGTATCATATTGTACTGAGATTTGAATAATGCAAGTTCATTCTACAATGCATTTTGAATTTAATGATATACGATAAAATCTAGTAGGCGGGTGTCGACTCTATTAATTTAGTGGTTTTTGTAAATACTGTCAGTACAATTGTACTCCGAAAATGCGGACTCCGGATTTTTGCTCCGCAATTGCTCAGAAAAAGTTCAGTTTAATGTTGCACAATTCTTCGCAGATAATATTTTCAACTTTTTTGCAACAGTTTATCAACAAATGTTTACAATGGAGACGAGGCATTACAGGTGCTCAATTAATTTTAAGGGCTTCTAAAAATTCTTTTTAAGCGCGTGCCATTGAATGTTTAATTTGTATCCTAATTCATGAGGACAGGTGATAGAGGTTTAGACATCTGTATAACGCAACCGCTGCTACACATTTTAGAAGTCTCCTTGCGTGTTATTTTTGTTGGAGGATAACTCAAAAAAAAATATCCAGCATGCATACATGAAGGATGAAGATATACTCAAATACCTTATGTGTACATATGCAGGTGTGTATATATCACCTATACGTACAACATATCATGTGTACATTTAGCAGCATGCGTTCATGGTCCAGCCAGACCAATTACCTGTAGTTAGATCATTTGAATTCAAGCAATACCAGTTCAACTAGTTTTCTCACTCTGCTCTCGTATCCTTCCTTTTATAATGATTTCCACTTTCAACATAACATGTGCCTCAATCTTTTGCGTAAAGGTTCAAGGTAAATTGTTGCAACTCCAGCTAGCGCTAGCTATATTATGTTCTTCTACTGTCATTCTATATCTACAGTCTGAACTTGTTTGTACACTCTTCTGCGCTGACGACCCAAAAGGATGGTGATAGGAACTTGAGCGTGCGCCATAAGTGTGTTCAGGCACCTTGTGATCAAGTTCGATAGTAAGTTAGCTGTATCTGTATGTTTGGATGGGTTTTCATTGAAGATATTCACGATGCATCGCTTTACCTTTCAGCTACGATATATCTTTGTACCATCATGTTTCGCAGTTTGATGAACTTTTGCAATTCATCTAAATATGTACATATTATGTATTGTAATATTTAAATACTGTTTTAACAGAAACATTTAACAACTTGGTATTTTTTTCTTACCCAAATATTTACATACGCATATGCATAATTAACAATGTGAAGAGCTTCCTTAACCAACATCCTTTTAAATTCGTCCGATACGGCAGATTCCAAGATCTTAATCTGGAGATCTTGGAATCTGCCAATCAATTCTCCTCGAATAAGGTTTGTGTTCGTAGAAACGACTCGTGTGATGATCACTAAGCGATCACAGTTAAACCACCGGCTCTAAGCACTATCTGCGTATATTTTCTATACAGAAATCTTAAAATTAGGCCATAGTCGATACAAGGAAGGCAGTCACATGAAAAAAATATACAAATAGTGCTCGGAATTGGATGTAAAACTAAGATCGCTGAGCGATCATCCCATGAGTCGTCTCTACGAACACACACCTCTAAAGATTTTCCCTAATCGCTTCAGAAACTATGAAGCGATGATTCGGTAATAACAAATCAATATTTGGTTGAATGGAATATTTTTAATTTTTTTTTGTTTTTTTTTTTTGTTATTTGCAACAAGTTTCATTTAAAACAACAGCGATCACGCGCCTTTGATATCCAGATCAGACTACTTGTCGTACATACAAAACACGAGTGGGTCGATGAAACTATACAAACCATGTTTAAACTTCTTGTTTGGACAGATGGAGTAACCATTGTTCATTCATGGCTACAAAGTGTCTCTGAACTGCGATGGTGTGTATCTGTATAACCTGTTTGAAATACTGACCAATCAAATTGATGTGTTGCTTTTCAGACGTCCAAAGTTGCGGTTTTCTTTTTAGAGTTTATATGTACAAAGTTCCATTTAGATGAATGTGTTATATCTTACAACCACCGAAATGGACAAAGTTTTGAAGATCATGACTAAATATGCAACAGCTTTTCAATCTTGCATATTAGTTTACCCATATCCATTTCCTCATATCCATTATTCCTTGGTGGTGATTTGGTATAGTCTTTCCATCAATTTCAAAATTTACCAAAAAGGCGTCATAC
The DNA here is from genome assembly GCA_949715475.1 of Microchrysa polita. NCBI lineage: Eukaryota > Metazoa > Arthropoda > Insecta > Diptera > Stratiomyidae > Microchrysa > Microchrysa polita. Next base: position 164,951,610 of record OX454415.1, read on the forward strand.
TGTGAGTTGTGAATGAATGAAATCTGCACGAGCTATAGTAGTAGTTGGCGCGTGGGAGCTAACCAAACAACAATCATTTCGTCATAAACTTTTTTTTTGTACACGACGAAAAGATCACCACCATCTTCTTTGGTATCATTGAAGACGATGAACAAAACGTGTAGCTGATTGTGTATCTAGTCGCGTAAAAGCCACCAGCTCAACAAATCTGGATAATGGGCCAAAAGTAAGTGGTACACTATAAAAAAGAGCAAGACTTGTTAAGTTTACAATGGTGCTGTTGAAAGAATACAAAATCATTGCATGATCGTTTCGGATATCGGTTCAATTGTTGCGGTGCTGATGTTGATGAAGATGATGATGATTTCGATGTTGTTCATTGATAGTTTTGCCATTATTATGATGGATTTCATGGCAATTTAGCACAAGAATAAAGATGTCGACAAATTGATGCCATTCGTAAAAAGGAAGCAACGATTACTGGCGGAAAGCATGCTTTTTTATAAGGTGAATTTCAGTTCGAATAATGCTACCGTGGTCAGAAAATGAATGAGACAAAGTGTCTAAAATAAAACTAGAAAACCATGTGATTGGTTTTAAGTACATACATATAAGAGAAGTTGTACTCGTAATAACATAAAATTCATACAAGCAGTAAGGTTAAGATTTCTATGGAAAATGAGGTAATCATATACCTTCTAACACTGAAGCCAATAAAACGGAACTATTGCATATAATAGTACCCGATTATACCAAGTGCAAATTACAGGACTTAGTTTTAGTTGATATTTCAGTTATCATGGTATTATTTATGAAAAATAGAAAATTAATATTATTTTTCATTTTTGTACAGCAGTAGTCCTCATTGAGTTGTTGCCTCTTGTTCTGAGTTCTAAAGCAATATACAGTAAAACTTCGTTATAACGCTCTTCTGGGATCTAAGCCAAAAAAGCGATATAACCGGGAAAACGCTATAGCCGGGAAGTTGGAAATATATTTCATAGACGCATACACCTTTTAGGTGACAAAATTTATTATTCAACTGATACATGGAATGAAATAGTAAGGAAATGGCAATCAATTGATTACCCGGTTAAAAAAAAACAGATATTTGTTTTTGTTTTAGACTGACAACAGACTTCAGTAATACTGAGGTTTTCAATTAATTGAAAGATCCTTCCTCTATGTCCATGCTATAGGCAAAAATTGCTCGAATCTTCTTTATTGCAACTAAGACTGAAAATGTTTTTGGCATGCTTGACGTCTCTTTCTTGTACTCTTCGGTGTCGATGGATGCTGATACACATACAATTACGAGATCTTAAATTATACGTTCAATTGTTGTTATGTCTTTCCCTTTTCCAGAAAATTTGACCTTTATGTGAATTAACCCTTCTGTCGGCACCTACTACAATATGCATATTATAATAATACCATACCTCAAAATATGTCCACTTTAAAACGTTACTAGTGTATATTCAAAAATGATTTGAATACTTTTATTGTTTAAAAATGGCAGTAAAGAATTGATAGAATGATTCTACCGATAAAAATTTCACCTTTTCTAAAAAATAAAAAAATTTTCTTAGTAGGTCCAGCCAGACCTATTGGGTATAGAATAATTTTTTCCCTTATTTTCATCTCTTTTTGCTTCTCTATTTTCATGGCGTATATCTAATTGAAAGTTTGTTCGCGTTTTTCAATACCAATATCTTTGCGCGCAAATATTTGGCGCTTTGTTAGTAGATTTCACCTCGATATTAGTCTGGAGATTTAGGGAAGTAGGGCGAAAGAAATAGGGAATTTTCAAGCGCGGAAATCATTTCATTCTAAATTGTTCGTAAATTTCTTGATCAAATCTATTTAGAAAGACGTTCGTAAGTCTCTCATACTTAGTCCTAACTATCACAAAGGAAATAAAACTGGTTTGAATTTCCTTGATTAAAATCTCAGTTGATTAGGTGATGTTATAAAACGCGATGAAATTAGGCATACTTATTTCCCGAACTTCACGGCTTTTCAAAGAAAAACCTGGGAAATTTTAATCGTTTATAGTACAAATTGATTTTTAATGACATTGTTACATCATAAATAGGAGAATTTTAAGAGAATTTAATATTTGCACTTTTTACCTCAAGAGAAGAATGAGGGGAAAAACTATAGGTCTGGCCAGACCTATTGGGTATCAAAAAGCACTATAAATTGAAAATCATCAAAAACATACTCAAAACTTCAACCGATTTTTTTCAAATCTCTGCAAAATGCTTCTAAACATATTATTCTAGGATATCATGAAATATGAAGTCGCTGCGATTTCATTTTCTATACTTTTATGACCAAAATATAGTGCCAAAGGTCTGGCCAGACCTTTGTGCCGACAGAAGGGTTAAAGGAACAACTTGCGTATCATGGTTTTGTTTGTGATTATTACAATGTAAAGATAGACTACGCGAAAGAAATGACAGCCACTGAAATGAAAATGTTACGCATGTCAGTTGGTGTAACGAAAAGAGAGTAGCTACATCCGAGGCAGCTTGTCCATAGACCAACCAATCACCGAAAAGCTCGACGACCGACAAATGGACTGGTATTGCCATGTTCAACGGCGTCCGCCTGAGAACCCAGCAAAGAAAGCGATATCAATGGAAGTTCCACTTGATGGACCCAAGGCCAGAGGCAGACCGAAGAACACCTGGATATGTCAAATGAAAAAGCAACAACAACGCATTGGTCTCGGCGATGACACGATCCAAGATAGAGCTGCCTGTAGAAATATGCTGAGAAATTATCGCCAAAACAGGCGATGTGCCTACACCGCAGGTCGAGCAACGCGAAACCGTGGAGCGGTATAAAGAACGAGGCAAGGAAGAAGAAGAAAGATAGACTACGTGCTAAATGAATTTGTCAATATAAATTGTTTTAAGAAAATGAGACAAGGAAAAGAGCGTTATAAGCGTTATAACGAATCTAAATTCCCTGTAATAAATACTAATGGGACCGGGACCGAGAAAAAAGAGCGTTATAGCCGGGAAAGCGTTATATCCGGGAGCGTTATAACGAAGTTTTACTGTATGTACATACTCGTATCTTTATAATTTCTGATGTTCACCTCCGCCCACACTCATAGTACACGAGTAGGCAGAGTGACACATGTTTGTCTAAATGCTTGACAGGTCCGACGAACGGACAATCCCATACTATCAAGTGATACGACATCATACATCTGGCAAATTTAATCATACCATACTTCTTGTACAAGCCTTTAATTAATACATATAGTTTGCATTTTTACGACTAGCTGTATGATTAATTTTTTTTTTACTAACTACGACATAATACAGCCATAATATTCTACTCCTTAAAACCTTATCTCATTCTTGAAATTGCCACCACCATTAATGTCAGTTGGTGTACCAAGGAAACTCCTATTTACGTGAGCAATTTTTAAAACACCATGCTGCTGTCACCGTGGTGGAAATGCAAAAGAGATTTTGCTCAAATATAGTCCTTCTTGGTCAGAATCGTCAAAATACGAACATTTTTGTTGAAATATAAATGGAACCAGGATCATAATAGGACATAAGTATGTATAATGTAGTGTGCGCGTCTGCTGTGTGTGGGCATGCTTGCTATGGTGTCAGGTGTTTTCAAGTTGAATCTTTAATTCAGCATTTATCTCGTTAATGGACGCAGTTAAAATGTAATTTCACTTCAAATTACTCTCTACACCGTTTTTATTTTACTCGGTACTTATATATACTTTTAGTATGACTTATATAGAGGTTGACGTCTCTCCCTGCCCGCGCAATTCATTATAAGGATATTAAATGAGAGCTGACGATAATAAAAATAATGTGACTTGCAGATGTCTTAACAGTGCGATGACCAAATACGTGTATAATATACATGCTGGGTTATCGTACCGTCTGATACAGAAAACATTGATGTTGTTAAGAGTATAAAGACAAAAAAGCGCTTTAAATGGTTTGCAGAACCAATCAGATGGTGCTTGATGTTTTGAATTTTTAACAAGATTTCTTCTGAAATTAGCATAACAATTATATGTATACGAATTCCATGCAAATTTCCATTGAAATATTCGGTAAAAACAACGTCCATTCAGATACCATACTGCTATCGACATTAAAAACTATAGTCCAAAGGAACCGGGTAGATAATAAACTTTTCATAAGGATTGTTTTCGTCGGGACGATTCAAGATGATTTACCGATGCTTGAATAAATTATGTATGCCTTAATCGTCTACTAATACACATATAATCTCACAAAAACAACTGTGTTGTAAACGGTTTACACCAAGGAAAAAGTCGTAAGCCGCATAAAAAGGAATGATATAAATAAAGGGTGTTTTTTTTTAAGAATGATAGAACTTCAAATTGAAAAAAAAAGACAATTCAAAAGTGATTGAATTAGTTAATAGCTTCCACCAATCCAGCGCGGTACGGTAGCGGTACGCGTCACAATGTTTGAAATAATATTCACCACGCTAGACCGAATTTTTTGATGTATGTTGTGTGTATCGCGTACCGCTGCCGCGCTTGTTTGGTGGCCCTAATTTCTTTCAACGCTTATAGGCGGAAAGCTGGACCAAGGTGCTATTTGAGGCTGTGTTCTTTTCTTGATCAAATTAAATTTTAAAGCCGCCAGCCCTGTAAAAAAATAAAAATGCTTTTTCGAACCTTATTTTGCTTTTCTTCGTATAGAACACCATTTTTTTTATATAATATTCTGTTATTAACCTTATTTAAGCTCCCCGCCAAATAGCGTTGAGAAAAATTAGCTCCACCAAACCAGCGCGGAAGCGGTACGCGATACACACAACAAACTACACCACACGAGTTGGCGAATTCGGCATAGTCTACCGCGGCGAAAATTATTTCAGACACTCTGACGCGTACCGCTACCGTACCGCAGTGGTAGAGCTATCTACTAACTCAATCACTTGTGAATATGCATATCCTTGAGACTAGATGCGAGTTTTTGGCGTGATTGTATTTATATCAATCCTTTTCGCGGCTTACGACTTGGCGGAAACCTTTTACAACACAGTTGTTTTTGTGAGATAGCATAGTTTTTTGCAGTTTTCGAGTTACAAAATCGACTTAAATGATGAGACGATATTCATTACCCTATTGTCACGAATTTGTTTGAGAACCTTTATCTCCTTGGTATCCTTAGTGATCTTGGTCCCCTTAGTAACCTATGTAACCTCAGTGAACTTGGATCCTTTGGTAACCTTGGTCGCCTTGATAACCTTATTAACCATAGTACAATTGATAACCTTGGTGACCTGGGAAACTCTTAGCTCCCTTGATGGCCTTGATAGCACCTGTAACCTCGCACACCTTTGGTATGCTTATACATCATACATTAAACGTAATATTATCCCTAACTTTGACCTTAACATTGGACTAAAACTCAAACTCAACCTAGCGGAGAAAATTAATTCAGACATTCTGACGCGTACCGCATCCGTCCCGAAAACCTGTTCAGTCCTAAGTAAACTCCTTTACTAAGCATTGCTTTTAAAATGTTAAAGTGGTCTCATGACCAGGAATCAGAGATAGCCATAGCTTTTAGGACCCGTGCCCGCTACCACATCAGCATCAAACCGAGTGATTCTTACAAGAATAAACCTACATGTCAAAGTTTGTTAAAATTGACTCATTAGGATTCCTTGAAAAAGCGAAGCTTAAGAACCATCGGGATGAACGAATGCAATGTATGCATCGGATTATATGCTCAGCCAATATTATATTAATAGGTATACGTACTCGTATATGAGAAGAACCAAAACAGGAACTTTGACCCCTTTCCCCTTGTGAACGCTCTACGGGACGCATATACAAGGGATTGTTCTAAACAGTCCTGCCGAATCACAAAACTATACGTTTCTTTTCTAGCCATTTCGGGCCTATCCCCGACTTTTGCAAAATGCTTCCTTTCAAATACATATACATATGTATATGTAGGTAAAAAGACTTAAGCGAGAAACTCTATGCGTTTTTATCACATTTTTCGCTGTATCTTTTTTTCTACTGCTCGGATCGGAGCAACTGGTAGCTTATGCACACCTTCGGGACAGACTCTATCCATGGGAAAGAGAGCAAATCCCGAAATGCTCTCTACGAGGCTGTAGCCCTGTCAATGAACAACAAAAACAAGATTTTCGAAAAAAAAATCCGATTTTCAAACTTATATATCTCTATCACCTACGGGACAGACTCTATCCATGGGAAAAGAGAGCAAATCCCGAGATGCTCTCTACGAGGTTGTAGCCCTGTCAATGAACAACAAGAACAACGAGAACAACAAAAACAAGATTTTCGAAAAAATCCGATTTTCAGACTTATATATCTCCGGTGTTTTTCATCGGAACTTCTTGAAATTTTCTACACTTTGTAAGACGGCGCGAGCGACATCCTCTACCAAATTTGAATGCTCCGGGCCAACCAAGGTCCGAGCTACAGAGGTCCCAAAACCCGTACTTGTTCCGTCGTGTAAACATAGTCTTGGTCGCTTCTCACTTTTGATTTGTTCAAATTTCTTCGTTTTTCATTAGCGGGCGATTGATATTGATATTCTGATATTGATATTAATTGTTATTAGAGGTACGGAAAAAAACAGTGATTTCGCATAATCTAATTTTGAATATTAGAAATAAGGAACAATTTTCGCTGAAATTCATCTATTTCGTAAAAACGAAAATCCGTACTTCGATTGTGTCTTACAAAACGCTATGCTGAACTGTACCGAGGTTTGAACACTCGTTTTACTATATAAATCTCCAGAATTCCCAGACTAAGAGGCGTCCTAAACCTCAATACCCCGAAATGCGACAAAAACATTTTCATTTGCATAGATCAGCTGACATTTCACTTTTTTTTCATATGCGTTGCAATAATACAAATGGAAATCATACAGTCATACAAGTTTAACATTTACAAACCACCCACCTCAAGATTTGCTTAGAAACAAATTGCATTTTGTTTGTTGACTAAAACTCTTCTTTCTGTGACGTTTTCCTAATGAAGCAATTCATTATCTCGTCGTAATATGTATTTTTCATTTTGATGAAATCCATAGTAATGAAAAATTCAAAAGAAGAAAAAGAAGCCAAAAAGACATCATCAACTGAACAATAAAATGAGATTTGTACTTTGATTTTCTATTACTCGCGACCCACGTTCAGTCAACTTTATAATGTACCTATACATATATATTTTACAATATCAAAGCATCAAAGTATCTTATTTGTTTGTTTTTCGTCCACACTTTTATGGGCAGGTGATGTCAGTGCTTGCACACTATATTGTAAAGGCGAGCATGCAGGTCTAGACAATCAGTCAGCCTCTTTACTTTACTGGGTACTTATTTCTAAACATCAAATCCATTTTCTATACAGCAACTTTTCTCCATATATTCACTGAATCAATACACAAACTTTTATCATGTTTCCTTTACTGATCAAAGTTAAAGACATCTGTCATATTTCGAAAATCCATTTTTGTTGACAAAGATAATACAGTAGAGCGTCGATTATCCGAACTAATGTCGACAAGGGTGGTTCGGATAAACGAAAGTTCGGTTAATCGAGCTTCCATAGGAAAACTAGAAAGTAGCCCAAATGTGAAATTAAGCGACAAACTGAAAACGTGTATAACGACTAGAACTGAAGAAAAATACAAAATTCGAGGTAATTGAGCGATGGAGATGAGAGGTTGATTCCTTCAGACACTTTATTGTTCATTTTATTCGATGCCTTTCACAAGAAAAGAACTGAGTGCTAGTTCGGTTAATCGAATGTTCGGATAATCGACGTTCGGATAATCGACGCTCTACTGTACTCGTATACAACACACCAAGACCCTGCCCACCTACGCGTCATTATTCGAACATTTTTGGAAGTTTAGTGCTCGTTGCGTGGGGTCATCTCCGTAGGCAACAAAACTTATTCAATTTTCAGTTGACTCAAAATATACCTATATAATGTACACATGTATACACACATTATGATAAACGTACGCAAGTTGAAACATATAAATATTCAACAAATCTTATGGAGTCGTTTGATACGACCAGATAATCTCCTAACAAACGGAGAGAATTTTGTGGCTTTTCCTGAGATTTAAACGACTTTTCGTAATTGATTTCGGTTGATGTGTGGCCGACTTCTTGAATAGCCATCATGACTCAACGGCGACGTCTTTATTGATTTGAATTCAGATACACGAGGCACTCGTGCTCTCTTTTTCACACTGAGTGCGGCAAGCCAAGGATCACCCAATATCCATTGAAAGTGAGTAGGATGGAACAGTTACTGATATGTATTTGAAAATCGAAACCCTAATTAATCACTTATATTGCCGGCCCAGCTAAGTTTTGAAAAGATAATTTAACTATAGTTAACTCAAAGAAGCTCCACATCCGGAGAATCCTTTCGGGTTGCCTAACTCATTTGGTGTAAAACAAACAAAAAATGGTTGAGTGGTAGAGTGTAGTTTTATGCATAAGTCCATCCGCGAGCTTATCCACAAAGTCCGGATAGACAAATTCATAGAATATGCATACGGAAACAATGTTAGTTAAGTAGATTCGCTGTGTATTCCCATAATTGTTTCGCCGCTTTTTTTTTTAATTTATTAGATTGTGGGAATCAGATCTGGAATGATGTTTAGCCGCAGAGCTATCGTTTCACGATTCTTCAGGTGAATTTAATTTTCCAAATGAAGAAGAAAACTCATGCTACTCGTATAGTGAATATGTATCTAGATAATATGAGGAAAACAATAGGATTAGGTCTTTACGCGATTTCACGATCACTACGATTCTTTTGAAAAATTCATCCATTTCCAGGCATTTACTCAACACGGTTGAGTCGACTTCATAAACATAAATTGTGCGTTTCTAATGGCATGTTTATAGCATACGCCAGCATTTTCATAACTCTTTTACAGCGTACTATTTATTTAAGTTAATTACGATTCAGGGAAGACATACTCATGTATTTCGAACATAGGAGCAGCTATATTTCACATTTATACAATATTTCAAACCTATATTTTCATTTTACACATTTCGTACTTTGTGTGAATTTCAGTACTTACTTACCGAGAATAAATTAAATTTTCTTACACGAGATATGTATGAGTATAGCCAGAGCGTAAGGAAATTTCGCAATAAATTTCCCTTTTGTCGCATTTGGATTCATTGTTTTTGGAAGATTGTAGATTTTATGAATGATTTGGGGTCGAAAATACTCGTACATGAACCATGGCACTTTATGGACTGGAGGGAGACAACGTAGAGTAGTGGCCTGGTCTATTTTGTGGTTGCAATTGATTTTCTGTAGATACAAAACGGCATATATGTAGTTCATTATGAGCTGGACCAAAATGGAAAGCAAACCTCCTAAAGGCGTACCAACGGAGGTACAGATTTTCTCTAGCGATGAGAGCTATAGTATTCTGTAAAGGTTTGTGTTCATAGAGACGACTCATGCAATGATCGCGCTCAGCGATTGTAGTTCAGCAACCACCTCTGAGCTCTATTTGTATATTTTTTTTAATGTGGCTACATTCCTAGTATACATATCAAATATTACAAAGGAACATATAGAAAATACACACACATGGTGCTCAGAACAGGCGTTTTAAGTAGAATCGCTAAGCGATCATCACATGAATCGTTTCTACGAACACAAATCTTAAGGCGGTAGGCGACAGTTGCTTTAAATTTTTTGAAAACTTCTAAGTCTCTGATTTCTGTTAACCCCTTGTGGGCCTTAGGGCATCAAGTACGCCTACTTTCCACCTCGTCCTGTTCTGCACAAACGCAGATTGCTCCGAACGTGTTGTATTTAATGTTGCAACTTCGCTATCAACACGATATCCACGTGTTTTTTGAACGTCCAACCGGATTCCAATGCAGAGCCTTTTTTGCGATGTAATTGGGTCCTCTTGGGAAAGTGTGGCCAATCCAATGCCATTTTCGTCTCTTGGTAGAGATGTCTATCTTAACCTAGCGGGTGATGTTTAGCAGAGCTTCGTTAGAAATAACCTCCTGCCAACAAATGTGATGCGCCGTAAGCAGGGCCGGATTTACCCTCAATGGAGCCTCCGGGCAGTGATCAAAATTGCCGCCCTTCGTCCCTAGTTAGGCTTGGAGGTAAACCAGTTGCACTCGAAGTGGATGTACATATGTGATGTTAAAAACTTCTAAGGAACTGTGCAAAAAAATCCAGCATCGCAATTTTTTTAAGAGTTCATAGGTCACGGCCACCGGCTTAAAATGGAGGAAACATCCTTCTATCACTCACTTGTAGTTTCCGCTACAAGAACCTACTAAAGCCAGTGGTGAATTGGCAGTCTGAGTAAATTGAAACCCAAGGCATTTATGACAAAATTTGGTGGCAAATATGAAAATCTGCTTCTGAAAGAATTTTCTAAGTATAATTATTTTTTTTTAGTTTATCAAAACCGCCTCTTGAAATCTCTAAAAGCGTATTTCTCAAAACTTTAAATTATTTGAAAATTTAAAAAATTTGCCGCGCCGGGCAATTGCCCAGTTTGCTCATATGGGAAATCCGGCCCTGGCCATAAGCATTGATTTTGCAGCTTATCGGTATTTTCGTAAGTCACCCTACACGTTGAATAGCCGCATAGTAGCACAGATTTTACATTATAATCAAAGATTCTGAGTTGTTTTTCCAGAAAGGAGTCAAACTAAATAAAACTGCCCTATCCTTGTTTATCCATGATTTCACATCAGTATCCGTGCCACCGTCTGCTGTAACTATGCGCGTCCGAAGTAGGAAAATTCATCAACATTTTCGACTTCCTGCCCAGAGGTACATATTCCGCTTTGTTCTCCAGGATTTAGGTAAAGTTGTACAACGCTATACGATACTCAGGCGATTTAATTGAACATTGTGTTAGATTCTTTTCGGTCACTCATTTCAATCGTTTCAAAAATCAAATTTCAGCAAAATAGCTCAGAATGTCGTTCCTCGTTTATGACCCTGAATATGCCTATTTCATTTGCAATCATCTCGACGTCCTTCTCCTAGAACCACTACTGGAACAGCCAGCTACTTTTCACTCTTAAAATATTGTGTGTGCTACAGGGGAAGTGGGCAGTGCTACAGCAATTGAAATCATATTTTGATACCCAACACGAAATGTTTTTTTTTTTAGAAATAAGACACAAAAAAAATGCTTTTCGGAAAAGAAACGGAAGCCCAAAATCTACATATCTGACGACTATGTTATTGAGGCAGTTTCCGCCATCGTTTTTCGATAAAAGGAGACTCCGATTCAGAAAAACGTGCCCAGGCCAAGATTGCATGAAGTCGTATAATAGCTCCTGGTTTGACACGTTTGCTCCAATAAATTTTTTCAATGAGCATGTGCACTTATCCGTCATTGATCGTTTGCAAATTTTGTTGGTGTCAAAAAATTCGTAATCTTAAGCGTGTTGTGGACTTATCCGTTTTTGCATGAAAATCGTATGCACTTAAGCGTGTTGCACTTATCCGTGTTTTACTGTACACATTCTCACCACTTTTGCAGGTATGGTGCCAAAAAATTCGCAATCTTCAGCGTGTTGTGTACTTATCCGTAGTGCACTTATCCGTTTTTGCATAAAAATTGTGTGCACTTATCCGAAATTTGCACTTAATCGTGTGGCACTTATCCGTGTTTTACTGTACACATTCTCAACACTTTTGCCAAAAATATCGTAATCTTAAGCGTGTTGTGTACTTATCCGTTTTCGCATGAAAATTGTGTGCACTTATCCGAAGTTTGCACTTAAGCGTGTTGCACTTATCCGTGTTGTACTGTACACATTCTCAACACTTTTGGCAAAAAATCGTAATCTTAAGCGTGTTGTGTACTTATCCGTAGTGCACTTATCCGTTTATGCATGAAAATTGTGTGCACTTATCCGAAATTTGCACTTAAGCGTGTTGCACTTATCCGTGTTTTACTGTACACATTCTCAACACTTTTGCCAAAAAAATCGTAATCTTAAGCGTGTTGTGTACTTATCCGTAGTGCACTTATCCGTTTTTGCATGAAAATTTTGTGCACTTATCCGAAATTTGCACTTAAGCGTGTTGCACTTATCCGTGTTGTACTGTACACATTCTCAACACGCCGTAGTGCACTTATCCGTTTTTGCATGAAAATTGTGTGCACTTATCCGAAATTTGCACTTAAGCGTGTTGCACTTATCCGTGTTTAACTGTACACATTCTCAACACTTTTGCCAAAAAAATCGTAATCTTAAGCGTGTTGTGTACTTATCCGTAGTGCACTTATCCGTTTTTGCATGAAAATTTTGTGCACTTATCCGAAATTTGAAGTTAAGCGTGTTGCACTTATCCGTGTTGTACTGTACACATTCTCAACACTTTTGCCAAAAAATCGTAATCTTAAGCGTGTTGTGTACTTATCCGTAGTGCACTAATCCGTTTTTCCATGAAAATTGTGTGCACTTATCCGAAATTTGCACTTAAGCGTGTTGCACTTATCCGTGTTTAACTGTACACATTCTCAACACTTTTGCCAAAAAAATCGTAATCTTAAGAGTGTTGTGTACTTATCCGTAGTGCACTTATCCGTTTTTGCATGAAAATTGTGTGCACTTATCCGAAATTTGCACTTAAGCGTGTTGCACTTATCCGTGTTGTACTGTACACATTCTCAACACCTTCGCAGGTATGTTTGAAACATGCTGTCCACATTATGGGCAAATGAACGGCAGCGAGTGGCCCCTCGTAACCGGAGGTGATGCGGAGGCTCCGTCCAAACACACACACATTTCACTCGCACAAAATGTTTTTATTTCCTCCTTTATAACCCTAAAAATTATTATTATGTACATACTTTTGAGATACCTCCTGTTCAATTACAAAGTTGATAGGTCGTATGAATAAGAAATTTCTTTGCTAAGTGCTTTGTTAAACCCGTCGATTTAAATGTAAATTTTTGTTTTTTGTGTCTGTTTGTGTTTAGTAAATCAATAAGCAAAGAATCTTTTTTATTCATACGACCTAATATGTATGTATAAAAAAAAAGGTTTTCATCAAAAAAACAGAAAATAGACCCACTAAAACCATCAACAAATACGAATATCTGCTATCTACACTCTACTTCCTCTTCTACGAAATGGTCACAAACATTTCATTGCAATTCGTCAAGATGTCGCATTTTCAAGTGGTCATTTCACCTAAAATTGCTTCCTTTTTTAAACTGTCTGCAAACATGCACCTGTTAGTGGTGTCATTAATGAATGAAAAGTTGAAACTACAAAATGAGAAAAGAAAACGAAAAAAACGTAACGTTTATCGTGATGGTTTCTTTGTGCAACGAAAATTCTTCGGCAGGTGACTGCAAGTGTCGTCCCTCTTCATTATACAGGTAAGGTTTCGGAAGAAGTACAGTGGTCGTTTAAAAAAAAATATGGAGCAAATTGTGGACATTTATTTAGGAAGGTACATAGTATGCTTATTGAAGAAGTGCATATGTAGATGTTTTTGAACTGAAGTTCTTTTCGTACTATAGGCCATAGTTACACCAAAATCTATAGAAATTAATTTTCCTTTCAGAGAACAAAATTACGCGGAAATCCTTTTTTTAACTTACAATTGGATTAAATTTATACACAGCGATTTATAGAGGTATATTTCAGTCACGTTTCAATACACATTCGATTAACACCGATGTGTAACCTATATTTGGCTCCATTAAAATGGGAGTAAAAATAATAGTTGTTTTAGCACAACATGTACAAAACTATACCATGCGGCATCGCGTGCAGTAATGGTCCACCAAAGAATTTTTCGAGACAGAAGGCCTCAATTTCACGAATCTTTTTCAGTTTTCTTTCCAAATGACGATGAGTATGTATATGTATTTTCAAAATCTTTTTATCGATTTGTTCCGTTCTCAATTTTCTACACATACTTCTATGTGTTCAAGAGATGGTCTTCTTCGATATTTATTTTCGTCATGCAGCAAATGATAATTTTTGTGACAAGAGTGCACACCACCACACACCATCCATCAGGCGTCATTTCTGAGGATGAGGATGAGGACCATCGAACAGTAATTGCCAACATCATATTTTTTTTACTTGAAGTTATTTGTTGTTGTACTCGTATTGTAGCTTCCTCATTTTTGATACCTATCACTCACCTCAATAGTTACTAACGTATACTGTATCCAATATGACCAAGTAATACGTTTGTAAGAAAAAAAAGCAACATTTTCAACATCCGGTCGGTCAGTATTGTTGAGACGTGGTTTTAAATCGAGAGGAAGAACAACATGGTCATTCGGCCTGCTTCTTGCAGTGGTGTAGTTTAATCGGCGTATACAACGCAACGCATGTTAGCTGCGTTTGTTGTTGGTGTTGCTGGCTTTCACCGTTTCGCTACTGCTGCATACAAAAACTTGATGACCAACTACATATAACCATGTACTAGTCGTCTCATCCAGGTTTCCTCTCAGCATAAAACAAAAGAATGAAAACCGGAGGGAAAATTGTGGATACTATCAAGTAGCATAAGCATGAAATTCGTAGCTAAACATGATGCTAAAACCAATCGATGTTTTATGCAGATTAGCTTGGTGGAGAGTGGATTAAATCCATCCAGAATGGATATAATCGATGTAATCTGTGCGGTAGCAAATGATTGTCCGTTGAACGCGCTAGTCGCATCATCATACGCCGAATGCACGTTTTCTGAAGAAACTCTGTAAAGCGGCGCGGCATTGTTGAGAGAGATAATCAATCCAATAGCTATTTGTAATTTGAAATGATTAAACATTAAAATGAATAATTAGAATTATAATTTGGTTAATTCATCAATTAGTTTGTGTAGAGCTTTTGTCTTGAATGTTGAGTTAGATTTTGTCCCTAATTGATGAAGGTGCTTTGAACTCGGACGGTTAATTGAATCTACTTCAAAGCTCCTCAAACGGAAACAAATTTAATTAGCTTTGTTTTAACTAATTTGCATAGATTTGTATAATCATGTGAGTGTACGTACATATACATATGTACATACTTATAAGATGAAATTTGAATTGACGAGTCACTTAGTAAACCAGTTCTATTCCCAGACTTTGCATATTTTAATTAAAATGAATTGAGTCGAGTGTCTTGCTTGTACCAAAGAACGTTTATAAAATTTTAAGCCGATTTCATCCAGATTTGTACTATCGTGGAAATCAAAATGGCACATTGATTTTGTCGCAGGTACAAACTCAAACTTATAATCTTTCGGAGATACAGAGAAATGTGTCTACAAAATTTAAATTACCTATATTGAGCATGGTGCTAGCCTGTTATACTTCTTTCGTTTACTAAGCTTTAAGGATGCTTACCTGTAAGAAATAAGAAAACAAGTCATTAGTATAGTTTTTAGTATATTATGTAATACATTCGAGATTATAATGTTCGTACTGAGTCCGTGTTTTTCTTTAACCCTTATATGCAATCATCCTGGCAGAGGTGAAATTAGGGTAAGGGATGCGTGGCGAGGAAGTGCCGATGCACATTTAGTTTGAACTTTGCAGATCATAGTTTTTTGGAAAAACTGAAGATGGTATTCTAATTGATCGAGTAAAAAAAGGAGTCGACAAATTTTACGGTGCGGCTGTTCCTGACTTCTAGTGTATGCTGGTGGGCACGACTTAAAAGTCAGGTGGTTCGTGCTGAGATTGCAAGGTCTGAAGGTTCTATTATTTCATTGGAGCAACGTTGGTTATAATAAATAAAAATAATAAAATAAAAGGCGCGACAGTCCAACATTTGACTAAGGCCGCAAATGTGTTTAGTGACATCCGATTTCCAAGATCTTGGGTCCTTTTTTGTTGAGGTGTTGAGATCAACAGCACGCTCAGCAGTGTTATTTATCCCCATAAATGGGTACTCGTTTAACATCTGAATGCGATCAGAGTCCGTCACATGAATTCGTTCACGATGAGTCTCGAACCCATGACCCTGTACACCGAAGGTCCGCACACTAACCACTACACCAGCCTATTGGTATTATTTATCGGTTATAAAATAAATAAAAAAATGTTAGGCAACTTATGTTACGTCTGTGCTCAAGAGATTCAATTCGAGATGTAATAGATTAATCACCAATAATTTTAAAAGCCTTGCGTTGGACTTTATCCAGTGCAGTTTATTGCAAAGTGTGGTGGAGAAATTTTTTTTTATTGTTTCTTATGTTTTTCGGGGTGCTGAGCTCGAATCCGGAGCTTCCCACCAAAATTTCGTTGCGGAACAGGGACAAAACCGGGAAAAAACCCCTAAATTTTCGGAGCTTCCCGTTCTTTTGTTTATAACTCCGAAAGTGTACATTTCTCCGAAAACCTGTCCATGAAATTATTAGAGAAAACATAATTGCGGGTCTAACGCGCCATTAATCATTAAAATCTGTTAAGCGGTATTGCTACAATTGAGAGTGGGAAGTTACGGATTCAGGCCCTGCACCCCAAAATACATAATGTACAAGAAAAATGCAACTGTTGCGACCAAAAATGAAAAACCGTTCAATCTCAAAATTTTATTCATAATATGGAACTATGTTAAAAATGGCAAATTTAAATTCTTAATTGTAGTACTACCGCTCAACGGATCTTTAATATTTATGTCTCTTTAGAAGCGTAATTATGTGCTATCTAATATATTCATGGAGAGTTTTTCGCAGAAATAAATCGTTTCAGAGTTAGGGGCCAAATAACGGAAAACAGCAAAAATTTGAGGGTTTTTCGCGATTTTGACCCTGTTCCGCATCGAAATGTTGGTGGGAAGCTCCTGATTCGTGCTCAGCACCCTAAAAAACATAAGTAACAAAAAAAAATTTGTCTCCACCACATTTTGCAATCTGATGTACCTGGATACTGCACTACACTTATTATCGTGTATTAGGGTAAGTATGTATCGACTATGTCCTTCTTCTTCCTTGCCTCGTTCTTTATACCGCTCCATGGTTCCGCGTTGCTCGACCTGCGGTGTAGGCACATCGCCCGTTTTGCCGATAATTTCTCAGCATATTTCTACAGGCAGCTCTATCTTGGATCGTGTCATCGCCGAGACCAATGCGTTGTTGTTGCTTTTTCATTTGACACATCCAGGTGTTCTTCGGTCTGCCTCTGGCCTTGGGTCCATCAAGTGGAACTTCCATTGATATCGCTCTCTTTGCGGGGTTCTCAGGCGGACGCCTTTGAACATGGCAATACCAATCCATTCGTCGGTCTTCGAGCTTTTCGGTGATTGGTTGGTCTATGGACAAGCTGCCTCGGATGTAGCTACTCTTGATGTAGTCCCTTTTCGTTACACCAACTGACATGCGTAACATTTTCATTTCAGTCGCTGTCATTTCTTTCGCGTTACCTTCATACATGGTCCAGCATTCTGATCCATACATGAGTGCGGGACGTACAACCGTTTTGTACAACTTGCCCTTTAGCTTCAGATGTATGTATCGACTATGTCCACCTAGAGGAAAACTTGCATTTAATGTCTCCTGGGAAAAATTTGCCGGGGCGACTTGCATTTTTCAATTAATTTAGGGTAATGGGTTTCACGTAAACTGACGATATTTGTTCCTAGTCTAAGCATGTAATTTACTAACCACTAATATGCTGAATAATTTGCAAAATGGAAGACAGTTTCTTAGATAAAATTCTTTGTTGAGCAATTCTCTAACCATGGGGGTAGCTGAACATTTTTCAAAGTGTCAATTCTTTACCACAGATAACGTAATCATGCCAGATTAAGTACAAGGGTGAAAACCTTTTAGCGCAATTCATAGATATTGATAATATCGCCGGAACTTTGTAGTGTTCAACACCAACGTTGTGCAAGGAGCTTGCCCAGTAAATTACAAACATTAACTTTAAGTGTGTACATATACATTTCGGGGGCAACTTACCCCTTCTTCAGCACAAAAGGTAAGTGCTGACGATTCAAAGAAACTACACCTTTTCGTAGATGCATTACATTTAGCTATTGGGTTTGTAGCAACAAATTTATCAAAAATCTATACCATTTCCCGGCTAAGCTCATAATTTTGAAACAACGATTTCTTATCTTTGGAGCATCACATTCGTAATTGCGGAACATCAACAATGGAACATCAATTTCGCAACTATGGAAAATAAAATAAAATTTGGAGGGCTTAAATTCGAAAATGAATAACAGGCTTGCCACACATATTTTCGACTGACGCAAATTTATCATCGTTAGCACGAGTTCCAAATTACGCATTTGGACCATCATTTGCTCAATAATGACTGGGGACGCCATCTGTAAAATTTAAGAACAAGAATGTTTACAAAAATAATAAATCTGTTATCAATCTTTACACATTTCTATTCAAATATTTTAACAAAAGTGTGTCCTCAAATTATTGACTTGAATATTCATCAAAATATCGCAATTGTGAGGGACATTTTCACCATTTACACAAACGCCAAAAGTAAATGACGAAAGCTTATGTGTCACTCCAATTTCTAACTTTCATCATCATGATGGATTATCGTCATGATGATTTGGATATGTGACTTGGGCCTAAAATGGTTAACTTTTAATTAGAATATGAGATTGTTCAGGTGCGACGATGGTAAGATATCCATACATAAATGCAGTTGCCCTTGCCCATAGTTACGAATTGGACGTTCCTTTTACGAATTTTATGTTCCACAATTTCGAACCTAATGTGGTTATGGACTTGACGAGAAATTGTACCTGTATACAACAATTTTGACTATAGTTCAGCTATCTAACTCCAAACAAAGTAAATTTTGACTGTAATGCCATCGATTGGAGCATATATGTCAACCAAGAAATCTGCCTAAAGCATAGTTTACGGGTAGTACTCCAGAAAAGAAATAAAATCATTAAAATCAGTTTTTCACTATATTTTTTCGTAATGTGACTGTTTTGTATGATTTAGCCGGTTTTTTGGCAGTTTTTCTCGCTGAAATTTATTTAGCCGGATTTTTAGCCGTTTTTGAAAAAAATATAACCGGTTTTCCGGCTAAATTTAGCCGTTTTCTAAATTTCCAGTTGGCAGCACTGGTTGTTTATAAGTGATTCAAAAGCTTTAGACAGGATTGAGGTAAGCGCAATTGGCCTATAGTTCCATGGATCGATGCATGTGATTTTAAGGATATGCTGTGTATGAGCCAGTTTCTATGACGATGGGAAAACTCCTAGTGAATAGGACAGATGGAACAGTTTACGCAGTGGTTTAGCC
Source organism: Microchrysa polita (assembly GCA_949715475.1). Lineage (NCBI taxonomy): Eukaryota > Metazoa > Arthropoda > Insecta > Diptera > Stratiomyidae > Microchrysa > Microchrysa polita. Next base: position 164,970,912 of record OX454415.1, read on the forward strand.
AAGGAAGAAGCACATTAAATAATAACTATAGTGGATATACCATCAGGAACAGCTGACTTCGAAGGGTCAAGCTTGGGAATAGCTCTGAAAACTTTTCTAGTACGAAAATACAATGATCGAAGGAGCATACAGGTATAGAGGGCGGGCTTTAAAGATTGATTGAAGCGAATAGTTCCGCAACGATGTTTGCTTTGTCAAGTGGCACATTACTGTTCATTGTCATGTATAAGAGACGGAACAGAAGAAGATGAGAAGTTATTCTTCACTGCTTTGACAAGAGACCAAAAACCCTTACTACCCTTTCTTTGAACAAAGACTTTTTGACTTATGTTACTGCCGTACTGAAACTTAATCTCTTGTATGGTGGCCTTCCAGAAGGTTCTTAAGGATCAGTACGACTGAAACAGCTTTTCGAAAGAATTATCCTTGTAAGCTTTAAAAGCTGCTTCTTTATTTCTGATGGCAATTTTGCATAATTGTGGTTGAACAATGAGGTGTTTTTTGGTTTAGAGTTTTTCCAAATGTGTGGAATAAATGCAAACATACCGAACCATATGATGTAAACTATGTAGTCGCTAATGTAGTCCACATTTTTTGTTTGGAAGAATGAAGACCAATCAAGGCCACCGACGAAATTATTAGACCCAATCCAATCGGCTTCAGTGTAATGCCATAAAAGACACTTATTACATATAGCTGGGTTCTTTAAACGAGCTTCCGATGTTAACGAAAAACCGGTCGATATTAGAAGGTGATCAGAGTTACCAAAGAGGCAATGAAATTGTAACTGAGTATTTTTCGGGATGTGAGGACATAAATAAGTCTAAAAGATTAGCCCTTTCACCGAATTTATCATAGGGATTCGGGTTGGTGATGTAATCAGTTGTTTAAGATATTACCTACATGGAAAAAATAAAGCTATCTAAAATGAAGAAATAGCTTTCTTGTTTGCAAAACCCTCAAACCTAGGCAAAATTTAAAAATTTGTTCTTGAAATGATCTTATTTACAAGTCTTAGTTTTGGGAAACAGATTCAAGATTTAAGCACAAACTCTTTCTCAGAATTCAAGCAAACAAATGCTTAATAACAGATTTTTTTGACATTTTCTGTGTAAAGCTTCTGAAAAAGCTTTATTATAGCTTTAGCTTATATTGGAGCATTGTAGCGGATTATTCAGTAGTGTCTCTGGTGTAATAGGTAGAGAGTGTGACTGGGAAGAATGGGGTTACGAGTTCGATGTTGGTTGGCTGCAAGTCCACTTTTTTTTATTTTTTTTTTAGATTCTCTTGTCTTTTTCCTAAGAAAAGTTTAAGGTTACTTTTCATTAAAGCGATGTTATTGCATTTGACTTGGATCAATAGGACTAATTCTCAAAAATAGAGAAATATTCCTCGGTTGTTTTTTGTTGTCTTTTTTCTCGGTTTTAGCCATATTTTCTTTACTTTAGTAGGCGATTTGGTTCAGTGTAGAGATCGCAAAATACAGCCGGTCTAACTGAAGTCAGGTGACAATACACCGAAAAATAGTTCGACCTTAGACCACGAATGCTGCCAAAATTTAATAAAAAAAATTTGACAATATGAGCCGCAAAAAAGGTCCCGACAAAAAAGCAGAGACACAATAACGACCAGAAAAGCCAACCTAGAATCTAATTATAAGAGCCGTTGGTCAGAATGAATAAGGAACAGGCTCACCGCGGCTATGATAATGCTCAGCATAGATATTCCCACACAGATGTTTGTAGCATGAAATTATATCCACCCGGCTGAATGCACTTGCGTAACACAAGCCCGCTCAAATTCGCCTGAGTGTATGCAATCCTAATCACTTCCAGCATTGTTCCAATAAATGACAGTTATTTCTTGAGTATTAAAAGCAAATTTTAGATTTCTGAGGCGATCCTGCACGTTATAAAAAAAGCAGTAATTTTCTCCAGTCTATGTACGTATTGTATAACAAACCCAGACTAAGGTTTAAACGACTTAAAACAGAAAAGATGTAAAATGCAAAACCCCGATTTACTGACATAAAAAAATATCATTTGGGCAACGGTGCATAGTTTCCAAAATGAAATCTATTTTGACCCACACATACGAGCCAACATGCAAAAAAACAATCGACGCTAAAATTAATCGGCGGAAACATCGCAGACAAACGTACCTCTCCTTCAAAACAAAATCTTCAAAAAAGTCAACGATCCAAACAAATACATACATAAAATGAAAACGCAAACGAATCTCACAAGAAGAAAATCTTTTTTTTTTTCTTAACTGACATTATCTATTTTCCCACGGTTCGATCTTTAAATGTCGACATTATAAAAGTTAAGTAGTAACAACCACATCATCGTCATCTATCTGACCAGGTTGTCATCGAACCGAAACAACTTGATTTAAATTTTTGACTATTAACAAAGTGAATGCAGAAAGCAAGAAAAAACTGAAGACTTGTGTTGTTGGTTTAACTATAAGTAAAAGAAAAAACAATTGAGGGAGGATCAAAAGACGCCCTTTTATAAGCACGCTAAGTACTCTTGATTATGCAATCATCTATTTAATGACTATAGGCCCCCGAATAACAGAGATGAAAAAAAAGAGATCTCATTTTGGTCAGATTGTCCGAACAGCAATGTCACCAACAGTTTTGATAGTTATAATGACCTGAATCTGTCCACCTTTTTATCTTTGGGGAGCTTGGACTTTGAAATCTACTATAAAACAAAAAGAGCCAAAAATAATCGGATGCCAATAAACACGACAGAATGTTTTACAGAAAAGAAACGAAACCTATTTAAGAACTAGATCAGAGATGGGCAAACTTTTTAAGGAGAGGGCCAGATGAAATAACAAATTATCTAGGCAGGCCGAACAAATTAAAAAAAAAAAGACATTTTTGTATAAATGATATGCTTAATTTTTATTTTTTACATCACCCACAGTTTTATACGCTACAATATTAAAGAAAAAAAAATTGAAAAAAATACAAAAAATATTTTTATTCTTTAGTTGTGTATGATGGCGTATGTGACTGATGAAACTGTGACTGAGATTCTAAAAGTTGTTCATAATCTGGTTCAAACGATGATGAGCTGATTCGCAGTAGGGAAGCCAAATGTTCGTCAGTCAATCGGTTTCTGACGCTGTTCTTTCCAAGCTTCATGGTACAAAACACCTGTTCACAAATGTAGGAAGACGAAAATATCGCAATTATCTTCTGAGCGTGAGATTTCAGGTTTGGGAAGCTTGCGTTTGACAGGGCCTTGTAAAACTCAACTTTAGAAACATTGGGAAATTGTTGCTTTAATTCAGTGTTACATTGCAACTCAATCAGTTCGAGCTGAAATTCTGGTTTGACTGACTCACAGTCTACATTAAATGGCATGCTAAAAATGTCCAGGTCCTGTTCAATAACTTTGAAGTCATGGAATCTTCGTTCGAATTCGTCAAGAAGGCATTTCACGCTTTTCTCGTAGCTCTTAAGTTTGTCTTCCCTAACTGCAATAGTTTTTAGTCTTGGGAAATGAGTAAGGTCTTTCTTGACTAATTGTTTGAAAAATAGATTCAGTTGCATTTTAAAACTCCTGATGTGACTCCAAATATCATTAATTAATTGATTTCTTCCCTGGAGTTTGAGGTTCAATTTGTTGATGTGACTGAGAAGATCTGTAAAAAATGCGAAGTCCGAAAGCCATACACTATCTTTCAAATGTTCACACTCTTCCAGTTTTTTTTCTTCCATGAAGGAGATTATTTCCTGTTTTAGATCCCAAACTCGTTCAAAAACCCTTGCAGCACTGAGCCACCTTACTTTAGTGTAGTAAAGTACATCAGAATATTCAGATTGCAATGACTCAAGAAACTCTCGAAATTGTCTGTGATGAAGTGCTCGTGAACGAATGCTATTGACAAGCTTAATAACAACATCAAGCATGTCTAGCGCAGATTTACACAGAGCTTCTTGATGTATCACACAATGAAGAAACACAGCTTCATTCTCTGGATATGATTCTTTAAATATGCAAAAAAAAACTGATCTTGTCCCTGTCATATTCGGTGCTCCATCAGTAGTAATATTACAAATAGTCGGCAAAGGTACTTTCAAAGTCGTGATAGTTTCTTGAAACTCTCGAAAAATGTCTGATCCTTTTGTCGTTCCTTTTAAAGATCGCATACAGGCTAGCTCTTCAGTTATACAAAAGTTGCTATCAACACCTCTTATAAATATCAATAACAGAGCTGTGTCAGTTATGTCTGTACTTTCGTCCAAAGCAAAAGAACAGAATTTGAACTTGCTTATCTTCGCCTCTAGCTGCGAAACAAGCTGCTTATCTATTACTTCAACTCTGGAAGTAATCGTTTTTCGCGACAAACTTACTGTGTCAAAATCCTTTATTTTTTCAGGACACAAAATGCCAGTTACTTGAAGCATACAAGTTTTAGCAAATTCGCCGTCGGACATGGCTCTATTACTTTTTGCGATATTGTATGCTACAACGTAACTGGCATGTGTAGCAAGCTTTTGCGAAGAGCTTTGTTTTTTAAAAATACTTTGCTAGCCTATCAGATTTTTACGTAGAGCTCCTGCTTGATGTTTTCGCTCATCTTCGGTCATAGCCTCATAATTGGCATTGTTGTGTTTGGTCAGGAAGTGTCGTGAAAGATTGAATTCCTTAAATACGGCCACAGTTTCATTGCAAATGAGGCAGACGGGCGCCAGATGTACATATTGATGAACCGTTGGTTTTTTATATATCCATTCGTGTCATGTTAACACAGGTCAGTCTGAATGGTAGCCTTGCAAATAAGTAAAAGTTTAGTCGTGTAAGTTGTCTAGACGCAGTGAGCAAGTAGTGGAGGAAATACTAGAAAAATTAATAATAATTTCTGTTATTTGTTGAGCAATTTTATAGATAAACTTGAAATTTACGTGGTTTGTATACTTGAATTGTATCAGCATTTTGTACAAAAATTTGCATGTTTACGTGATTTTGTGAAAAGAAACTTCTATAACCTTTGCTCTCATTATTTAGACCGGGTGAAACGTCATACATATCCTTCCTTCATATGTTTCAATCGATAAAAAAAAGAGACCAAAAATTATGGAAGCAGTAATCAGTCGAGTAAGCTTAATAATACATGAAGAGTCTAATGAACATGCTTTCTGATCTTTAAATGTTAGGGAAAAAATATTTTCCTTGTAATCGAGTACTTTTTGTTCGTAAAAAATGCGACAATCCTTAGTAATTTTTTTTACGGAAATTAGAAGCAGAGTTTTGTTTAAGTAAAATTAGCATTTAAATTTGTTTAAAATTTTACAAACGCATTTTGTATGTTGCTAATGTAAGTTTTTAAGAGCCGTTTGGGAATGTTTTTGTTTTTGTTGTGGTTATAGACAATGGCCTCAAAAAAGAAAAGTACTGAACTCTGCCTGCAAAAACAATCGAAGTGTTGAAGTTCTTAGAACATTCTTCCCAAAGGAAAGCTGCTGAAAAGTTTGGTGTCAGCAAGACAACAATTAATAATAACAAAAAAAGAAAGGACGAATACTACAACTTAAATATCGGCAATAAAAATGTATCTAGAGTTCAAGAGTTCAAAGGCCCATGAGGCGAATGAAGCCACATTCATTTGGTTAAAAAGAATGCGTTCTATTAATGCTAGAGTTTCAGGGCCAATGTTGCAGGAACCAGCCCTTCAATATGCTTCGAAATAAAACGTGACAGATCTAAAGCCTGAAGTGGTTGGCTTGAAAAATTCAAAAACAGGCATGAGATATCACAAAAAGTTCTTTGTGGAAACTCGAATGAAGTTTCGCCAGAAACTGTGACTGATTTTCACAAAAATTTTAAGATCCTTGTCGAAGGATACAGTTTAAACGATGTTTTTAATGCAGACGAGTGTGGCTTTTTTTCACAGAACATTACCAAAACGTAGTTTAGTGGCAAAGGGCGATGCGTGTAAAAGCGGAAAACTTTCAAAAGAAAGATTGACCGTATTGCTAGCTGCTAGTGCCAGCGGTGAAAAACTGGCTCCACTAGTAATAGGAAAATCTAAATCGCCAAGAGCGTTCAAATTCGTTCAACTTGATGGAGCCATTCCTCGAAAAATTCGCCAGTCATCCAGGCCTTTTTGTTGTATATGCAGAGAATTTGCAATGCCTTTACGTCTACGGATTTGAAGGCTCTTGGCGATTTAGATTTTCCTATTACCAATGGAGCCAGTTTTTCACCGCTGGCACTAGCAGCTAGTGGATTTGAAGGCTCTTGGCCATTTAGATTTTCCTATTACCAGTGGAGCCAGTTTTTTACCGCTGGCACTAGCAGCTAGCAATACGGTCAATCTTTCTTTTGAAAGTTTTCCGCTTTTACACACATCGCCCTTTGCCACTAAACTACGATTTGGTAATGTTCTGTAAAAAAAGCCACACACGTCTGCATTAAAAACATCGTTTAAACTGTATCCTTCGACAAGCATCTTCAAATTTTTGTGAAAATCAGTCACAGTTTCTGGCGAAACTTCATTCGAGTTTCCACAAAGAACTTTTTGTGATATCTCATGCCTGTTTTTGAATTTTTCAAGCCATTCCAACCACTTGAGGCTTTAGATCTCTCACGTTTTATTTCGCAGCAAATTGAAGGGATGCTTCCAGCAACATGATTTTTTCATACATAGTATGTTTTGTTTACCCAAAATCTCTATTCCAAACAAACTCCTTAAGTTGACCACCTCTCTATCATGACCAAAATTTTTCCGCCCTAGGGTGGTCAACTTAGGGAGGTTCCACTGTATTTACTACAGCACTACCCCTAACATGTTGGTGTGTTGCGTGCAAATTTAGTTGATGTTTTATGCGACAATGCCGTACATAAAAAGCAATGAGAAGGAAACCGTTATTCTGTTCTAGCTACACAGAAATTATATTTTGCACTATGTGTATTCAAAGCCATGTCGCGGGCCGGATTGACTACCCTAACGGGCCGCATTTGGCCCGCGGGCCGTACTTTGCCCATCACTGAACTAGATAGTACGATAACTTTTCTACAAAAATAAAACAGCGGAGTGTATATAACTCCGTGTTTATTGGCAACTGTCAATGGCGCCGGAACAGGGGGGGCAGCGGGGGCAACTGCCCCCTCAATATTTTGGCTAAAGGAGCAATTAGTACTACATAAATTGCACTATTTTCAAAAATTAAGAATCATTTATTTTGTATTTTTATACATATACAATGTACATATTCAATTTATTATTCCTGTGCAGACATGTCAAACTCGCGGTTCGCGGGCCGGATCCGGCGCATCACGTAGTTTTGTGCAGACCGCGGCCAGGTCGAAGAGACACAATGTATCGGCACAAAAGCGATATAATTAAATATTGGTGTTGAGCTAAAGTCTAAGAAATTTACTATAACACGTGAAGAAGCCAGTGGCTTGAATTTGAAATCTTCTTCTCTCTACAAACAATTTGACAGTTATTTGAGGTGAATTGGTGCAGCTTATTCAGCTTTACCATAGGAAACATTTAGGCTCTCAAGGGTGTTTTGGATTACCTACAGATATTTACTGTGCTATAGTGTCTTAATCAGCTGTCCGAAATAAATTCTCAGAGAGTGGTTACTAATTAATTTAACATTTTCTAATGAGTGTAAAATTATTTGAAGAACATTTTCAAAATATTTTCAATTTCTCTATTTTTAGGTAGCCCAATTTTTCCATGTCCCGAGGTTGTTAGTGACTGAGATTTATATTCATTTTTAAAAAGTAATATTCTGTGATGCAATCTTGAAATAATTTTCCATCAATGTTTTCGAAATATTTATATTTGGCCCGGTCAGGTTTTGAGTTTGACATTCCTGTTCTAGTGGATATTTTTTTTCCTAATCTGGTTCGCAGAAAGTTGCATAGTGCATGTATACTACGAGTATGTACATGATCATTTCATTTTTATTTCTTCTTCGTTAAGCCTAGTACTGACCTCGAGAGTGAGATGTTTTGCCGCTGCGATTTTTTCCATGAAAATGTTATTTCATCGTAAAATGTCAAATGACCAGGGAATCGAAAAATAATACTTAAAATGGCCGAGCATTATGGAACCGGTCTCGGATTATAGCTTATGAAATTCCCCACCGTTTGTGACATATTCCACGACATTGATAAAATCCCTGGGCGAAAAATTTCACTCTGGAGGTCAGTACTAGGCTTTAACAAGAGTACCTAAAATTAACGACAAGGCTAACGATAATGAAACTATTGACCGTCGATCAACTAAGATTGGGCTGCTATGCCCGATTTCGATATTGTTGAATAGCCCGGGAGCTTCACCTACATGTTGCGCTGAAATTGCTGATCACTTTATATCGAGCACTTCAAGTCAATACGGCTAGTAACATTACTCCTGACGGTTCCAGCATCAGCAGTATCATGAGAAAGATCATTCAGTGCTTTACGACGTCTACATGGCTACATTCAACAATGACACAAAAACGTCTGACACATCTAATCCTTCTCTATGTTCACAGGGATCGAACAGGGAATTTATATCCCTTAAAAAACCATGAAAGAATTCGTTTCCAAGGAAACCGGAAAACAACCTTTGGGAAAATCGTTTGATCTTTACTTTTATAAAACTATATCAAATAAAGAATATTTTTATAATCTTGTACACTTCGGAATTACAATGGGATCCAAATGGGTAATGGGTCGTGCCGAGTTTGGAAACTTGTTTCTCTATGAGTCTCTATTTCACAGAGTGGCGACCGAACCATTACGGCCACAGAGCACGACAAATATTAAAGTGCTAGAGCTTATAATTTAATATGAATTTGAGAAAAAAAATGTTGCCCCCCCAATAAAAAATTTGTTCCGGCGCCACTGGCAACTGTAAACAATTTTGGAAGAGAATAGTATAACTAAATTCATAAATGAGTGAAGGAGACAATTTAGTGATCATGTTACTAAAAATTATAATATTCAATAAAAAAACCAAAAAAAAAAGTTAGGAAATCGATATATCGTTTGTATGTATAGTGTTATGCAATGCTAGCCCCATCTTGGTGAGAAGGCAATTGGATTTCAATTTAAAATCCGATATCTTTGAAATAGGAGGAATTATCTCCATGGGAAGTCTGTATTTTTTCCATTAGTTCATTGTGGGATTAAGTTTAAAATAGATGGCTTAATCCGAAAGGTTTTCCAATATGTATATTTTCATTCATAAAAATGATGCATGGATAAGATACTTATGATGATAAATGATAACATGAAGGCAGGTAAATGTGCAAGAAAAAATGCTGAAGATTCTGTTCTTACTTACCACGGATTCTAGGACAAATGGTACGACAAGGTGTCCAAATAGGACTGTGTAAGATCGAACTGGCGATTATTATCTGACTGAAAACATTGCATATGTATAACAAATTCTTAACTGAAATAAGAACCTGATTTCTGGAGATATTATACGCTGGCAACATTGTCGGATATGAAGATCTCTTGAATGTGGTAGATGCGAGCAAATTGATTTTTTTCCTTCTATCTTTGCAGGTACACATTTGATATTCCTTGTTCGAATGCTAAGGCAATTTGATCCAAATTATATGGGAAAATGTTTTCATAAATCAGAACTGATTTCTAATTACCACACCGAAGCTACACAAATGCCACTTGCTAAATTTTTCAATCCGATCACATCCGCCCAGAAGCATCTGATATTCGATCTGATTTCAAAATATATAAATCTTAGTATGCAAACCATTCGCATTCTACAATCAGCATCGCGCCTTAATCTACTATCTATCCATCTATCGATCAATGGACCATATATGTATAGTATGAGTGTGTAGATGGCCGGGAGATAATCTCAGTTCCATGGGATAATTAATGTGGCTGTCACCCAAGTAAAAATCATAATTCGTCCGGTCCAACTGGTTCTCTGGTACTGGTTTTTTCTTGGGCTGCAATAGAGGCTGTTACGATTTTATTCGTTTTTTTGTTTTAAGAGACCTTATTCACCGTCCGTAAATTGAGTTGGGAAACGGTGTCACTGAAACCCACACGCATGATTGAATCACTTCGGATGGTGACGGCGACAAACTGAAGCCAGCAAGCAGTTTCACATAGCATGGATTGCAGACATTTACTGGTAGTCTCCAAGAATGGATTTGTTGGGAAATACTGGTCATACTCATTTTGTGTACCAGCAAAGAGTATACTTATTGATTTTTTATGCACTGGAAGCGAATATATTCGTGGGATTGTGGTTTCCGTATTTTAAAAAGTTGATCCAACTGACCATTGATTGTCACATGCACACACAAATATACCATGTGAAATCTCAATGAGTACGAGGGTGTTTCAAGGAGCTCATGAAAGTTCAATGAAGCGCTGCAATACATACTATGCAAATGGCGTACCTCCTAGTTAGCTGATATGTTCATACTTCTCTTGAATGACTGCGCTGCACTGTGTGTTCAGATGTGGAAAAGGAAGGCATACCTACATGTGCTCATTATTTTATTTATGTACTAACATATTCATAATTATGACAATAAGTTTTGTTGGTGGCGTGACGATTGTGTGAATTTAGACCAAGAACCTTTCCACGTCTTCAATTACCGAAGCCAGCACTGCAAAAGCAGCAGTCTATTCAAAGGATTTAAGTTACATTGGTTATGCCTTGCGTAACATCTTTCCTTATTTCGCTCCAGCAAAGACTGTTGTGATATGTGACAACGACGCGACGTTGTACTGTGAAGATGCCTCTTGTTTCGCTTCTTATATTTCTTTTGGCACGTTACGGACGACTGGGATTACCAACAAAAGCAACATATTGTCAAAAGGTAACAATGAAACTAGGTCTGATGCTGGCTTCTCCTAAGAGAATGTAGTAGCTGCACGTGTGTCATAAGTTGATATGGGCAACTGACAATAATTAAGCTTTCGTAAAAAAAATTTTTTAATGCCACCAAAACTCGCCTTCTAGTCTAGTACAGATAGCTCAAAACCCAAACATCCAAAAAAAAAAGGAATTTTTGATGCCAAATTGTTGAATATACTGCTCAATATAAGCAGTAAAAAGTTACACTAATTTGCGCCATGGGTTAAGGGGGGAGGGGGTGGCAAAGGGGTGACAATTCATGAGTCTGAGCTTGAAATGTCCTGAGGGCAAAACAAAATTTAAAATTACCTTTTTAATGGTATGTAACAGTTTAGATATTTTCTCAGAAAATTATACCCTAGACCCAAAAGTCTTATAGTGAATTTACATTTTTTGAGTTTTACATTTCGCACTGTAACTCTTCATAGAATAGACCTACCGTTATAAGATCTTGTCCATTGATAACAAAATTTATTTGATTCGTACCAAAAATTGGAGTGCTCCAACCATTGACGCTCCCCTCACTCCTCCTAACATTTTTCAAAAAGGCATGCCGATAGCTTCTTTTCAAATCGAGCCAGGCAGATCAAATTTGGTGGGGTGCCTAGTCTGAGCTCTATAATGCTCCCCACCAACTTATCACCATCCGATTAAAACTAAGGGTACCCCCCATACAAAGTGAACGAAAATTCTAACAAATTTCACATTTTTTCACTTCTAAATTCTACGTAAAATTGAAAAATAAAATTTATCTCTTAGAACGTCATTATAACAGTTAATTGTAGTCTTGTGAATGTATGTTCAAAAGGTTGTACCAAGGCGTACGCTAAAAGTATCAAAAAATTGGGTTTGAAGGTCAGTGATACCAGTTCTAAGGCTATTTGCGTATATTTCGAGTAACGTGTACTAGCTACCTCCAAACCCGACTTTTCGTACTTGTAAGGCACGCTCTGGCACAAACTTTTGGATATACATTCAGAAGACTACAGTTTACTGTTATAAGGACATTCTAAGAGATACATTTTTTTTCTATTTTAGATAGAATTTAGAAGTGAAAAAATGTGAAATTTGTTATTAATTTGGGCCACTTTGTATGGGGGGTACCCTTAGTTTTGACCGGATGGTAATAATTTTTGGTGGGGAGCATAATGGAGCTTAGACTTAGGCAGCCCACCAAATTTGATCTGGCTGGCTTAATTAAAAAAGAAGCTGCAGGCATCCTTTTTGAAAAATGTTAGGAGGAGTGAGGGGGGCGTCAATGGTTGGAGCACTCCAATTTTTGGTACAAATCAAATAAATTTTGTTATCAATATATGCACAAGACCTTATAACGGTTTGTTTTGTCCTCAGGACATTTCAAGCTCAGACTCATAGTTTTATTTGCAAAAAACTGAATTTTCACCCCTTTGCACCCCCTCCCCCCTTAACCCATGGCGCAAATTAGTGTAACTTTTTACTGCGTATATTAGGCAGTGTATTCAACAATTTGGCATCAAAAATTTCTTTTTTTTTTATGTTTAGGTTTGGGGCTATTTTGAACCAATTGTACTGGACTATTCCGATAGCACTTAATCCTAGCGTAGCTTTTTGACTGAATAAAAGACGAGCGTCATCCGTATGTTTTCCAGAATTTATCGAAATCATTTTCCCCGGGAGGCCTATATATCCATCCAGAATAAATGACATCCCCTATGAGTCGCCAACCAACATACGATTAAACGGCAATCAATTTCGAATTGAAATGCATTCTGGAAACAATTACCGATGGAAGCGTACCAATTTCCTTCCAATTAAAGTTGTCTTCGCCAGCTACAATTACGGTACCCTGAATGGCAAAAAAAAGGAAACTGGACGAATGAAGAGACAGCTATCATCAAATGGAAATCGTTTGAGTCCGGAAATTGAAACGGGGCGGTATCGTCCTTTTGTCGTCGACATGACGAAAATTGTGTCGTCGTAAATGCAGTCCATTTAGTCCCTGTGTGAACTGTAATTCAATTCTAACGAGTCCGCACTGTCTTGCCACACACGTATCGAGGTCCTGAACTTCAGTTCCTTTGGCGACTATAAACAAAAACGCTATGCGGAATGATGTCCGGGTGGCGACCGAACAAGCCAAAGAACCGTCTAAACGAGAAATAGGAGGAGAGCAAGCGACGGATCAAAACAGCAAAACGAAATGTTCATGCTTACCCATCATGGTCCCTTGATACACCCACTTTTTTTCTGCTTCTATTGTGTTTGTGTTGATGTTGCCTATGCCATACCACTAAGTAGTAAGGAAATAATCAAAACTAGGCTGCATACATCCTTTGTGTTGCATACCTCCCCTCGTCGTCGGACTTGACTTCTTTGTATAGCGTCGAAACACCACTTATCCTGCGGATACTTAGGCAACACACAACAAAAAAAAAAACAAAAGAAAATCGTATTCCAACTAGGTTCAACGCCTCATCCCCATATAACAACAACATATACGATGTTGTGAGGCTCGTGTCCTTACAGAAATGTCGAGGTGGATGAGAGTGCAAACGAGGGGGCCGATTGCGGGCACACAAATGATGTTAAGTGTTATGTGACTTGAGCCACAGAATAAATTGCATGAGATGGGTGGAATGGTCCATAACAAGGTCTTCAGCATGCTGCTGCTGTCATAAGCATCACATCACACTTTACATTTATGCGTTACATTATTCTAACCGGCGACGTCAAAACTTACTCAGAGCAATGCGCGGCAGGCCTTTAGCATTCCTTTTCCTTGTTATGGCTGTTCTAGTTGTGGAGTCAGGCGTCGGTTGTCGCAGCTCTCAGTGGCCACAACGTCAAGAAAGCCAGAAAACCATAGGCAACCACAAATTTCCTGCAAACTCCTTTTTCTGCATACTATTAAAAACGTGACTTTTCATCATTAACGTAACGCAAGCACATGCTATATAAGTAAGTATATATGTATACATTATACATACGAGTATACGTACTAAATATACAAAGGATCTAGTCGTGTATGCAATCGAGTGAATCGTATCCTTTCCCGAGAATGTCCAACTTGTTTAGGTAGACAACTCATAAGGCAAGGCAGTCATAGATTCTGAGATACACCAGGACAGGACACAATCCTAGGAACAGAGGCGTCATCTCTCGTCGTCACAAATACGTGTCGACATGTATATATAGTTTGGTCTCATTACTAAAACCCATGCGTTTCAAGTGACATGGCAAATTAGTTTCGTGGTGTAGCCGACTATGCAACGAAGTCTACGGGGAGTTGAACGTGTGCACCTACTGCCATATAGGATAGCAGCAGCGTACCAAAATACCACATCTCGGTGCTCTCGGTATTCGGAACTCCGACGACGACGACGACGAGTGGATGATGAAGTAAGTCTGCGAAGCAGTGATAGCGTCATGTTTTCAGGGAGTTTTGTCGTCGTTGAATGCGGATTACGAAGATTTCAAGAATTTTAATTTGTACGTTTTGCCGAGCTAATTGTTTGGCTTAGAATAAAACCCGGATAGAATGAGGACGAGTTTCAAAAAGTTTGGAGAAAGGATATAAGCAAGAGCCGAGAAACCTGCACTGTGGGTGGTACTCGTTGAGAGCAGTTGGTAGAAGTGGATTATTGTTTGTAGTCAGAGATAATATAGCACCGGCAGTGGACTTAGTCCAAATACTATGAGTGGTTTTTCTACTAGATTTTGGGAGAGACCATTGCAAATTTAATTGCTAGGGGATTATTAATTTTAAAACAGCGACACGTCCCTTGTTTTTTTTTACTTCACCACCATCTGTCGCTAAAAGCTTGACATTTCTCACAGATTTTTTTTTTTTTGCAAAATTCAATCCTGTGCGAGCTCAAAGGAACGTGTATTAAGGCGAGACACAATGATGACCGCCCTACGACCTTATGAATTCAATATACGCTTTCGAGACGACAATAAGTCCCAGTGCAATAAAATTGGTGCCGTCTTAATGCCAGCCAACAAACTATTTTATGAATTGCCGACTATGGCAGCAATGAATTCTGACATTGTCCATTCCGGGGAGGAGTTCAACTTCAACCCCATAAACAAAATGTCTTTTGTATGTCATCTTGTTAGTTTTTTATATGATAAAGATTCGTTTGAGTTACATTTCACTGTATTATGTGAAAATATCAATTGATACGAGTAACTTGGCAGGGGTGGAGTCAAAAACTTCTGCATCAGCCCCCATGAGTCTGTCTTGTGCTACATTTTATCTTTCACATCCGGTCTAGTTCAATCGGTATACATATACTACATAGCATAGTTCCATACTAGCCAAATTCTAATCGATATAGGACAAATGGCAAGGCTTGCTCCAAACTAAATAGTTGAAGGTGAAGCAACCCGGACCCTGGCAGGGCACACAAATGACCACATTGGCCGAATAGTTCGATTCAAACCAGTCGATGGGACATGTATGGACTTACGAATAAATAATTTATGGAGCTACTGAAGTGAAACTTATTTATTAGAATCGATTGCCTCTTCTCGTAATGCCATGACGACGATGCTATTACAAGGGTAACCCTTGTTTGGCATCGTTCATTTCCCGCTGAAACTTTTGTCCTGATGTTATTTTGTTTTTGCTTTGGTTTCTATGGGTCATTCAACTGACCAATGAAGTCGGTACGCTTAGCGATTGTATGTATTCCCAATCGAAAAATATTGACTACATTGCAATTTTCTAAATTTCGAATCACAGGGTATATCTATATATTGGGTTACCACACAAAGGCCGTAATTATCATTAGAAAGGATATTGTATACTCTCGGACATTGGGAGACAACAATTCTACAAACAGCTCACAAAGTTCTGATTCAGCGCGGAGTTTCTATACTGTGTGTAGAAAATTCGGTAGTTGCTTTTTTTGAAATTTTCCCAACTAAGCTTTTCCGTTCCGTTTGTCTGAACCGTTTTTGTTATGTTCTCATGTTTTTTTACGAGATTTTCATGTATTTGCTTGACTACTATAGGGAGGTACTACAGCTCGAGAGATTTATGTTGTTATCGACTGTCCATCCGCAACTATTATGGGCTGCTGGCATTGTTGATGTTTGCGTTACGTCACGTCGTTGTTCTTTATAAATAGTGACATTGTTGTTAGATTCGGTCTCTGTAACATTGATGGCGATGTTGACCACAAATCTGTTCTAAGGAGGAGCATAGAAAGAGGATTTAATTGAACAGGGTTTATAACCCTTATCGTTAAGGAAGAGAACTTAGTGATGGATTTTCAACAATTTATGACAAGAAGAGTCGTTTATTATTATCGGTCTTTTGTTTGCGAAAGTCGGCTATGACTGGGTGAGTGAAAATAACATTAAATTACTGAGGATGTGTGATGCGTGTATACATATGTCTTCTTCTTCCTTGCCTCGTTCTTTATACCGCTCCATGGTTCCGCGTTGCTCGACCTGCGGTGTAGGCACATCGCCCGTTTTGGCGATAATTTCTCAGCATATTTCTACAGGCAGCTCTATCTTGGATCGTGTCATCGCCGAGACCAATGCGTTGTTGTTGCTTTTTCATTTGACACATCCAGGTGTTCTTTGGTCTGCCTCTGGCCTTGGGTCCATCAAGTGGAACTTCCATTGATATCGCTCTCTTTGCGGGGTTCTCAGGCGGACGCCTTTGAACATGGCAATACCAATCCATTCGTCGGTCTTCGAGCTTTTCGGTGATTGGTTGGTCTATGGACAAGCTGCCTCGGATGTAGCTACTCTTGATGTGGTCCCTTTTGGTTACACCAACTGACATGCGTAACATTTTCATTTCAGTCGATGTCATTTCTTTCGCGTAACCTTCATACATGGTCCAGCATTCTGATCCATACATGAGTGCGGGACGTACAACCGTTTTGTACAACTTGCCCTTTAGCTTCAGTGGCATTTTCTTATCGCAGAAAACTCCAGAGTTTTCTCGCCACCTCATCCACCCAACCTTTGTGCGATGTTTGATGTCATCATCGCATGTAGCTCCGCTGTTCACCATCGAGCCAAGGTACTTGAACTTGGTACAAGACTTAAGCTGCTCTCCTTTGACGTACATTTCTGGTATCGGTGCATTTGGGTCTGAGAATTGGCAGCATAAGAACTCAGTCTTTGTTATACTTACCCTCAGTCCATGCTCCTCCAGAATGTCACACCATTTTGTAAGCGCAGCTTGCAAGGCAACGATGTTTGGGCTACTGAGGACTATATCATCAGCAAAAAGAAGAGATATTTCTAGGCCGTCGGAGACACGTGTTAATAAGTAGCACATGATGATGTTGAAGAGCAACGGACTCAATACACTGCCCTGGTGTACTCCGACATTCACCGGAAATTCTTCTGATTCACCGGCTGTGCATCTAACCTTAGTCGTAGCTCCATCATACATGTCTCGTATCATCCTGACGTATGCCTCGGGGACATTAAGTGCTCTCAAGGCCAACCATATCAGATCACGAGGTACTCTATCGAATGCCTTCTCCAAATCGATGAACACAAAATACAAGTCCTTTCGTGCTGCTCTATACTTTTCCATCGCAACACGAATGCACTGAATCGCATCGACTGTAGATCGACCTTCAACAAAGCCGCATTGATTGTCATTCAACCGCACAATCTTTCTCAATCGGTTGCAGACAACTCGCTCGTAGATCTTCAGTGTATGAGGTGTTAACTTTATAGCCCTATAGTTGTTGAGTTTGCGTGAGTCTCCCTTGTTCTTATAGAAAGGAAGAAGAAAACTTTCCCTGAAAGCATCAGGCATCGGTTGCCCACCTTTGATTTTGTTGAAGAGAACTGTGAGCCAACTAAGCCCGACATTTTCCATTTTCAACCAAAATTCCGCGGGGATTTTGTCCGGGCCGACTGCCTTTCCGCGTTTCATCTGATGCATTGCCTCCATCACCTCTTCCTCTGAGATATCTTCAATATTTGTGGTATTTGGCTCAACATCTTGAAAAGCTGCCCGAGGAAATTCTTCATTTAGAAGTTCGTCAAAATACTCTCGCATCCTGCTACAAATTGCCGTATCGTCAATCAGCAACATTCGTGTATACATATGTATGTATTAAAAATTCACAAATTGGACTTGATTATACAGGGTGTTCGGAAACTACCGCATAAAAGCACCGAAAAATGATTCCTCATGTGATTTCCAGCAAAAAAGTTGGACGATTCTTTAAAAAATTCCCGATTATATCTTTCTTACATCATTTTATTCTAACTCCATTATTTCTTACAGTTTTAATGCCTTAAGTGCAGAAAACTAGGGTGTTTTCAAATGTTGACAAAAACCATTTGTCGATATCACGAATGCGTTTGATATGGTTAACCATAGGATTCTTCTAAAAAAAACTTGAACAAGCAGGATATTTGTAATCTATTAGCACAAAGAGTTAAAATGCGTAGTTCTTGGCTATGTTCCGCAGGGCTCTATTTTGGGACCGATTTTATTCCTTGTACAGTGAAAGCTCCGTTCGCGGACAGCTCCCGCATGCGGACATCTCCCGTAGCCGGACAATTTTCTTAGTCCCAACTTTTTCCTTCATATTTTAGAACAAAATCCATTCCACTAGCCCAGACGTGTCAAACTCGCGGCCCGCGGGCCGCATGCGACCCTCCTCGCAGTTCTGTGCGGCCCGCGGCCATGTCGAAGCAGCACAATCTGTATCAACACAAAAATGGTGAAATTGGTAAGGTGAACAAATTCAGAAATTGAACTCAAGTCTAAAAAAACTACTAAAACTCGTCAGTGGCTTATGCAAGGTTATTTTAGGTTTTTTCTCCAAATACTGGTTACTTGATTTTATAAGATAGCTCATCTTTTTTGTACAGGACGATACTAAGTCTTTTCATGAAACGCCGAAATGCGGCTAATATAAAATTGGTTGGCTTTACCGAACATGAGATTTATTTGGAAAAATTACAAAGCTTTAAAAACACGGAAATCTTGGAATTGGTGACTAAATCACCTGGATGTGAAATTCCAACATAATAATTTGAGCCCAAGTGCCTGATTTTTGAACCTATGTATATGCATGAGTTTGTTTGAAACCATATCACAAACAACTTTTTGTTTCTTTTAGCCACCTTTCTGCTGAGATTAATTTATTCTGACCTCCCTATATTATTTTGGGCGACCTCGGATGACTGGTGCTAAACATTTTTTATCATCCAAAATTTGGGGCAAATCATGTAATTGTGGTTACTTGAAGATCAATTGTGTCTTCACGTTTTTGCTCCTTGTCTTAATTTTTTAATGTTCTTGAAGTACATTTTCGCAAGGAGGAAGCTCTCACGTATAATCCCGAAGTCTCTATAGTGATCTAGACTCTCTGCTATATTTTAAAAGTAATATTCTGTAATCAACTTTCGTAATACGATTACATAAAAGTTTTTGAAATTTTCCTCCTGCGGCCCGCCTAAACCTGAGGAGAGTCTTATTTTGCCCGCGCCAGGTTTTGAGTTTGACACCCCTGCACTAGCCGGACGCTCTACTGGCCGGACACGGACACTATTCCTACATACATTTCTCATAAATTATCTCCCGTAAGCGGACACAAATTTTTTAGTCGACTTGCTGAAATTAATGAAAACTGGATACAATCACAAAAATACCGGCGTACCGAGGGCTGCACCCGCAATACGAGGGTTTTTTAGAATTTTAATGCATAGTGAATATTTTGTGTACATATATTTTATAAGCAATAAATAAGTATTGTGCACAACATTAATGAAATGCTTCCTCTAAATCTATTTTTGGATTGGTCTAAATAAACGCGTTCCAGAATTAAAGGCTAGCGCCTTTCATTCTGTTCCACCTTTAGTTAGACCAATCCAAAAATAGATTTATTATTTGTATATTTTTCGATTTAAGATTTCTGATGTTTCTGATGATTGTTTCATCAAGTTAAAAGATATGCATTGAAGAAATGCTTAAGAGGCTTGCATTGTGAAAGGCCCTTACTAAATACTTATTTGGCTATTTTTCCGGTTTGGATACAGTTATTCGAATGAAAATTCGTAGACATATTCTATATGTAATTTTCTAAAAACCTTTAGCAGAATTTTCATATTTGGAAACCTAAGAGGGGCTACACACGAACAAATTGAAATTTTACAAATTTACTGTTATTTACTTTTCCTTAGCAAAAGTCAACAGTCTTGATATTTAACGTATATAAGGCCCTAGTGACCAATCTTCGTGCAAAGTTTCAAATCGATCCCTATAACGGTTTAGAAAAACGGAGCTCGAAAAGGAAGTTTAACTTTAAACGCCAATAACTTTTTTACCGTTACTCGAAACTTAAAATTTTTAACTGATATGAGGTGTACTCGTTTAGATCTTTGATTTAAATACCCATATATCAATTTCCGATAAAAACTAAAAAAGTCGACTTTTTTCAAACGTTCGGGACACCATGTTGTCTTCTTCTTACCAACTTCTAAGGTACATGTGCCAAAGACTGTAACCATTCTACACGTTCCTACCAAATTTCATGACAATTGGTTGAGCCGTTCGCGAGTTATTTACTGAACAGACGGACGGACGGACAAAATCGATTTCATAAGGGTTTTTTGAAAAAAAATTTCTAAAAAACCCTAAAAATGCTTTTATGCGCAACAGGTTTTGTTTTTGAAGATTTTTGGCTCCACGGTTACCATGCGTGTATTGAAATAGGGATACAGAAACAGGACGATTAGACCCAAAACCCATACTTCCATAACGGACGACCGGGTTATTTTCGGCTTTTATTTTGTCTTTCGGTTTTTAACATGGTTGGATGTTCAACTTTTCGGTTAACCGGAATTTGAATTTCCTTTCATAATTGCGGACAAAATCTCAACTGTTCTGTCTACTAGAAAAAACTCTTTATGTGTAAGAGACCTTTTGGAATCGGCGAATCATTTATTGTTTTGTGTGTTATTATGTTCATCTTAAAACAGTTTATTGACAAACAAAATTTTCCTTTATAAAGGACTTATCATCGTCTGGAGATTACACAAATATAATTCGATTCCTTTATGGTCGGCTCCTTGTTGATCGTAAAGGTTCATCAGAAATTCCATGTTAATTTCGATGCCAAAACTGATCATCTGAGTAGTTTTTTACGCGAAGCAATGCTTCTGGAGCAGAGCATGTATTGCACAGCATCCTATTGTACGAGTCATATTGAAAGGATTAATGCGCCAAGGATTGCAATTCACGCTCTACTCCAAATTAAATGGTATGACAAGTTTAGGCAAAACTATACATTCCATGCTATTTTACTTAATCGAGGTTCTCTACACCAAGCCACATTGCCAATTTAGAAGCTTTATTTAACGCTCTGAGGGTTAATTTTTGTGGAAAGAAGTCATTACGAACGCTCGAGTGTCTTACAACTTCCAAGTAACAATGCCAGACTGGGTCAAGTGGTCACTCTGGGTAAGACATAACTTTGAAAGGAGCATCTCACGGTTGGGTAGTTTTTGATATCCCTAATTAAAGCTAATAGTTTTCTACTTGTTTTCCCTATGAAAGCTTGGAACAGTTTATTGGTAAACGTTCATTTGCGGATTGTACATTAGGCTTGTTTTATTGATACATCCCGTGTAGGTTTGGGTAGCGAACTCCATATAAAAAAAAATACACTTACCCAGGTATGTTTCACGCGTGCCACTAACCTGCACGGGATAGAACTTAGAGAAATCAAATAATGCAGATGGCTAATGCATAGGGAAAAAAATTTCAAACCAAATCTGAGAGTCTTTCTCATGGTGGTTTTAGATTTTGCAAATAAATAATCATGTTTTGTGATTGAATCCACCAAATCTAAAAACAGACTACGAGAGTGAGTCAAAGATGCACAAGAACTGCCTGGTGTCAGCTGTTCGGTCTTAACCGGGAAGTTAAAGGCAATCGTTTTTTGAGTCAGATTTAACCTCGATAGCAATAAAACGCTACTATTGTGGTGGTTTGTAAACCAAAAATGAATAAAAACACATGCATATAGGAACAACACTTTTTTGTTTTAATGTTCCTTTGAATTATTATGTATAAATTAATTCACACATAGAAGCAATATTTGTTAACCCTCTCCCGCAAGCGGACATCTCCCCTTGCCGGACCAAAACCGTCAGTGTCCGTCCACGGGAGCTTTTACTGTATATATATTAATTCTTGATTTTTCCAAAATTTCAGGGGTTCAATAACTGCCTTCGCTGATGTTGTATGCTGCACTTACAGATCTAAAAGTGCACTTAAGTTAACAGCCGATATTATTTGGGATCTTAATTTGGTTAGAATGTGGTTTGCTCAGCATGGGTTAACCATCAGTTCCAAAACTAAAATTATGTTTTTCAGTTTATCGTCTTCAACCCTAATGAATGTTCAATTTTGGTTCCATGATCCGGATTGTCAACGCTTTAAATTAATTGATTGCTCCTGTGGTTACGGCACTCAGCTACCTTCGTTTAATGGTGCACTTACTTGCAGTGATAAATGTTTTGTAATTGAGAATTTTAATACTTTTAAGTACTTGAGACTAACCCTTGATTCTAGGTTATGCTTTGCGGACCGCACAGAAGAGTTAGGAAAATAATTTCGTTGCTCTCTCAGGTACCTTATTATTTGAAAAAAAAAACTTTTTTCTGAAGAACTACTGAAGAGAATCTATTTTGGAATTTTTCACTCAAAACTGCAATATGGTATTGCCTGTTGGGGTACTTATATTGCAAAAAAAATGTGATAAGAATTATATGTAAACAACTCTAAAGATATCCTAGTTTTGTATTGTTCCAAAATTTGCAACAAACATATTTTTTGCAAGATCTGCAAATCGAAATTTCAGACTAGTATCCGATTATAATCCCCGTAGAATTTTGTAGTATGTTGTAGCGATTCCGTTTTCACGTACCACTGTATTCCGAAACTATTTTCTAGTCTGTTAGATCATTGACATCAACTGGAAAGATTCTAAAATGTGTTAAGAATTGGCTGTTTGAATTCGATTTTCCTTATCTATATAGAATCAATGTTCTCTCACATTCTGGTGTGAAATAAACTCTTGGCTTTGTTATTAATAGCTTTTATGTTGATTTTTTCTTTCACTATGAATTACACTTAATATTTACTAAATATTTGGAGATCACCCCACATCTTCATTTAATTTTGTGCTTAATTTTGTTTGAAGTGACATTTATCACTATTCTAATTACCGCTTGTTGTTCCATTATTTCATATTATCGGATAAACAAATAATAAATGAAATTCTATTTAAAATTATGAAATAAATCTTATATTTCTGCTTCATAGAATTTCCTAACTCGCGCGTATTTATCTGATTTTACAAGAAAAAAGTAGTCTCACGTATTCGAAACCATTTATTACCCTCTTATGCAAAAGTTCACCAAATTGTCCACATTCACCCATAAAAGTGGAACATTATCAAAAGATTTAGACATGAACTAAATCCTGAGTTTTGCAGATATACTTTTAGTATCAGTATACCCCACCCCAACTGACCGCTTCCACCGCAACATTAAAACATCGCTAAAACAAACACAAAACCAACACTGTACGTTGTACGAGATACTTTAATAGTCAGCAATAAAATTTTTAAGTTGAAATATCCTCTCTACTCGATGTTGAGACCTGCAAGTAAATCGGTACATTGCCGAATAAAATACAGAAAAAAAACACACACACACAGCAGAAATGTTGCCAACTATCCGTATAACCATAAAATGCGACCCAACCGAAACATTTGTGTAACACATTCATTGGATAAAAGGACGACCTTATACCGAGCAATAAGAACATCTTAAGCGACAAGCGAGGCATGCCGAAAGATTGATGTTTCAGCTTCGGTCTGAAATATGTCGGAATCCCAGAGGATATTCCAGTTCGTCGGTCCACACAACGATAAACACCAATTGCCTGCAAACATTTTAAGGAGTCAAATATTGAGGAGAATCGTTGTCGGCCGTGTAGTGTAGCAGTGTGTATACGGCCAGATACATATATATAACCGCAATATTTTCAACGAAACAAAAACAGAAAATCCTCAAGAGTATAAATTTTATGAATCTCCGAATTATTGGTCCTGTTGGTCATTGACAAAATCGAGGACGAGGATGATGGCGCGTCTTTGACTTATCGTGAAATTTCGGTGCAGTTAATAATCTGGGTGCTGGGTGCGGAGTTGTTTTCACGAGATGGTATAGGTTTTTCTATAGCTTCGCATGCGGCCCCGTGCCGACGAAGAACAACTCCTATATGACCTGATAACGATCCTGCCGATTGCAACAGATATAATAAATGACCCGTATGCTGATTACATATATCTTTAAGACGGGACACACGTGCTTCATACATGTCATACATGTTTACTGACAACATGCAGGGAAGAATTAAATCAAGGCAGATGTCGGTTTATGTTGTAATGATTCATTTGGGAATTGGATTTTCGGTCAATGCGGTGGAGGTCAGTGGTTACTGTACGTAATACCCTGAATTAAGCAACAAACTTCTAATGGGAATTTCGCAGTTGAATATTAAGAAGCTAAGCCAGATGACATGATAAACAACATTATGTAAGCAAAATGTACTGAGAAATCAAAATAAGAACAAAACCACCTCAAAAGAGTGTGTCCATTATAAGCCTCCTCCGTTACCACAGTATTGCCCATAAAATGTATGATGAATATGTACATAATGCACCTATGTGATATGTATGTCGAAACATTGGGTTGTGTGCAGATTATGTGCTTTATTTGAATTTTCACTTTAATAAGATTTCAAAATATTTGAATGTGTGTAATTTTAAAAATTTAAAAATTTTGAAGAATATTCTATACAGTATGTCATTGTTTATTATACGCATTATATCTAGAACCTGCAGAAAAAATAAAATAAAAACTAGGGGGCTTTGCCCCTGCTCGCTACGCTCGCCAACACCCGGGGGCGAGGCTAATTTCGGGCGCGGCCGAAATTTGCATACCCTTGGCTCTCCTTAGGCTAAAAGTTTTTTCGGACGTACCTATGACTTGTATTTAATTCCCCTCCTCATTCTTTTTCTTCCGTCTTGACAAAAGTTTTGGGCTTGATTGAAATAACTGGGCAAATAAAAATATTTACTCGGAAAATTTTATAGCGGCTGCGGGAGCATTACCCCACAGTACGATTCCATTCGTTTTTAACTTTTTTGTTGCTTTGGCAAAGACACATTAATTCAAAGTTTTGTGAAATTGGTGCAAAAAATGTTTCTTAGAAGAACCAAAATGCGGGTTGGGTTTGTATGGCCACCCCATGGTCAGATTTGATTAATTCTTAGATATGTTTTGTGTCATCAAGAGAAAAACGTTTGTGTGTAATTTGGTTGAAATTGGTGCACATATAAAAAAGTTTTCCCTAAAAGAACCTAATTTGAGTAGCTAAGCTTGTACTTGTATGGCAGCCCCATGACCCCAAGGTCCGATTTGATCCATTTTTACATATGTTTTCTGTTATCAATAGAAACACATTTGTGTGAAATTTTGTTGAAATTGGTGCACAAATAAAAAAGTGGAGGCAATACAAAAAACATCCAATGAAAAAAGTTTTTCTTGAAAGAACCTAATTTGGGTAGTTGGGTTTGTAAGGCAGCCCCATGACCCCATTGTCCGATTTTACCGATTCAAACATACAAACTGCCTGCAGCAAAAAAAAAGTATTTGTACAAAATTTCCGCTTCATAGCTTTTAAATTGGCCGATTAAAACTCTTCGCAACAGACGGAGAGACAAGACAGACAGACGGACATCGCTTAATCGACTCCCCAAGTCATGCTGATCATATATGTATGCTTTTTATATGGTCAGAGATGCTTCCTTCAATGCGTTACAAACTTCATGACAAAGTTAATATACCATTTCACTCTATGAGCGAAGGGTATAAAAAAAACTACTTTTAACTTCATCAATGTATTCCTAACTAATAACGATTAGCCAGCCAGTTCCCCACTCTCTTCTTAATCGAAATTCTGCAGTCACTGGATAATTCTATTCATCTATAGATTCTAGCATCCAGACATAATTTAAATTTGAACAAAACGGCCAACGCTCAATTTGCTATCCTTCTCCTCCTTCTCGATTGAGAAGAAAACCAAAAAGTGAAAACGCGAACATATCGAGAGCACCTGAACCATGTTAACGTGCCTTTTCCATTAGCGCCAAGCAATTAACTGCTGCGAGCCATTTCCTGCCTATATAGCATAGACACAGTGTAGAAGTCAAGACATCTCGATTTGCTTCTTGCAGGCACGTGATGCTTTACTTTAACAGACATTGTCTGTGTATGTACTAGTTGCAAAAATTAAACGCTCCTTTCCTCGTCTCCGTCGATAACGCTCATTTGTCATTTAATAGGGCATGGGACAAGAAATAATCGTACAAGAAAAGGAAGTCATTTCCTGTTGTAGCTGCTGTACCATCCTATAAAAAGACGGCTCATTAAAAAATTAGATTGCACGTTTTTTTTTCTTAGTTATGTCCAGGATAAGGATAACGGATATTGACGAATCAATAAATTTGCTTAGAATATTCTTTCGAATGATACCATTTATTTCCTTATTCTGCAGTTAAACTTCAACACAGTTCTAAACAATTTTCAACCACCACAACCAAACCACTCAAGTTGACTGACCTGTAATTTAATTTTATGATCTCTACAGTTTGACGATCCGAAAAGGTCAAATTGGGTCCCCAGATTAAATGACCCAACGCTTCGTCCTCTCAGGATGCTCAGCCTAAAAGCTCTCCTTCTCTTTGTAATGATTCTTTTGTACACAATAATCTTCTCGTCATCCGCCAACGCACAATAACGTATCTAATTAGTGCCCGACAACACTTGATCCTGTTTTTTTTTCTTTTCTGAATATCTTCTAGAAAGTAGCCAGGATGTTTTTCAAACTCACAGAGACACGGGGACAAAAGAAGCCGCCACACGAAGTTATATTATGTGCTGGTGGAATACATTTTTCAAGACTCTACAAAAATGCCGAAAATTGAAGGTCTAATCAGTGAATGCAGTTTGTCGTTCGTTCATCGGAACAAGTGAGTAAATGTAATGAAATTTTCATTTAGTATTCATTTAACTTAATTTCGACTAATTAAGAAGATTAAGCAAATGTTGAGCGCAGACAATTGCGGGTCGCGTAGGAGGCATCGGGAGGGATGATATGGCACTTTATGTGGCCCGTTTTCCAACACTTAAGCGGGTGTGAGGGCTTGTGCATGGGATGCTATGTTAATTTCGGTCAGTGAAATTAACTTTTCGGGGAAAATTTCGTATGTATTGTTTTAGAAAAAGTTTCTATATGCATACAAATGGAGTAGGCTGATGGTACCCGTGCCATAGGCAAGATGATACGACAGATTATGGACGAAATGAAATGAAAAAGTTCTGAGAAAAAAATCAAGTTTGTGAAAATAAGTCACAGATTACAATATAGTGTATGTGTACATTGGCAAGGACACATCACCGTCCGTACAATAATTATCAAGTAAGTCGTTAATTCCCCTATTCAATACAGTCGACTGATTTGTCGTTGTTCATTGTGAATATGATAAATGAGCAACGATGCGATATTCTTTCATCTTTTTCGTAGTTAATCTGCTACGTTTATGCCCGCTATGCCGGGTTTTATTCCAAGCGATTTTCTTAAGAGAAAATACAGCAGATACATTGGTTATATCGCTGAAGTCACCAGCATAGTATTTACGCAATTAACGCGTCTACTTAAGATAGCCATCAGCTTTAATTCATTGAAGATTAACACGAAGTAGCTGCAAAGAGACCAAGTCGCTTGCGACGCGTCGTTGTATACATATAGTGCAGTCAAAATATCCCAATTCAGGCCTCCAAATAGAAAAAAATAGAGTAAGGCTAAGTTTTGTTGTTTTTGAATCAGTGGGCTCCCAGGAATCTACACCTGATTTTGCTAAAAAAAATTTTGATCGGAAAGGTCCAAAAAAGGACAAAAAAGGATACTCTTTAATCCTTGACCGGAGGTCCGCATCCGGGGTATCATATCAAAGGGTACGTCGAGTACATTACATATCCGGTATTTGTTTCCTGTTTCAAGGACCCTCAAAGGAATAAATCGAGCTTAAATGGAAAATTTTCGAGTTTCCCGTGTATCTTTCCAGAGCCATAACTACGAGAATAATTCAAGTTGCCCCTACTTTTATCACTTTTCAGAATCTATAATAGCTGGAGATTCTATCATTAAATTTACTAAGAAAAAAGTTAATCGGAAAGCTCTGAAAAAGGACATAAAAGGACACTAATTTCACACCTTGATCGAACGTGGGCATGTGGGGTGTCATATCAAAGAGGACGTCGAGTGCATTGCATATCCGGTGCTTGCTTCCTATCTCAAGGACACTAAATGGAATAAGTCGGGCTTAAATGGAAAATTACGACTTTAGAAAGATACAGAAACGGGAAACACAAAAATGTTTAAGTTTAGCCCAATTTTCTCCTTTGAGGGTCCTTGGGACAAGTAAAAAATGTCGGATATGGAATGTACTTGACATCCTCTTTGATATGGCACCCCACATGCCCACGTTCGACTAAGGTGTGCAATTAGTGTCTTTTATGTCCTTTTTCAGAGCTTTCCGATCAACTTTTTTCTTAGCAAATTTAATGGTGGAATCTTCAGCTAGTATAGATTCTGGAAAGTGATAAAAGTAGTGACAACTTGAATTATTCTCGTAGTTATGGCTTTGGAAAGATACACGGGAAACTCGAAAATTTTCCATTTAAGCTCGATTTATTCCATTGAGGGTCCTTCAAACAGGAAAAAAACACCGGATATGTAATGTACTCGACGTCCCCTTTAATATGATACCCCGCATGCCGACCTCCGGTCAAGGATTAAAGAGTATCCTTTTTGGGACCTTTCCGATCAAATTTTTTTTTTAGCAAAATCAGTTGTAGATTCCTGGGACCCCACTGATTCACAAACAACAAAAATTAGCCTTACTCTATTTTTTTCTATTTGAAATGTTAATATGACTGCACTAATAGCCATTCAATCCCAACTGAAATATGTATACAAATGCAGAGACCGTAATATGGTATCTTCGATCCAATAAAAAGGAAAATTGTCAGAAAACCTGATATGTACATATACTAAACTCAGCAGGAAATCTCCAGTGCAAATAAAAGCAGCAAAAGGATAATTTAGTGCGGCAGTTTAGGCGCAATGGGTTGCCCTTTTCATGTAAAATTCAAGATGTATGGTTGAACGGAAAATATAATTTCTTTTGGTATAACAGTTAGCATCAATGATGTGATATCTCTGAAGATATTGATGTGGCGAATAATATTGCCATGCCACAGTTGCTAAGTTGAATGATGTCAAATGCAGTCGGGGTGAGTGTGATAAGGATAACTGAAGGAAACATAATTATGAATATGATGTATGGAATGGTTCTTAATTTAAAGCGAGATTGATAAAACAAAAATTTACTAGCGGACATAACTGACAAGTTGTTTAATTGCAGAAATCATTTCCCTAATCACACATCTACCTCACACATCTAACTTGCTTGAAAATTTCACCACGCAGAGGTTCGATCTTAAGGCCTGGATAGACCTCGGAGCGAAAATGAAAATGAAACGGTAATGAAATGGCAAAATACCGTGGTGAATTTATAATTTTACCTTTAACCATTGCTACAAAGGCGTTTTACGTCATAAATCATCTTAAAAATAAGATGATAAAAAATAATCCCCCCTTGTCCGAATGAATTTTCAAGATGAAAATGGTTCGATTCGGTAGAATCCTACGTCAAGCGTGGTGAGTTTCGCAAACGTCAAACCGATTCACTCTCCACGACGAGTTCATCGTGGAAATTATCTAATGAGCGAGGAATCGAAAAATAATACATACATGAAATGGCAGAGATAAGTTTTGAAACCATTCTCGGATTTTAGTTTAGGGATTTCCCCATTTGTGACATGTTCCACGATAGTCAAACAAATCGCCGCGGAATAAACTTCACAATGGAGGTCTATCCAGACCTTTAGGCACAAGTATCATAGAGTGGCGACTCAGTCACAGAAATCGGATCATCCAATCTTAGTTAAACTTCAAACAAATCCGTTTCTAATAGATCTACGCAACATACTAACGTAGACAGAATCTGATCTATTGTATTTTAGGTAATAGTGACTTTTCCCACAGCTAATTTTAATAAATTAAATAAAAACAAATTATTATCTAGCATTTCCAAGTGTATGAGCGCCTAATTAAAATAAACTAACTTTTTGCCTTAGTTCAAATAGAGCTGGCCAATTACTAGCCATGGCCACCCAGTTCCATAACTAGCCAAATTTCCATAAAAATAATTACCGTAAACTTATTATAAAAACTCATCCAATTCATTAAGAGTTTACCCTTGAACCTATCTTTTGTCCACCCTTTTTTGATACGACCAACGTCTTTCGTCTTACAATAGTCCCACCTGCTCCGATTTCAGTGGATCATGTAAATAAAAAAACGACGCATAAACGGCGACTTCTTTTCACCCATTTTATAACTCGATGAACAGTGAGCCACAAATCATCACTACTGCACGTATCTTCTGAAAGATAAACTTTCCGCTCAGGTTAATTGCTTCAAGAAGTTAAAGAAAAAATCGCCGACTAATATAGCCGCGTTATTGTTACGATACTATACCTACCCTACCTAGTGGTTTGATGTATGTATGTATGTGTACTCATATGTCCACTTAATGGATACACATATACATAAGTTTATATATTTTAGACGTATCTGCGGTGTGTTTTTTTTTTGTATGATCGTGGGAACTAATTTCACATTCACCTGTGCTTCTGATCTTCAGCAAGTCTTCGACGCCTTAGAACGTTCAAAATCGAGGACAAGACATACTCATTATTGTATCAGTGACGAAAAAAGAGAAGTCTTAAGATCAACCAAGCATAACAGCCCAAATTTGGCTTCTTTGGGCATACAAAACACAGGACAAGAATCCTTTAGCAAATTTAATAAATGTTTTCGTTATTGGAAAAATCTAAATCTATGCATACCTCACAGAATCAACTGAATTGATACTATGCTACTTTTAGTAGCTAATAATAAACTCCGAAATGTCTCCTAGCTAAATTTTTTTGATCACTTGCTAAATTGCCGATCCAATCCATTTAGGGTTAAACGTGAAACCTGACCAGGTTTATCGCATCGGCATCCTCTTGTTATATAGCCGAGCAGCCATGGTCGTCGCCTGGCCGACATAATGAAACCTCTGAAGTGTGACCACTCGGTGAGAGCAGTCAGGTGAATGGAAAAAGTACCGAGAAAAAGACAACACAAAACACCAAGAAGTCCGGATGTTGTCACCTCAAGAAGAGGAAGGAAAGTCAATCAGATAATTTGATGGGGGCATGCCACCAAACAGGAATTCCGTTGTTATCTAATATTAAAGAATTTTAGCAAGACGCACAAAATATCAGTAACGTCTTTGAAATTCGGTAGATATATTTCCAACTGACAAGCACAACACCGAACGGACAATCTCGACTATAATTGAACGTGCGTCAAATGCATCTACCACTAGCTTACTTGGGAAATTCAAAACTGTCGTACACTGTATCGTGTATGGTATACGCAAGCGAATTTATCTATCGAATTTCAAAAACGTACGCGAAAAGTTTGTACGATTTGCTAAAATTATCTACTGGCGATTTTTTATCGAACATTAAATAATTACCATCCATTGTTCTGAAAAAGGGAACCTATAATTAAAATTACTCATAAATAAACGGTTTTTTTAGGGTTTTTCAGAATTTTTTCAAAAAAAACTTATGAAATCGATTTTGTCCGTCCGTCTGTCCGTCTATCTGTCTGTCCGTCTGTCCGTCCGTCTGTTCACCAAATAACTCGTGAACGGCTCAGCCGATCGTCATGAAATTTGGTAGGAATGTGTAGAATGGTAACAGTCTTTGGCACGAAATACTTAGAAGTTGTTAAGGCAAAGAGAACAGGGTGTCCCGAAAATTCGAAAATTTGTTCACTAAATAACTCGCGAACGGCTCAACCGATGGTCATGAAATTTGGTAGGAATGTGTAGAATGGTAACAGTCTATGGCACAAAATACTTAGAAGTTGATAGGGCAAAGATAACAGGGTGTCCCGAAGAGCTGACTGACGACTTTTTTAGTTTAGATCGGAGATGGACGTATGGGTACTCAAATGAAAGGAGTAGACGAGTATATTTTATGTCAGATACTTTTGTTTCCAGTTTCGAGTAACGGTAACGAAGTTAAGAGCATTTGAAGTTAAGCTTACGTTTTCACCTCGGTTTTTCTAAACCGTTATAGGTGCCGATATGCAGCTTTGCATAAAGATTAGTCAATATGAGTACTTATATGAGTACTTTTATTTAAACTGGATACATAGTAAATCAATTTTCGGATTGGTCTAATATTTTTTTTTTATTTAGGATACTAAGACATGAAAATATAATCCATAAACAGTACAATTTAACACTTTAAATTCCAAAAGGATATGCAACTAATGTAAAATGAAAAAATTGTAAATTGTAAAAAATTTTTTAAAGTTAATATACCCTGTTCGCTTAGAAAGCGAAGCAAAAATTAAGCAAATAATAGAAAAGGATGCAAACAACAAAAATTAGAAATCACCAAAAATGTCTGTTATAAACAGTTTACTGTGTAGTACATTTTTAAAAGAAAAAAGCGAAGTAGCCAAAGTACCGAGTTGCAATCTATCATAATCGCGCATAGAACGAAAGTCCAGCTGTTGGTGGGTCAACAACTAGAGTTTAGCGCGTGTTGTAATGAATGATTAGAAATCCCTTTAAATATATCCTTTCAGGTGACAGTCATAAAAGCTCTTTCTCAGTTATAGGTAGCAAATATGGAGGGTTTAGAGACCAATATCAAGTAGGTATTTTGGAGCAAATTAGAAAGAATCATACTGAAAATAAGTCAATTCTGGAGGTCCTCGAATCATTCCAAAGTTTAACCGAAAAACTCCTTCTCGAAATGAGTTCTTTCCGCGGACATGCATTCCAAAATGATAGATATGAGGAATTGTAAAAGAAAGCAATGAATTTCTCCCTTCGACGGTTTTCAAAAAGGGCTTATTCTAGACTCCTTTTCTACCCGAGAAGACCTTTCTAATTCATTCCGAAGTGCTAGAAACAAGGTATTTTTAGAAGTATGTACTTACAATGCATTCCAATGTACTGAAAAGATATCCGTTTCTAGAGGTCCTTCTCCAATCATTCTAAGGCACTCCCAAAGAACCCCTTCGTGAATTGCCTTCTTTCCGCGAATATTAAAATGCAAAATGGTGCATGTATAAAGAGAGGTAAAGAGCAGGCCTTCTTTCTTTCCGAGAAGGTGTTCACAAGGTCTAACTACAGACTCTTTTTTCCACCCGGATGCATCAGGATTTGTAGTTGTGCAAAACTAAATAATTGGGTTTACATTCCAGCGAAAAAAAAAATGTCTACTATAAAAAAAAGATCGATTTCCGAGCAACTTATGTTTAAAAGGGGCGTATTACCATTAATCACTTTCATGTGTGCTAGTATGAAGATGATAATCGCCTTGTAGTACCACTCACTACGTGGCGTCATATCAGTCACCCAGCTAGATAAACTCTATATAATACTCTTGGCGAAATAGAAATGATATGGCTCGACATTTGAAGCATATCTATATATGGAAATTATACTCTCAAATCTAGCCCTTTTTTCTATTTGCAAATAGCAAAACAAAACGAAATGTATATTCCACACGAAATAGCCTGAAGAATAAAATGTCCCAAGGACGAGAATCATGCGGATGAACACAACAATGACACAGCCTCCTCCTCCTCTATGTGAGACTCAGGCAATTTGCATATCATCTTTTCGTTGTGGTATCATAAAAACAATGACCAGCGACTATGCCGGTCATGTAACGCGAGAAAGTGGAATTGTAATGCAGATAATGGGGGGATGTTGTTGAATTTTGTTGTTACAGATAAACCTACTATGTATGTATCTTATACATTGATGCCGTGAAAGTATATATAAAGAGTTAAAGTCATTATGCGAAATGAACCAACCCGGAAATCGCCCTAACAATAATGGGGCAAATTATTTCATTTTCATTACGAATTAAGAATGGAGTAAATTTATTAAAGGGAAATAGTTTTTTGGATTCATCTGAAATGTTTAAGGATTCGATACTATGTAGTAGTGTGAGGTTTTTTATTTTTTGCCATTTAGACCACATGGTTGCTATACTATATGTACCATGTATGTAAATCATCGGAAGGCGATGAATTGAAGGGTTAAATTTATCAACCATTTAACAAATTATCGGCTGAACTAGTCTGTTGAGTCAAATATTTTTTTTAGAAAGATCTCAGCTCTTACTTTCACGCGTGTACCTACATACTAAAAGTGCCCATGCACACTGAAAGCGAAGCGTTGCTATGCGAAAAGCTGCTGATCGCAAGAAAAAAAAATTCCTAACATTGAAATGTTAATGTTAATGTTGGGCCTGCTTGTGCCGTTCACACTGCATGCCAAACGGCGCCGGAATGAGCGATGATGATGGCAAAAGAGCGTGTTTTTTTTCAGCTGCTGATATCGCTTGGGCCTATTTGTGCCGTTCATACTGCTTGCTATACGGCGGCGCCGGGATGGGCGATGATGAACTTTCCATGGCAAAAAGCGTGCTTTTTCAGCGGCTGAAATCGGATTACCGCAGCTGAAATCGTCAACCAGCGCTGAGAGATCGACATGAGAGGCATGATTTGTGTTCAGATAGAGAGGCTTAGTTGTGGCATGGCGCTCATATTGAATTTTGAATGGATGTTATTAGGCCTGTTCGGTACCGAGATTTCAGTACCGGGTTTCGGTTTTTTTCAATACCCGGTACCACAAGCGGGTTCCCTCACTCAGGTTTTTTTTTCAGTACCAACGGTTTTTTTAGCCATTTGCCGGATTAAAAACCGGTACCAAAAAACCTGAAAACCGGCTCATGGTTGAAATGAATCGTTCTTTTTACTGGGTACCAAAAAACCGACTCGACGGTCGGTTTTTTTTAACTCGGTACCAAAAAAAACGGGATATTGGTACTTTAGAATATCGGGTCCACCGGTTTTGTACCGGGATCCCGGTTTTTGGAACAGGCCTAGATGTTATTATAATAAATTGTATGTACATATATGTACATATAAATGGGGCACTGTTTGATGCTGATAGGCGCAGTTACATACGTGTCGGATGTTTATGTAATATTGTAGATTTTCAATGGATTTGTCGTAGAATTTGTAGGTATTGATGAATGGATGATAGAGGTAACCTTTAGGTAAATTTGCAGTGCAGTAAAACCGGGTTTGTGGCATATGCGTATAAAATAAAGTATACAAAATCTGACGGCCTTTGGATTTGGCATGATTTGTTTGTTGTCGTTTATATGAATGGGCTAAAGAAGTAACATCTGTGGAAACATACAGTGCTGTGTAACCCGGTTTGTAGTGTACGCGTAAAAATATACGGCCAGCATTAATGTTTGGCCTGGATTGTCGTAAGCAGGGGCGCATACAGAAAAATATTTCGGGAGGGGTTTTAGCAAAAAGTCAAATTGATATTTTAAAGCTGACAAGCACGATCAAATAAATCACTGTGTGTGTCTACTTTCGAGAGACACTTCATTGGCTTCTCAACTGAAAAAATAATTTTGCCAGCACATCATTTTCATGATGCTGAGTTCCTTTCTCATTATTAGATGACTTGATAGATTTATTGTACGATGAGTGCAAAATCCCTGTCCGTCTGTTGCAGGGACGTAGCCAGAAATTGGTTTCAAAATGGGCTCAGCGTTCAAAAAAATGTCCATGCTATAAAATTTTGTTTTTAGTTTTATTGAATTTAGTCGAAGAAAAAAGGCGTAATTTCTATTTTACAATTGTCGACGAGTGGATCTGATTTCATTTTTTAGTTAGTTAATTTCACTTTACCCTGACCAATTTTATCAGATTATACACCAGGAAATTCGTCAAAATAAATTCAAAAAGTCAAATTATTCAAAGTGCGATTGAGCAATAATTTATCGCATTCCGCCATTTGCTATAGTAATGCTCAAGACCGTGAAGCGGATTGCAACTAAGGAATTTTTCATCACCTTTCACAAAAATTCATCAAGAATGCCCAGGATCGATGCAGAGGAAAGTTGAAAGCTCAAAGCTCAGATGTATCTACTGCGTCTATTCCCGTGTCCTGTTTTTCTATTACCCGAATTTATCAACCAAATGATTCAAACACTATTACAAACATCAACAAATTACGGACCTACGTAGGATCGCCACTGGTCGTAAGTAATATCATGTCGTATAATACATGGGATAATGAGATACGAGCAACATTGGAGGAAACTTACAGTGCAGTACAGTACGGTTTGTAGCGTACGCGTACCCGGAAGAACGAATTTCAGGTGGCGTTTGGATTTACAAAGGATTCGATGGATATGCCAAAGAGGTAAACTCTGTGGTAACTTACAGTGCAGTACAACCCAGTTTGCAGCGGATGCGTATCCAGAAAAATTTCTGGCTTTGTTTGCATTTGGAATGAATTGTTTTAGATATCAGTGTTGGTGCTGAAAATATTAATAATATTTTTAGAAACATGCAGTTGACTAACACACGGTTGTCACGTACTTGAGATAGAGTGCTTACCGGCATTTGGATATGGAATCGATTTTTGTAGGTAATGAAACCGAAAAAAATTTAGGTCGGCATTTGGGTTTTGTATTATTTGTTGTAGGTAACGATGGATAGATTAAAGAGGTAAGATCACTGGAGTCATACAGTGCAGTATGTACAACGTAGTTGTACAATACCCAACGATTCATTCGAAAACCAAATACCACTTGCTTTTTTTTGTACTCGCATGCTATGATTCTACGAATATTACAAATTCCAGTCATCAATCCGTACCTACAGGAATCCATTCCAAATTTAAATGCCGCGGAAATTATTTTTTAGATATTATTTTTTTTTTGGTTCGGGTCCGCGGGGTGGACGGCACTGCAAGTCTCCACGAGGGTTATTTCTTTAGCGTATACATCGAAATTTTCTGAGTCCTAGTTGACTGCGTTCGATAGTTACAGCCTTTCAAAAATGCGACCCATGGTCAAACAAAAACGCAAACGGGGTCAATTCCCCAAAATAAATTTGGATAGAGGGTTTTCAGCGGCTAATATAGAGCATATTTTATGGCACACATCTTCCAGAGAATTTCAGAGTCCTACGTTGCCTACGTTCAAAAATTACAGACGTTCAAATGTAAAAAAATCGCAAAGGGGTGACCAGGCACAATAGGTGTACATAGGTGAAATCTCAACTAAACTAACCGGGGATGAGAACAAAAAAAACTAAATGTATAGTTAATTTTGCAAAAACGTGGGACTTGCAGGACAATTTCGAAATAATTTTCAATGTGGAACAGACTTGCGGGACTGTCGGACAAAAAAAAACAGACAAAACATAGTATTTGCGGTTCGCGGAAGTTGTAACAAAAATCATGATCGGTAAGCAGCCTACAATCGCTACTGACCAATTACATAAATCCTATGTTTAGTCACAATGGTAAAAGCCCAACTATTTCTAAAATTTATTTTTATCGAATATTACAATACTGTTTTGCGTTTGTTTCACCTCATTTTGCTTGTCTTGCTTAATCCATTGAAACCTTGATCGTAATCCAACTTTAAGGCTTTCGATAATAATCATTGAAAATCGACAAAAAAAAGCCAGTCATTCACACCTTTTTCTAATTTTCTTAGACCAATATTAATTCGCGCAATGGTAAGCTAGACCCCGGGCATTGATAAAACAGACGATAAAACACAACTTGTAAATAAATCAGTACATAATGCTATAATGATGGTGAACGCATAATATGGACGAAAAAAAAACTTGTTGAAACAATTGTATCATTTGCGATTGGCTTGCGATACTTGAATGTTAGGTTTATGTTATATAGATTTATCTCATGTCATGTAACATTTTGATTTCTATTTAAAGTTTTCCGAAGGTCTAGTGCTGCGGAATTGGAAAATGATTGACAGCTTTTATACTGTGTGGCATAGATACTAAAATCGATTCAGCTACTGCAAGATATTTATTCAATTATCGGTTTGTAGTGTATGTAACATTGCAATACACTATACCCATCTCTAATTACAAGCATTGACCATTAACAAATTGAAAGTATACACTCTAAGATTTGAAAGAAATATAAATCAAGTTTCATCCTTTTCCTTTTGAAATACTTCCACATGTGCGGGCTCACTATCGATAAGGCGATATACTCGTACACCCTGAGTGTGCATAATCGCGAGTATATGTCTTATGTCATAAGTGGTTTGGGACCGAAATTTGTATTGTATATTTTTCCCAAAATACAGCACTTGACCCACGGTAATAAATTTTACATTTTATTACCGCGTGAGAAGAAATAGGTCAAAGGATGGAATTTGACAAATACATAGATGTATTTACATAACCGCATGTACATTAGAATAGGTTACATAGATTTAGTATAAAAAGACATGTCTAAAGAATAAAGAGGCAGATTCGATACGAACTTCTTAGTTTATTGACATTCTCATCCGCCACGGGCAACGGGCGGAATTACCTTATCTTTGATAGTGCCACGGTAAACGGGCATTGATAGGTAATTTAGGACTTGGATTAAGAGCCTATTCAAAGGGCTTTAATCCGCGGTCATATGGCATCCAAGAGTCGTGCCGACCATTAATTCCCTTCTCTTCTCTCTCCTTATTTAACATCTGCAATGGCAGAGTTTTTAGAAGATGTCGGCTACAAGGCCCACTAAACCCTACATGGCGATCCTGCCTACTCGACCCGGAAGCGAACGCATTGAAGAATATATCCCGGAAGCCGTTACACCCACTGGATGGTGTGCTCCACAATACACGGCAGCTAAAATTGGACCGAAACGGATCACAATAGAGGAGTACAAAGCGAGGAAGGCCAGACACCTGGAGGAGAAGCTTACAGCCATCCCGGAAATTGAGAGAAAACCCAAGAAGAAGCGAGGAGGAGTTCAAGTGAGGAACCGCAAACGCATAGCAGTCCTGCGCAGTATCCTACAGATGGGGGATAAACTGGATTGGCAAAGCTCCGATGCCATATTCCAGGAAATTTCAAAAATCGAAACAGAGGCGTACAAACACAAACATCGACATGAAGCGAAAGGCAAGAAGCAGTCCCTAAAACAAAAACCAAAAAACAAATTTAATAGAAACTAAGTAATTGAATTGTAAATTTTCATTCAATACATTGACACAGTGTCAATTTTTTTCAATGCAAAGTCTATCACTTGCCGAATTTATCGAAATTAATCGAATACTCATAAACATCGGTAGGATTCGATGCTATCAAAAGAGTACAATATTAAGAAAATTAAAACGGGTGAAGCAAATAAGGAATTCATTGGAGAGTGACGAATCTTCTGAATCCTCTGAATCTAGTTTGAAAGTCGACTTAACAACTAAACTAGCGGAAGCCGAGAGTTTGTTACAAGAACAACTAAACATGGCTACATTCAATATTGAAACTGGCTTAAAGGCAATTCCGATATTTTCAGGAAAATATCAGGAACTAGAATCTTTTCTGAAAATCATCGAAATATTGAAAACAAACTTTGATGAAAATGAAGAGAAAAAATTGATCGAGTTTACCTTTCATATTCGTTTATCTCAGACTGTGAAAACAGCTATTGGTGCAGTTGCAATACCGACAACATTTGCACAATTGGAAAGAGCTCTCAAAGAAAAGTACAAGAGCAATTACAGTATACCAAAAATCCACACTGCTCTTAGTGTTATGACACAGAGTCATTCAAGCATAAATGCTTACAGCGAGAGAATTCTCTCATTAACCGCAGAATTAAATAATCTGCAAATTAAAGATTTAGATGTCGCAGCATCCGAGGCTGAGAAGCTAATTGTCACAAAAGTAAATGACACTTATGCTTTAAATGTGTTTAAAAATGGTTTAAGTGAACAATTTAGACACACCGTGATAGCTTCGCGACCAAAAACGTTCACAGAGGCAGTAAACCTAGCCATGGAACTGGAAAAGTCCGACCAAGGCAACAAAGTACTCTATTTCAACAATACAAATAGAGTCAATAATAGAAATTATAATCGAAACAATAGCAGAAATATTAATGCTCACAGGGATAATAACAGCAATAATAACAGTAGTAGCTCTTATCATAATACTCGTAAAAATGACAATAGGGGTAACTATAATTACAATTACAATCGAAATCATTCTACTAACAATAGTAGAAATAATAGGAATCATAATAATAATTCAAACAGGAATTATAATTCCAACATCCGACAAATAAATGCCAGTCAGGGAAACGGACCAGGTCCGGAGACGGAAATGTAAACAAAATTAAGCCATTCCACTCCGGAGATAATGTCAAAATATATCAAGTCTCTGAAAACATTACCAACTACGTTACTATTCAAATATTAAATGTATGTAAACTAAAATTTCTAATAGATACTGGGGCCGATGTTTCTATTTGTAAAGATAGTATTCCACTTAATGTAGCAGCAGAAAGTAGATGCAAGCTCACTGGAATAACGGATGAAGAAATATATTCCCAAGGAACCACTAAGTTATGTCTTGATTTAGATGGATGCAAAATTCAACAAACCTTCCACGTTGTGGACAACAATTTCCCAATCCTTACGGATGGAATACTAGGTAGAGACTTTTTACAGAAATACATGTGCAAAATCGATTATGAGACATGTACAATTATGTAGTGTATGTAACATTGCAATACACTATACCCATCTCTAATTACAAGCATTGACCATTAACAAATTGAAAGTATACACTCTAAGATTTGAAAGAAATATAAATCAAGTTTCATCCTTTTCCTTTTGAAATACTTCCACATGTGCGGGCTCACTATCGATAAGGCGATATACTCGTACACCCTGAGTGTGCATAATCGCGAGTATATGTCTTATGTCATAAGTGGTTTGGGACCGAAATTTGTATTGTATATTTTTCCCAAAATACAGCACTTGACCCACGGTAATAAATTTTACATTTTATTACCGCGTGAGAAGAAATAGGTCAAAGGATGGAATTTGACAAATACATAGATGTATTTACATAACCGCATGTACATTAGAATAGGTTACATAGATTTAGTATAAAAAGACATGTCTAAAGAATAAAGAGGCAGATTCGATACGAACTTCTTAGTTTATTGACATTCTCATCCGCCACGGGCAACGGGCGGAATTACCTTATCTTTGATAGTGCCACGGTAAACGGGCATTGATAGGTAATTTAGGACTTGGATTAAGAGCCTATTCAAAGGGCTTTAATCCGCGGTCATATGGCATCCAAGAGTCGTGCCGACCATTAATTCCCTTCTCTTCTCTCTCCTTATTTAACATCTGCAATGGCAGAGTTTTTAGAAGATGTCGGCTACAAGGCCCACTAAACCCTACAGGTTCTCATGTCAAGAGATTTTGGGCTGATTAGCAGTGACTCATAAGAAAATACATCTATGATTAACATTGCCAAATTTGTGTCCTCAGATTCCAGAACTGATAATTTTGTCGATAGTAATTTGGGTCAAATTCGACTTATGCCACAAATGTTTCACGGTGAACCATTCTAATCAAAAGTCACCATATTACCAAAAAACCTGAAATTTGAAAACCGTGGCGAAAGGATCAGGTGATTTGATCGCCGATTGCATTGTATTATTGTATAGGTATACAACTTACCCGGCTAATCGAAATGGCTTCTCTTCGTAAGACCATCATGCAGCATGCACCTGCTGTCTGTTTTTCATTCACCAATACCTACAATATCTGGTCTAGTCATACTTCAGAGAAAAAAACCAAAATAAAAAGTCTTAACTTACACCGCGCTCTCTTCTGTCCGCCGCTCCTGCGATTACCTCTCGCTAATCCGATCAACGCAACTCCCGCCAACATGGTATCCTATCATGAACTTGTTGTTGTTACCTTGCTCTACTGCCTTTTTGTTTTTGGTTCGTTTCAATTTTAGCTCGCTGAGAAGAATAACAAGTTCAACTAAGAAGTCCGGCACGTTACACCCAGATACATGGTTACCTGGCGTTCTTGGTCTCTTGGAACAAATGTGTTAAGAAAACATTTTGGTTTCGATCGAAGAAGTCTTCCTTGGACTCTACGAAGTGCGCCACGGATGACTTTCATATAAGACGGGCAAGTGTTACACGAGTTGCTACCAGCAGGGTGTAGCTTAACCGAAACTGATCGTATGTATGCATTTGATAGAATGAAGTCTTATTTAAAGCAAGCGTACGTTGTTTTTTAACGTTGCTTTTGTACACCTGAGACAGGTGATTGTACCATCATCTGAACTAAGCATAAGGTAAATAAAAGACGCGGTTTGCAGCTAAAGAATTGGTTCAGGATTATGAGCTAAGTGAGTAATTCACTAGGGAAAACTTTGGGCGATGATGACAATGACTTTTTCACTTGATTGTGTTTATCCTGCTGGTGAGAACTTTATTGGAAACAACTGCGACTTTGATGAAAATGCAATTTAATTCATTTTTAAATAAAACTAGTAGGTAAGCACATTGACCCTAAAAAATATGTTTTCTACCTCCTCAGAGATTCAAGTTTTCGCCAGCTATTCCCAAAATATAATAATTTTCGTATTCAAAGAGGCATTTCAAATAGCTCACACTTCAAAGTCAAGTTGGCAATTTGAAAATGTAAAATAGCACATCTATGTATGTCTGCATGTCCTGTACTCTTCTGACTTTTCAATCCACCAATTTACATAGTACATGTTTGTCCTGTCCTGTTCAATGAACATATTCCTATATACATT
The DNA here is from genome assembly GCA_949715475.1 of Microchrysa polita. Lineage (NCBI taxonomy): Eukaryota > Metazoa > Arthropoda > Insecta > Diptera > Stratiomyidae > Microchrysa > Microchrysa polita. The sequence goes on from OX454415.1 coordinate 165,013,771, forward strand.
ATAGAGTACATTTATATGCATTGAGCTCACTTTTGAACGCAAAAGGGAGCGGTAAAGCAAATAACCTAATCCCAAGATCCCTCCTTATGTTTCAAAGATACACATTCATAATACCGCCTTCAATGACTGCGTACTTTGTTGTTTTCCATTCATGACCAATATTTGAAGTCATCAAATGTTTAGAAATCGGTTACTGGGGTGAAGCGTGTAAAGCAAGCCAACGGATGAACAGGTCAACAACAACTCCCCCTCGAAGAAGACAGAATGAATGAATAATCTAGAAAATGCGCCCGCACATATTCTATGAAATTATGTACCCACACCCGGCCTCTTCTCATGCATAGATGGATACATAATTTTGGTATTCGTCCTTCACTTTTCCGGCACAATAATGATAATCGTACGGGAGCGCAATAAAGTTCCGTTCCTCCACTGTTTTACTCGCAAGGATACAGCGTTCTGTGGGACTAAGACGAAGATCTATTTCTCCATGATATGAGCTATATCCTTTAATAATTCTTGAAAAATTCATATCGGTTCCATCATACTAAACTTGTGAATGGGAACTTTTGTCCTTTTTCATATGATTTCAGTGGGGGCCTGGCATATCAACTATACTTTTCCGTGTGTCCCCTTGCTCAGTTTTTTGTACGGTTCTTCCTTCTGCGCTATGAAAGATTTCCTTTTTGCATGTAGCACCGCTTTACTTTGGACGGGACATTGTCGAAGTACGATACACGACAAACAGTAGCAAAGTACGACATAAAAATGAGCTGGGATATAGGGAAAATTGAACTTGCTTACATACAGATGAATGTAAAAGAAGATGAGCGACGCAATGCGGAAGTCAATTTACATTTTTATTTAGCCAACCAAACTCCCAAACTGATCCCAAACTTTGCATCCCCATACATATACTATACTCGTATACACAGAAATCGACCTTATCCGTTGCTTTCGCTTACACAACATCCTTCGTCCCGGCAATCACTTCACGTGGAGATTTTTGAATAGGTATCTATGGATATTTGGATGGATGATGATGGGCGCGAGATGTATACGTAAGTATATACACTCGAAAAGAAGGAATCTCGATATACGAAGCGTGTAGATATATGGGAGGGTATATATCAGAGCAAGCTCTGCGACGGAAACGCCAAGCGGAAGAAGGTCGAAGGAAATTTTCAAACCATAAGAAGAGAGAGAAATAGAAGTTGATGACATGAGTGCTCTGAAAAATTCGATTGCGGATCCTCTAAATAAGTTGTAATTTGATTGGAATCGGATGAAGAAGTATGTTCCCCATAAAAAAAAGTTCAATTGCATTAAGTAATCAAGATTCAACATATTTTTTTTTCTTTTGCGGAGGTGTCGTTCAAAAGTCAAAAGAACGGCAAACGAAAAAAGAACTGAGCGTTTTTTGCTTGGCATAATAAGAGAAGGACTATTCAATGAGTACAATATGGAATGAATCGGATATTGAATAATAGATGTAGGCACGTCGATTCCTAGATAGAATTCACCAAATTAATTTTTCTGCTTATGTTTACTTTGAAATTATAATTTTCTATATACAGTGAAACCTGTCTAAAGAGACCACCGTTGGTTCACGAAAAAAATGGTCGCTATTAGAGGTGGTCGCTTAATAAGGGAAATTAACTAAGAGACTAAATTCATTAATTTGGAGGCAAAGTCAACACCTTTCCTCAAGTGAAGCCACCTGAGAGATTTCAAGGCTACTATCTTCTCATGAAATATAAAGATGGGTGGCTCCTAACCACATAGAATCAACAAAACAAACAAACAAAACAAATCGCCGTAGCTGGACGAAATTTACAGAATTACGTCGAATTGACCAATGCTTTGAAAAACCACCTTTTACCTAAAAAAGGGAACATTTGAATATCTAGAGATCTTTTTCAAGAATTCTATTGAAAAGTTGTTGAAAAGTCAATTCCGATCTTGGGTTCTGCCAATTGTAATTTTAATGCGTTACGGCGTTTTCAATTCCCTGTTGGCCATGAAAATGTAACAATCTTTATTGAATGAATTCGAAAACGCAATCTTCTCCATACAGGGCTAGACACGCAAACTGAATCTTTTTTTCAAAAGATCGAAGAGATTACCCTTACTTTAAACTTGAAAGTAGATCGTACACTCATTAACGGCAAACTGGCAATTTAGTGTGTGTTTGTTAAATTGGTGATTGGTGAATTACAATAAAACCAGCAAATGCATCAGGACCGAATTATCCCTACAAACACAAAATCCAACATCAAATTGGACATTTTTGCTGTTGCTGCATACTGTGAATCAGATTTCTGGGAGTCCTGATTTTATATGAATCAATCACGTAACTTGCTAAATTTATTAAGAAAACTTGCTTATGGTCGCTTTATACATTTTTCACAGTCGCTAATAGAGGTGGTCGCTTAAGAAGAGTGAAATTTCACTAGTCGCTGGTCCAATAAACAGGTGGTCGCTGAATACGGGGAACAAATGTATGGAGTTGTATGGAAACCAATTCTGTTCCCGAAAAAATCGGTCGTTATGAAACATGGGCGCTTAATACGTCATTTAGACTGGTTTCACTGTATTTGAAAATCTCCACCAAAAATGTTTGTTTCCAAACTCCTCCGAAACGGCTGGACCGATTTTTATGAAATTGTTGGTGTATTCTTGCTAGGTATGGGAATCGGTCGTAAACAATATTTCATATACCCCTAAGTGCCCCTCCCCCTTTCTTTCGGTAATTTAGTATTTTATACAGTAAGAGAAGTAATTTTGACTAGAAATTATTAATCAAATGTCAATTTTTAGGATATATTAGATTTTTCAAAAAACCCTTATGAAATCGATTTTGTCGGTCCGTCTGTTCACTAAATAACTCCAAACGGCTTAACCGATCGTCATGAAATTTGGTAGGAATGTGTAGAATGGTAACAGTCTTTGGCACGAAATACTTAAAAGTTGGTAGGGCAAAAATAACAGGGTGTCCCGGACATTTGAAAATTTGTTCACTAAATAACTCGCGAACGGCTTAATTGATCGTTATAAAATTTGATAGGAATGTGTAGAATCGTAACAGTCTTTACCAAGTAATACTTAGACGTTGGTAGGACAAAGCTAACAGGGTGTCCCGGAGATTTGAAAAAGTCGACTTTTTTAGTTTTTATCGGACATGGGCGTATGGGTACTCAAATCAAAGAACTCGATGGGTACATTGCAAATTTCATTTCATTTCATATTGCTTATTCCAGTTTGGAGTAATGGTAACGAAGTTACAGCTAATAAATTGAGTTAATATGTGTAGCCATGATACATATAGTAAATCTATTTTTGGATTAGTCTAATTAAAAGTGTTAGCCTTCCATTCTGGAACGCGTTTATTTAGACCAATCCAAAAATAGATTTAAACGTAGCATTTCATTAATATTGCACATAATTCTTATTTATTACCTATAAAATATATGTGCATAATTATTCACTATGTATGTATCCAAAATCTAAAAAAAAAACTCGTATTGCGGGCGCAGCCCTCTGTACGCCGGTATTTTTATTGTTTTGGAGCCGGTAGCGTCCCAGGATTCTAAAACAGTCCAAAAGGTCTGAAAAGGGATACAAATTTATCCTTAACCGGAGATAGTCATATGAAGCATTAAATCACAGAAGACTTCGAGTACATTATACCTCCGATGTTTTTCCCTTATTTTAGGCATCCAGAACTGCGCAAATTAGGTAAACAGGAAGTATAGCCATACGCTGAAACTCCCTATGTTTCGTAGATTTACTGATTTAAATGTGGAATTTATTCAACGTTATGCATATCTCGGTTAGAGAAAACTTTTTCGTCTTTGTGAGACCATGCCGCATAATATTTTTCCTAGCAAAACGAATATCTTCCTCTTTCTACTATACAGGGTGTCCCATTCATGGTGGACCCCTCTATTTTTACCCGTTACAATGTAATAGCATTTTTGTTGTAAATTGTGTCAAAATGACCGACTAAATCAAAATTTGCTACACCACCAAACATTTCATCCGAGAAATGACTTCACTTTCTAAACCTACATAAAATTTTCAATAAAACGACACCTCGCCCGTTACGAAGTTGCTCGTATCTTCCAAAATACACCCGTTCAAAGTTTAAAGAAATATTAAAATTTCATCGAAAATTAAAAAAAATAAAATCGTGAACGTAACCGATTTAAAATTTCTTTTAAGTTTGAACGAGTGTATCTCAGAAGATACGAGCAACTTCGTAATGGGTGAGGTGTCGTTTTATTGGAAATTTTATGCAGTTTCAGAAAGTGAAGTCATATCTCGGATATACCGCTAGGTGATATACAGGTGAGTACAAAAACAAATACATTTAGTGTCATGCAGTGTGATGCGCAAATTCAAAAATGAGTCAGCCGGGATGTGTTGCGCATAAGGAAAAGAGCAACTCCCAGAAATTGGGACACCACCAGATCTATTAAATGGCTTGCTCATCGGAACTAGTTATAGTCTTGACCCTTCCAGAAAATTAGCGGATATTGGAGAGCGTCATATTAACGGTGTATGTCGGCGATAAGCTCAAGATTAATATTATTCGTTCTTCGAGTAAGGTCACCAACCATAATTCCACATCGCCACCAATATTTTTAACGACAACACTCAACTGTCAAAATATTTACTAGAAATTTCATATAACGCTCGTATATTTTTTAACGTAAAAACCAGGACAAATTCACCAAAAATCGTCCCTTGGTAGGACAATATTAGTAAAAAAGCAGGACACAAAGAAGGACAATCAGAAACACAAATGCCTCTGTAATAGGTGCGTACCTTTCGAATTTGTCAGCTATAAGCGTGGAGCTAAAACGCTTGTTTCAGTGAAGTTTGATCAGAAGAGAATTTTATTTAATGTCCTCACTTCCTTGACAATTACTTGGTCATAAACCTTATGCCCTGAATGCCCTAAATAGGGTGTTCATGCCTTCAAGGGAAATTGCTTACAATGGGTGAGGTTACGAAACACAACAGTTGCCTATGTTCCGCAAACATGTTTGCCGTTCTGATTCCCTAACTGCCATTTTGCGGATCAGAAATAATTTCCAATTTTTTTCGTTAGTCTCTCTTTGTGTCTAAACGAAAAGAACTGGAGAACCTAATTTTGGAAACCTTTTCCATACGGATGACGTCGTTGAAATGGCAGCAGTTGGGGCATTCGGTGGCTCAGTGGTAGAGATGTCACTCTATCCCAGAGCTGCCTAAGCGTGGGTTCGAGTCCCATTGTGACCATGTGTTGTGTTGTGTTGTCCCATCTCGATCCCTCCTCACCCTAGTTTCGCACGGTCTCTTCACAGAAAAGTTGACGTTTCAACATGTGTGGTTTATTTTCACAATCGCGTAATTTCAAATATAAGGTCAGTGCTTATCTTGCTGTTTTAAGTTGTGATTTTTTAAAGACATATTTATTGACAATCTGTGCAAATAATGTTTTAGAACGCTTCAGGCGCAACAATTCCTTGCAATCCCGTCTGTTCCCGGACTTTGACAATATAAAAAGCCGGCTTGGTCGCCTATCGCCTATGTCGCCTAGTGAATGAAGGCTAATTCTTACATTATATTTGTAAATTTCAGTATGGTGTAGTGGTAGTGATTTTGTAGTTCATTAAATTTAATCGTCATTTGGTGAGATGCAAATACGCTGTTCAAAAACAGGACAAAGCCGGACAAAATCAGTACTTTCGAGGTTTTGGCAGGATGGCAGGTTACGGTCGAAAAAGCAAGACAAGACAATCAAGACGCATAGTATTTTTCAAATTTAATTCGTTTTATAAGGGAATTTTATAATGCGAGCGGAGCGAGTAATAATAATAAATTTGTCAACAGGCGATTGCCAGACAAAGAATAAGGTTTATCTCATTTTGATGCATTTTAAAGAGAGATTTTTTTTTTCAATCCATACAATCCGCCATAAGAAACTTTTTCCGATAATTTTCAATATTAACACTGTAACGACTCACATATAATTTAATTACATTTTTTTTAGTATATGACTTTATATGCGGTACGTTGACCGGAAATCATGCTCCAAGCAATTTCCTCTTCATTAGCTATTATAACTCAAACCAAACCTATACACATTAATATACCAAATGCCTCTAAACAAAACTTTAAGAAAGATCTTTAAGACAAGATAATGTATTCAAATCAATTAGTATTTAGCTAAATCTTTCTCTATGTACATATATCTGTTTCGTATTTTGGCTTAACCGACATCTGGTTGGAATCTGGTTCTCAGGTCTAACACAATTTAACTGATTTTCTTCTGTATAGAACATCTGTGTATACTCGTACATACTTGTTTTACCCATTTGTATAGTGAATTAGAGATATTGTAATATCTATTTGTATATAAAATCAAGACGAATTTCTGTTTATGCAAATTCCATTTTAATTATCTTTTCACAATGAACCCCTCAATTGCCGAGAAAGCCATCATGGAATGGACAAAATGGTCGGGAACTTCAAGATATATGTTTCTTGAAATTCAATCTACGAATCGAGTGTATGTCTACAAAGTATAATAATTTACTGAAAATACAGAATTTGTCAGTTATCAGGGTAAGTCTATTTAGAACATTATATCCACTTTAGATAGTTAGAATATAATTTTTGAAAGGATACTTCCATGAACGATAGGGAACAGATATTTGGGATAATTACGCAAAAAATGCAAGCCAAAAGATATTAAATGGAATTTATAAAATGGTTAATCAGGGCATGCATGATGGATTGATATTTAACTTTAATGAGTCTATTGACCATTGAGTTTGGCCCACACAAATTTTTTGCGTATGGGATTAATACAACTTAACGGTTCTCTTGAACTTTCCTACACTATCAATTCATAGCAAAGCTGAAACATTAACCCAAATCTCCCTCAATCATATGTGATTTATTTGTAGTTCTAGTTCTAAGTGGTGAATTTAGTGTTTCCATGGGTGAAACCCAATAAACGATTCTATACCTCAGATTTCGCCTGAATAATAGGAACAGATTAGGCCCACAATTTTGTAAGTCGTCAAGTCCCAATTTTACAAGCCGCAAATCATTTAAAATACACCGATCCATTATTGCAAAACATTCAGTAATTTACAATGAAATATGAGTGAGGTACTTAGCAATTATACGCGCGTAGACGTATTGCCAAAAATGCCACAATCGAATGCAATCACCAATCAGTTCATATTGACCAAATAAAATCGTTCATACTTGTTTATTTCAAATTTCTTACCGACCATTTTTCAAAGGCAACGGAACAATTACATATTTTGAAACGGTCGCGCTCTCTCCTATGTATGATCATATACATATACACTGAAAACTCTGAACATTTTGCACCTCTTTAAAATCTCTGCATTTATCAAACTTTAACTTCAATTAACTCAGACAAATTGTAATTAAACGAAAACCCTATTGTTGAAAATTTTCAATCAACTGGCTTTTTATTACATATTGTGCTACATTTTGCCTTTTGATTAAAGACGACCCGAAATTGATCTACTACTGTTGAAAGTTTAAATAAAAGATACAAAATAGTTAGGCCTCTTTTTTCTACATCGAAAATTTCATTGCACTCGTCGGGACGTCTGTTTCAAACTTCATTAATACAATACATTTTGGTAGTTAGAAATCATGTGGAGTCTCAAAACGAACGAAAGAAAAAAAAACCCAGATTCATGGTGTTCAAGCCCAAATCAACCGCGAAGAAAAGAACCCAGGCGAAAACTGTTGATCACTTTAAATAGTGATCGATGGCGTTTCAACAAGTTGAAGATCATTGAGCTTTATACAATCTAAATAAGCGGTAAGTGTACGTAAGCGTAAGTAATTGCCTTTCTAAAAATATTTGTTATATTAGTAGGTATGTACTTCAGATTTTTTTTCCTGGCCGCGAACGGGCTCGGGCTTCAAATATGTAATTGTTACTCTATTGTCGACAAAGAAGTCGGCCGTTATATAAGAGTAAGCGAAAATTATCTCAACTTTGGGCGAGATCGAATTGATCGCTAGCTATGTATGGGGTGCGCACAGAGAGCACGGATGAAATGCCCGTGGAAAATCATAAGTTAGAGTTAAAGGGGATTGGAGGAACAAATTGGAAATTATAGATAAAAAGTCTAATTGGCCTAATATGAACTTATTAGCTTTGAAAAATTAACATTGTAATGACGGCTGAACGTAATGAGGTGTGCTGCAGAAAAGGGAAGTTTTTTTTCGGTATGTGAATTATAATAGCGCGTCTAGCAGTGCTCGCTGAACGCTGAGGCTGTCGAAAGCATAAGGGTAGGTGATACTGATAATGAACAGTGTACAATGAGAGAATTTTTTGTGGTTGAACTAACATAATCTCTCTGTTAAAAAAATAACCGGGAAATCTGTTGTATTAACAAAATGGAAATTTGATTAAACGTCTTGTCAAGAGTTTTAACGTAAATTCTGTTGCTTTAACATACATTTTCATTAACATTGAAATTACCGAGAAAAATTATATTTTTCTGTTGGCCGAACAGAATCGTTTTGTATTTTCCAAATTTCTTTAACATACGATTCCTTTGAAATCACAGAACTAGGGCAGCATTAACAAATACACTATTTGAATAACACACTTATATAGTCTGGTTAGTCTAGTTAGGTAGGGCGTTCTTCTACAAATTATAGGGTCACGAGATCGAATCCCGCTGTAGGTAGGTAATTTATTATGCATTTAGAGCAATTGAATATCGCCAACACCAATAGAGAGGTCAATGCTAGCTGTACAAAACTCATTTATGACTTTAATGTTCTTTCCCTGTGAAAATTGTTTTTTTTATTCAAACGGGAAATAATGTTGATATTCCAAAAATTAGGGAGGCACATTCTGTTAAGTAAACAAAGTGATATGTTAAAAATACAGACAATTCCGTTACAAATACAAAGCTCTTTTCTGTGTTGGTAACATAATTGGTTTAGTTGAACTAACAGTATATTCTATAGGCTCGAAATCAAAAGAAAAATCTGTTAAAATAATTAGAGTTTTTTGTTACTGTAACAGAATATTTTTTTGAGTGTATGTACTTCGAAAATGGATAGGATCAGTAAAGATACATTTTTTTCTTGTTACGGCTTATAAACACGCTTTGTATGGTGAGTTTGGTGTATAATATTTGTTTGCAGGATAACTCCCAAAATAAACAGCCAGCGGCTTGAAATTGGTCAGATGTTTGCTTTGATCAAATCTTGGACGGTATTGAAAATGCGGTTCTTTTCGGATCAAGAGATCCCCTATCTCCCGTACAAATGACACCTCCTTAATATACTTTGATTCGGCCAAGTTTTTCCGACAGAATATTCCAAGCGATATGCATATAATTGAAAATGATGGAAATTGGAGTAAGTCTGACTAAAGCACTGTTTCACAACAGGTGGTCCGCGGACCGAAGCTGGTCCGTGAAAGGCCTTTAAGTGGTCCCTGGAGACGCTGCTATATTTCCTAGTGATTAATTGAAATTACATCGGAAAAAGGAACTGTCAACAACATTTAACAAATCAACCAATGAATTCTTTGTTACGAGAACCGATGCGAAAAGAAGAGTAACGCTACTTTAAGTTCCTGGTTATTTCGATATAGGTATTACTGAAAAAACAGCTGTTGACCTGGCACATACAGCTGCAGCATCCTATTTTGCTTTGTGAAAACCTTAGGTCAATAGGACTTAAACAAGGTTCAAGCATAAAGTAAGAAATTGGAATAGAGATGGAACTCCATATAACATTAAAACCTACTGAACAACATTTTACCTTTGAGTGTGTGCTGTATGTAACGTGTACATACAGGAAGATATCTTCTTGTATGTACACGTTACATACAGCACACACTCAAAGGTAAAATGTTGTTTAGTAGGTTTTAATGTTATATGGAGTTCCATCTCTATTCCAATTTCTTACTTTATGGTTCAAGTTTCCAATTCTGACGATCCACCCACATTCTTTGTGAATGCTATGCTCTAGAGAAGCATGGCCGGACTCCTCTCGAGAGTGTTTTGTTCTATTCAAACAAGAACTGTTAACATTGCTTAGGCTACGGTCAATACAACCACAAAACTTTGGGAAAAATACCAAAAATTTAGGAAATTGAGGGAAAAAAAGTTTCGTCCCAAACGGGATTCGAACCTCCGACCTTCAGTCACAAGGTCAGCAACTTTACCTACTGAGCTATAGACGCCGCTTAGAGGTCTCAATGCAAATATTCCAATGTGAAATTTCCGAAATTGAATAACTCGTTATTTCTCCCACAGACAAAGTTCCGCGTAGTTCTCATAGAGCTGGTAAGTTGCCATGCCGAAAATACTACAGACATGCACCGCAGTTCCTGTATAGAATGGAACGATAAGACAAGATTTCCAAAAATTAGTACCGTAACTTGTTAAGTACAATCAATCTGGATTGTCCTTCCCCTACGTTAAGCTGACCATACGTACAGCATTTTGCTGTACAGTACAGCATTTTGACCTGTCGTACAGCATTAGTAAATGTACAGCATTCTCAATGCCACACAAAGAAACCTAAATCACTACATAATAACCTTCTCGGCGATGCCTGTAGTCAGTGTTGTCTGTTTTAAAGGTGATTTTAGCAAGATAGTCGTACTTTCATTTGGCAAATGTTCATTTTCGATAACGCGGGAACTCTGATCGATCGTTCTGGAATGTAACACACTTCGTGGGGTGGAGCTACCTGTTACTCACATTTCCTCCATATTTTAAGGTTTTACCTATCCGCATTCGACAGTTACAGCTGCCTAAATCGCACTTTTGTATTTACTAATGGAAAATTGCCCATAAAATCTGTGCAATAAATTTGGAATTTGGAAGACTTGTGGGGCACCGCACTGCCTATATTTGATGGTTTTCAAGGCACTAGCTGTCAAAGCTTAGAAGTTGGAACCGTTAAAAGATGAGATTTATGGTGCAAAGTTTGACTTGTGTATGGTCGATATTTGGCGAAGTAATCGCACTTTTTAATTTGGAAATAGTTTATTTTCACTTTGACCGATCTTTCTGAATTGACTCACTTGTAGTGCGTAGAGCTACTTGACGCTCACATTTTCCCCAAATTTCAAGGTCCAGCCTACCAACGTTCGGAAGTTACAGCTGCCCAAATCTCTCTTTTGTGTTTTCTAAACAAAAATTGTACATAACTCAAAAATTTTGAAATTTTGCAGACTTGTATAGAGCACCGCACTTTTCATATTAGGTTAAAATTTCAAGCTTCTATTGTTGCCAAGATTGAGAAATAACAGTCGTGGAAAGATGCAATCTAATATTTCACAAAACAATAGAATCACTGTACATACTCCATCCTTTGTGCATACTGAAGGACTCTGCAAGAGTTTCCAAATAAAGTTTTTTTCCCATAATATGTCCATCAAATCCAATAAGTGCCAATACCAACCAGAATAAGCCATAACCCCACCGCTCTGAAGGTTCTTCTCGGACTCCACTCCGTAGATGTGCCAGGAAAGCGGTCAACCGCTTAAAAACCACAGCCCAAAAAGGTATCAGTTTATCTATTGCAAAGAAAGAAATGACGACGAAGCTTTTAAATAAAACGGTACAAGGAGGGGTGCCGATTACCGATTTACGATTATTATCAATGGCATGCGTCATGGCGGTAACCTCGTGACATATTATATTTTCTCCCATAATCGGCGTGAAAGAGGAGGAGAAATAGTATTATTGGTTTCCCGAGTTGCGAAATGTGTACAGCATTGGGCCTTCTGGAGTCTGGTCACCTTATCCTACGTTAAGGGCTATAGACCAACATGTCCATTGCATCGGTATTACGAACCCAAAATATTGTGGTTCGTGACCCTCAAAAATCTAATCAAATTTCACCCTTATGAAGGCAAAGGCCTTAAGTTGCTTATGGCTCAGTTTCCGCGAATGCTGCTTTTCTGGGTTCTTATAACTTCTTCGTACATTAGCATAGTATACGCGAAGCATGATGAAAAATTATTCGAAGACAAATCACAAAACGTAAGGAAGTTAGGTTAGGAACACCCCGGGAAAACCAGTCCATGATTCATGAGAGGGTAATCTCGCACTTAAATTGAGTGCTATGATCGGGTTCGCAAACGTTGTAATTCTACTTCATTGTATGGCTTCCTCGTCAAACACAGTACGTACAATATGCAACATTTGGGCTACGTCGCGTCGCGTCGCTCTTGCGGGTCGCAGTGATTAATTTTTAGGATAAGTGGTACGTAGACATTTGTGAGTTGGGAACCACTGGACTAAAGGGTTCCCCCTACCTCCTATACAAAACAATATACCTTTCGATAGAATGTCGTGAAAAGCTTCAAATGTTGGTACAAATTGTAGCTGTGTGTTGTCCTTATAAAATGTTAGGAGTAAACCAGCTTCGGCCCATCTACCCCTGCCTACCCTACAAAGAACTTGAAATTGAATATTTATTCCGAGTTTTGCGTGCCTTCTAGGTCGGTACATGGGTGTACAATATAGGTACAATCATCGTACTTTTCGGTGAAAAACAATTGCAATAGGACCTTTATATGACAGCAGTTGCTGAAAATTGTCTAAAAATCCTAGAGATATGTCTATAGTATAATAATCCGATTACTTTCAAAGTCACAAGACCAATTTATCGTAAGCATTACATATCGAAGTACTAAGTCCTAAAGCCTTTACTTAAACAGAATTTTTTCCAAATGTACATTCCGCCACAAAAGTATAGACAACGGCAACTCGACTGCCTATACAAAACAAAAACCCAATGGAGTACAAAATCATATACACACACCATCCTAAAACACCCCGTCATGAACTGATTTCCATAGACGTTACCCAAGGGACATAAAGAAGACAAGTACTTTCCATTTCATTCTATCGTTTCTCACTCTCAAATGCGGGTGGTGAAAAAAAAGCGTCCCCTCTCTGTTTCAACCACTATCTAGTGTACCTTCTGCAAAGAATCTATATGACGAGACAAGATTGTAATGCTAAACGAACGGGTTTCCCGCACTGACGACGTAACTGGTGAAAAGTTGTTGTTTTCATGAACAGAAAAAAATGAAAATGGACTTTTGTAAAGCCTTGTCGAGGAACTTGGCAATGGCAAATGGTAAGGAGGATACCATCAGCGAAAGCCTTCGCTGCGCCGCATCGGCCGTTATATATCCGATTTGCTATCGTAATGGTGCCAAAGGACAACGACCAAAGGATGACATTATGCCCAGCATCACTTATTCGGTTCGGTGTTCGGCAACAAACTACATTGGTCCCGGGCTTGGTTTGACGCTCACTCTTTATGGGGTTCAATGCCGTCTAATTTCGGATGCGAAATACGTCAACGACGTATAGTACGTTCGAAAAGGATCGACAGATACGATGGACGGGATGGATGCTTTAGAATTATTTGATGATGATGAAAAAATAAGGGTTTCGGGAGACCCGCCCGTCTGTCCAGGGGACTGACTGACTGACGACAACCATTCCGAAACATAGACCAGGAATAGGAAAATTGGTTTGGGGTTTTAAACGGGTTCATAAAAGTCGTATATATTGATAAATTGAAACTAGATACATATTAATACAAAACGGGAACGAGGCAGGATAAATTATGCGTCGATATTTTTTTATTACATATTTTCGTTTTGAACGAAACCCACCGTCATCGTCACTGTATGTGCTATTTCCTCTGCAAAATCAGATGCTTTCATTCAGTACAGGTAATGGATGGAGCGTGGTAATGGCGATTCAAAGGCCAATCATTTATGTTTCACCAACCCATAGTGGTAGAATATCTAGTATCTATGTACCTTCTAAATGTGATTACAAAACTTTATATATCAAGATGCCGGTAGCACGATTACAAGTATATTTGAAGATAGTAAAGACTTCTAATGCCATGGGCAATGGGGCCTTAACGATTTTCCTTTTGGACAGTTCACTTCTGTACTTGGTTACGAATGCGAAACAGAGTTGTTCGATAATAGCCGGAACTGGAAGCTAAGCACGTACAGCGCAATATTAGAACTGTACAGGTTCAATTATTGTGGGAATAGGAAACGGGTCGACTTTCTTCTGCGGCTATCGTTATGTATATGGACATACAAACAAACACTAAACAATGATGATGATCCAAAACTAAGCGCTGTTTTTATGGGAATACATAAAGTTCTCACAATAGATTATCTTCATGGATGAGTATTGACTTTACGAGTGTATCAAATCCATTATAAACAAAAAGCTTATACGAGTACATGACGAAACTGTGATGTACGAAACCATATTGACCAACAGGTGGTGAACGAATGATATCAAAGGCCTTCTGAAGAGTGAGATCGCAACAATTCAATTTACATTGGCCATGCGTTATTTATTATTCAAGAACACCAATCCTTACCTCAGTATGTATATCTAGGCCTGTTCCAAAAACCAGGATCCCGGTACAAAACCGGTGTTCACTTGGTACTGGACCCGATATTCTAAAGTGCCGATATCCCGGTTTTTTTTTTGGTACCGAGTTAAAAAAAAACGACCGACGAGTCGGTTTTTTGGTACCGAGTTAAAAAGAACGATTCATTTCAACCATGAGCCGGTTTTTTCAGGTTTTTTTGTACCGGTTTATGGTTAAAAAAAACCGTCGGTACTGAAAAAAAAACCTGAGTCGGTTTTTAACCCGGTACTCTAAAAAACCGGCTTATGGTTAAAAAAAAACCGTCGGTACTGAAAAAAACCTGAGTCAGGGAAACCGCTTGTGGTATGTACAGGGTATTGAAAAAAACCGAAACCCGGTACTGAAATCTCGGTACCGAACAGGCCTATGTGTATCTCTGCTGACATCCGCAAGCAAAATGTAATGCTTCTGCTTCTGACAGTTCATACTTCTTCGCGAAAACTTAACAAAAAACATACGGTAAGATACACACTATTATCGCTCTACGAACTGTACCTGATCGGAATAACTTTATTCAACTCTAGTACCAGGTGGAATAATTAGACTCATACTGCTCATACTCTGACAACAACTCGCTCTACGATTACCCATTTATATGGATGGTACATACTTATAGCCGACCAGCCTAACTATACCTCTCGGACCATAGTCGTCGTCTCTACCAAAGTACATATACATATACATTATACAAGTTCGGGCTTATCCTGTTCTCGCCGAGGCCCCTATGACTTATTGGTAGGCATTGAAAATGAGATTCCACACATTTGCGATTCCAAGAAATCGGAATTTTGTTGTTGGTGATTTCTGATTGCTAACGAATAAACCAGATCCAGGGAAGGAGCTTAATGACCTCGATAATTGCTTCTTAGCGAGCAGATTATTAATGTTCTTGTGAAATAAGAGCAGCGAGAAAATGTAGATTTAATGCCACGATGCCGACGGTGAATGAGAGTATGGGGCGACAGATGATAGTATGAAGTGGAAATAAGAACTAACGCACAGGATATGTACTTGGGGAGGCATTAGCATGGAAAATACGTAACTGACAGTTATCAAATCAGTAATTATTGCATACGTAGATGAAAATGCTGCTCAATAAGATACATATATCTCAGAGAGGAAAATGAATGAAAAAGCTGAATAAAATACCTACACGCAAGACGCGGCTAACTCTCAACCTATTTTAAAGGAAACGTTAATAGTTTTAAATTGTAGGTATTTAAGAAAAACGTTAATTTTTTTCGATTATTTTTTTGTCAGAGAATTTTGCGTTAAAAACAATAATTTAGAATTTTTTTTACAAAAGTGAGATTTTTTTTAAATAAAAAAAACTTAAATTTACCTTGTTTCTTTGTTGTTGAGCGTGTGTCTTCTGAACGAAGACAGCTAGAACAATGAAATTTCTGCCTTAACATGCTCTACACCGGCCCCTTGATCCTCCGTTTATTTATTCATTCATGGGCGGTGCATAAGGGACCGCAGGGCCCTCGTTGCGGGAGGGCCCACGAGATTTAGGGGCCCAAGAGCCAAAAGAAAAAATCATACCTCCAAATGACTACGGAGTAGTGACCAAATTGGCTGGAGAAGAATTGTACGGAACTGAGGTCTCCAACGAAATAGGGGACATGTCACATTCTCTCAAATTATCATAAATGGCACTGAAAGGCTTCGAAATTTCAATCCAAGACATCTAGCCTTGGTATGTGTAAAATGGAAGTACTCTCACTAGGAACTCGATAGTTAAATGCCAATTTAGGGCGAGTATGTTGCAATAAACTCAAACTCGGCGCATGTCCCACACCTAACTTATGTTTGCTAAATCATAATCTCAAAGAGTTTATTTTTTCAAACATGGTGCTATCCAGGCTGGATCCTGATAAGGTTCACGCGGCCACGCCTCGGCGTAGAGAGTTTTCAGAAAGCCAAGGCAGCCTTACTGAGAGTTGATGATAATCTTACTCATTTGACTCATTTAAGTCACGGGTAGAATACAGGATTACCCTAGTCCCTAGCAGTTTGTCCAAAAACATTAAAGAGGCAATCTTCGTTAACTCTAATAAAGAAAAAAATGCTTTAAATTGGTCCTCCCTTGGCAAACGCTGCAAGCTTCAGAGAGACCATCCTCGAAAATGTTACTAAGCGTTTTATCACGGCTCTAAGAGCTAGGTGTGAGTGTAATAGAAAACGGTGAGTCGATTGAGTTTATGTGAGATATGCCAGGGACGAGATGCATAAATCAATTGGCAATGAGTTTATCGAATGCGAGATAATTGATTGAAGTGATTTCAGAACATGATTTGCTTATTGTCTTGCTTCAAAACCAATCAACCATTAGCACAAAAAGAAGACAACTATACTCCTCTTTCTTTAAAAAAAAGGCAAGATAATGATATGTTCCTTGGTCTCTATCGCATTGGTCACTCAATAGTCAAAGAAAAATACGATATTTGGTCTGCGTAAATCCTACATCGCTGGATTTTTGCAGGATGGTTGGTGATGGCCTCAGATTATGGGGAAAAAAGTTCCTCCGATTGGGGTCCGCAAACTAAAAAAAAACGGGAGAAGAGGGATTTTTTTTTGAGCGATGTAGAATTTTTCCCGCTCGATGGCCATAAATTGGGTTATTTTTCTTCGGCTATAAATTTATCAATAAATAATTAGCTATCATAGCCATCCATGCACTTACTACTCATGACAGGAGGGCCCACTAAGGATATTGGTGGGAGGGCCCCGAATCAACTTGTTCCGCCACTGTATTCATTTCATATATATACCGTTATAGTCCATTTATAAACAGAATACAATTCAAAATTGCACTAAAAGTTTTCGTTTCCATACCAATTCCACTGTTCCATGTGTTCATTCGAACACGAGCCACCAAGGCGAAAGGGCCCCCAACAGCTGAGCACTATTTTTGAATATGAATGCTCATTAATCAAGTGTCAAGGACACAAAAACGCAGATTCCGCCTTAGGCCGCGCGCACACTAAAGGCGTATTGGAGCGTAGCGTAGCGTAAAACCTGTCGCCCAATACAACGCTTGTATTGGGTGACAGATTTTACGCTACGCTCCAATACGGCCTTAAGATAAAATTAAAAGTTATGCTGCCAAATTGTCAATTTTTCCAGATCATGTTGAATTTCCATTTCTAATTGACGAATTTCTATTTATATCAAATCAAAATCATGTTCACGCATTTCCAAAACACGTTGGAGAATTTTAAATTTACGAACTCCATGCCAAATTGATAATTTCCAAATCACGTTGACGAATTTTTTATTGACGAATTTTTTAATGACGAATTTCCCGATCAAATCGACGTATTTCTAAAACATGTTAACGGATTTTTATTTCAATTACACCCAATAATGTTGACGAATTTTCATTTGTAATTGCTTAATTTCCATGCCAAATTCGCGAATTTCCAAATGAATTTCCGTTACATATTGGCGAATTTCACAAACATGTTGTCAAATTTCCAATTGAAATAGCCGAAATTTTATGCTAAATTCACGAGATTTCATGTTAAATTTACGAATTTCAAAATGATGTTGACGAATTTTCGTCCCGAATTGATGAATTACCATTTCTAAATTGTCAATCTTCATGTCTATTTAACACATTTTTCAGATCATTTTGACGAATATCCGCAGAACAAATCGAAGAATTTCCATTTCAAATAAACAAGTTTACATTGGTCGGTTTCCCAATCAATTAGTCTAGAAATTGATCATGTATGTACACATACAATGCCGCAAAATAATAAAAATTGAATTAAAATTAAAACTCAAGTACCTACAACAGGTAGAGGCGATCAGAAAGTTCCTTATCGTGTAGCGATTCAACAGAAATTTTTCATTACACCAAAGCCACCTTAATACAAGCCCGGAAGCAGAGCACGGTCATATACTGAAACGACAATTCATAGGCCTGTTCAGATCGAAAATTTACATTGCGGTAAGGGAAAACGGGTGGGGTCGCGGCAAACTTTACACGAAAAGAATTGGTTCCCGGTCGATTTTCGTCGCGAAAAGTGCAATGTGTCGTGAATTGGAGTGTCTATAATGCAGTGAAAGAAACAAATCCCGATAAAAAGTGAATTTTCCACGTGTTTTCGCGATTTTTATCAGAGCAGACACGGTTTTTTTACATGCGCTGTGCTTGTTAGTGCATCGTGCAACGTATATACGACATATTCATAGGCTTGATTTGTGTGAATGTATTGCTGCTTCCCGGCTTTCTAAATTAAGGTGGCTTTGCATTACACTGATACAAAAATACAACTATGAAAATTGCTTATTAAAATTTGATTTGAGAATTATAATTTCGTTTCGAAAAATATTTGAAACGAAACAAAAAACGATTGAGGAACAGAGAATAGCACACTGCCCTATACATGTAGATATCAAATAAATCTAAAATTCGACTGTATATAGTAAAAGGGCCCCCGCTTTGAATTCGAACACAACAAATTTAAAAAACCTTACGACACTGATTTGAAGGGTTCCCTTCAGTATAAGTGAGGACCATGAATTCCACCCCTAGACTTCTAAACGCTTCAAAAGTTAAGGAAGAATTGAGCCATATTCCAAGATCCTTGAAAGATTTTTAAGAAATCGAAAAAATTGACACGGTTTTTCTTAAAATATTGATCTTGTTTTTGTTGTTAGGTCGCATTTTTTTAACGGATCTTCTGAACAGAGAGACTACGAATTTTCAGCAAAATGTGAGTCGCAGCATGCTCTACATCTGATAGGTTTGAAGTTTAGGAGAGAAAGCGCTATTTTTAATTTCGGCTTTCTTTTTAAGGTCTAGTCAATTGTACATAATATCATTGCCTAATGAAAATATTAAAACTTCCACCGTTTTCGAAATAAACACTAAAAAAAAACCTGAAAAATAATATCAAGGATAATATGTGTGATATCAGTCTGATTGACAGATTTAGGATACTTCCCCACTGACCTTGGTTTTTTTTATAAAGTTTGTAACTATAGAAATACAGCAAACATTATAGATGAACCAATTGAAGTACATAATACCCTTTTGACATAAAGGTCAATCATATCTGTGTTTCAAGAAAAAACAAAACACCGACAGTAAATTTTTCATTCCTCAACTTTTTTCTTTTGAAATTCAATCTGGGTGTAACAGTTAAATTTTGTATCATGTTAAATTGGTATCAAAATTGGAATCGTAACCCGCCGTGCGCAGCCATATATACTTCAATTCCCATCTGTAAGTATGTACATACGTACATACATTTACGTATGTGAGAGTTTGTTTGGAAGCATATGATATCATAATAACGCTTTTCTAACGAATTCACGTACATCTTTCGCGTAATCCGAGTTGGTTTTACACACATTCGTATTTCACGTTTCTTTTTTTTTTCTACTCTAATCTCTGTGGAAAATTCAATTAAATCCGTCAGTTAATCATTGGAGTTTTACGCTTTATAAACCCTGGGAATTTTCACTTCATGAGCCTAGTCGCTCACTCTATAAGTACATTATGTGCCACGATATGTTACAGTTCTTGTTCTTTTCGCGCGCAGCACTATTATCTAATATTTGGATCATGTTGCGAGAGTGCTTTGAAGAAAAAATCAGGCGATTTAATGGATACGTAAACTCGTATGTAATGCACAAGCACAAGGTCTATATATTATGAGAACTATTTTAGTTGAACTTAACAATAAAAGAAACAATTCTTATACGATTATGCGTAATGGTAAACAATTGTTTTACAAGAGCATAAAAGCACTTCGAACGTCGCCGTCAGAAAATCCTCTTGAATTAACTCTTGTTCATTTATTTTTCCCAGCTCAATTTTCGTAGAGACGGCATATGCGTAACATATATCGTTTTTGTCGCTCCAATATGTAATGTAGTATTAAGCAGCACAGGGAAAAAATTGATATGTGTATTTGAAAGTGAACATATCCCTACGGATATGCAGCAACGAGAAGCAACGTCTTGTGACCTCTTACCAAGAAGCGTCGAGTCTATTTCAAAATCGTATCAATCTTTTTATAAATATATTTTGATAGCATGCTAAGAAACGTTTCGGAGTTTATTTGATACAGATTAATATTTTTGTGACGAAATGGAATGATGCACAAACATGCATAATGCACTTGTCTAAAGATGTTGAATTTGAAGATTGTGTTTTGGATGAGAGGCCGCTGGAGGTTTAATGCTTTGGCAAATCCTAGTTTCTGACAACTAAGTGGATACTTTCACATAAAGTCATACGAGTAGAGCAAAAACAAATTTAAAACATAAATTTTTTTTTATTTATCATTTTTTGGCAATTTGGTTACTTTTTTGGTACATTCACATCCAGTCCAATCTCAAATGATTTTTCTATTTATATTAATACATACATATCAGAATTCAATTCTCAAGAGATTTTCGAAAAAATAA
Source organism: Microchrysa polita (assembly GCA_949715475.1). NCBI lineage: Eukaryota > Metazoa > Arthropoda > Insecta > Diptera > Stratiomyidae > Microchrysa > Microchrysa polita. Next base: position 165,034,714 of record OX454415.1, read on the forward strand.
TAATGTTCGCGCTCGTGTGTTTAAATTGTTATATTTTTGTTGCTTTCTCTACGTCTCCCCATTTTCTCTGGACATCAAGTGATAATACGAGTAAGTATTTGGTTGTGGGAAACCTACTACCACGATTTAACCGGATAAAACGCCCCTATAATACCTGTCATACATATTAAGGTTTTTTTTTCATGAAATACACAAGCATCAGAATAAACTTCGCCAAATTTATGTAATGTCCACACGTAAATATAAGTGATATGAATATTATTTGTATTAATAAATTAATATTTAAGAATTAAATACTATTGCGTTGATCAAGGCTTGTTACTTTTTTATAAAAGATTTTTAATCTTCATATACATACTTATGAACACCGAGTCGGCACACACCTAGATACCCATGAAAAGAACTACATATCTATGTATGTACAAAATATGCATGTTCACATTTTACAGTAAACCACGGTTAAGTGCAACACGCTTAAGTGCAGAACTCGGATAAGTGCACACAATTTTCATGCACCATCCATTCAATGCGATTTTCAATACATTTCAAAACGGATAAGTGCAACACGGATAAGTGCACAACACACTTAAGTGCACGCAATTTTTTGGTAGTGTTAACAACATTTGCACACGATTCATGACGGATAAGTGCACATGTGCTTTTGAAAATTTTAGTAGTGCGGACGAATTTATTCGATTCTAGCCCGAGATATCTAATATTTATTGATTCAATTTATGAAAATGTAAAGGAAAGGGGAATCAGGACGACTGGATATTTTTTGTCTTTAAGTAGGAAAATCTGAGAGTTAAAAATTGCTCTTTTTGGGAGCAGCTTAAGGCTAAGATCAAACATTGTCTTGATAAAAAATGTTTAGCGAAAAAGTGGCAGTCTCTTTGTCATTCCAGCGTTCATGTTAGCAGTCTCAGTCAGTCTCCTCCTTTAGATCGCAGGACACTAAGATAGTCGTTAGGTTAGAAAATTTTGGTTTTTCTTTTTTTTGCGAACAAAATTATTTTGGATGTTGTTTTCCCATTTCTGAAAGCAAGTGATAATTTTGACATCCATAAATTTTTATTGAAAATGTTCAAAAAAAATTATACACAATTTGACGTCCCAAAAGCCCACAAAAAGCTCGATTCGAAACATATATTTTCAATGTTCTTCCCTCGATGTATCCCTCAAAGCCGGCGCCTTCAACGGGATTGTTGCAATCAGATGTTAGTTTGATAATAGTGACCCCTGCATTGATCACATTTCAAAAAGATGGATACTGACCATTTGTTAATAATTGTTGCCAAAGTTCGAAAGCTTTACAAAGTCGCTTGGTATGGCTTTGTCAAATTTAATGGAAAACTGCCGGCCTTATCGTTTTGGTGGCCCTGGGCCAAATCGATGATGGTGACACCTACCAATTTCCAACCAAAATTTTGGCTTACATTTTTTTTTTCAATTTTTGATTGTCAATATTGACAATCTGACCTTGTTGGCCTGAATGTTTTTTGCTCACGTTATATCAGCGATTCGCAATCTTTTTGGTGTCGCGGAAGGCTTCGATTTGCCAATGTTTTTTTGATGGAATTTTGATAGTTAATTACCGTTAAATATATTCTAGTAAGGTGAAATTGCAAGCACGAGAGCTGGGAATGGCAAATGAAAAATATCCCCTTCCTTATAAACATTTACAAAGATAAGCCACAAAGCAGTTTTCTTAAACATTTTTCTGGCTACTTATACCCTTCGCTCATAGAGTGAATTTTATATATATATATATATATATATATATATATATATATATATATATATATATTTTTCATTTTGTCAAATTGAGCTTGGCGAGCAAATAGAAAAATGAAGCCGTGAATTGGACGTATAGGCCAAAATAGCAATGCTTTAAAATTCCGCGACTGGTGAGTTGTAAATGTTTCATAAAACCCCTTTTACCTTTAAGGAAAAAATTGGAATTGCTGCCACTGTCAGTTAGATCTTTCTTTCTACGTATTTTTTACCCTGTAAAATTTTTAATCTTTTGTCATCATCAGTAGTTAAATCACAGCAATTGTTGATTATGATTACATTGTCGAGCTTACGTTGAAAGAAAAATTCAATTGTCAGAATTTGCGCTTCAAAATAAGTCCTAAAAATGTGGTCATACACACTTTCCTGGTCTTTTTTATGTGTTTGGCTCATACGTCAAAGCTGTAAAAAAATCCGTCAAGGTGTATCAATATGCTTTTCCCTCGCCAAACATTTGAAATACCATCTATCAGATGGATGCGGCTTGAGCGATTTCTTTACGAAATTCCAACTCCATTTCTGCGGCTTTTATTCTTTAAAAATGTTATGCTCATTATCGGTACACATATCGGAATGCTTGTAGTAGGCAGCCTAAGCTTTAGAATTTTAAGAGGCGCCACAGACCCTCCGATCGATCGCCCAGATTTTTTGATTGCGAGATAAATCGGAATCGTATGGGAGCATCGGATTCAATTTTTTGATTTGACATGTGGAACGTATTGCCAATGTAATTTTCCGTACAAGCTGTCATGACAATCATGGTGTTCTCAGTTGCTGATTTTTCGACATAAACCTGTGGTCGTTCTTCATGCTGTGGTTGTGACGGTCATTCTCCATCAAAGTAGCAAAGCAATGGATGTCCATCTTCCATATCCAAGAATGGTATAATTTTCGCTATTTTGTGTTGTGTATTGTGGACCGTGAGACTGTCTATTTCAGAATGCCGATAAATTGCCTAATGTATGTGCTGTACGGGCGGCAGATCGATTGTGGGCAATCGATTGCCCTTTAAACAGTAATTTTTAAAAATATTTGCGCATAAGCATTACTTGAATTTTTCAATCTTGTTGAGTGAAGGCCCTTAGAGAGTAGAGCACTTTCTATGTGTGGTGGCCCCCCGGAAATAAAAGGTCCCATTGTGTGGTGACCACTTGGAAGTGGTGGCCCTGAGAGACTGACCACTTCGTCCACCCCTTATATATAATATCAATTGTTACCACTAGTTTCCATTTATGCTACGTAAATTAGATAGTTTGTATGGAGCACTGATAAGTGCACAACACGCTTAAGTGCACGAAAAAATTGTGCATTATCGATGTGCACTTATCCGTGTTTTACTGTATTTGTATTTTGGCTCGGATTGTTTCAAATTGTCCACCCACTTTTTGACTTACTCCATATTTTTATTCAGAAGAGTATAATGTAGTTCATTTACTATAGCACATTCAGTTAACAAAAAAATATTTTCTTTTTCAGTCTACCATGTCCGCATCCATGTGGTGGCGATGGCTTCAAAATTTCAATATCTCTGGCTATGTGCACTCATGTGCGATTTAATTCCCATATGAATCATTCGTATATGGGCGATAAATTAAATTTCGCCAATAGAATAAAGATTTTTGCCGAATCTCAAGTGGGCGAGATAGACGGCTGGTCGTTAGGTCACCATCATTATTCAGCATAGTATAGCTTCGTCATAGTCCTTGTTATCGAAATATATCAAATAATGTTTGCGAAATCGTGAATGTGTATATAATGCTTTCAACAATAGCTGTCAACAAACGCTCAGTCGGTGCAAGAATCACACGAAGTAATTTCTGGATACATGGTTATTCAATTAGATATTAGAAGCAACCGGTCGAATCATTGCAGCAATAGAAGCCTCAACAAGAAAGATGTAGTCAAAGGTTCTATCCAAGAAATACGCAAAATAAATATGTAATGGACTTGGATTGGAACAACTCATTAGCAAAACGTTTTCAAATCATTGTCGTTGCGCATACGCATACACAGAAATGCGCTACAAAGTTCGCAAATACATATATATTTAAAAAGCCATTTTTCATTTCCGCAAAACAAATTTCTCGGTTACTTGACTTTTCTATTACTAGAGAGATGTCTTCCTGCGTTCTCGCTAAACTTAGCTTGTGCTACGAGTAAGATATTAAGATAATTGGTTTGATTCACCCGGTCTTCTTAACGACAATCGGCCGAAGAATATCAGCACCATCATCATCATCGTCGTCATCATCATCATGGTCACCTTTTTCCATCATTTCCATCGTCTCTTCGTTGCCAATAGCCGCTCCGGCCGCATCGTCCTCTTTCCCGTCGTCAACATCATCATCATTATCATCCACTTCCAGTTGAAGTCGCTTTACAATCTTTACAATCAAACCTAGTAAATGTTTCATATACCGAAGATACAATCATTTCCGAACAAACAACAACAATGACGTGACTCACTACACCCGCTTTATTTCATTGTTTATCATCTCAAAAAAAAAAAAACAGAAACAATGCTGACTGTTACCATTCCATAAGACAAATTGTCTTAAGAAAATTCTCGTAAATAAGAGATCAGGAGTATCAGAGACAGAGAAGTCACAGAGGTTTTTGGAAGAAAATTGTTTTGTCATCATGGCAATATAGTGTGATGTTGATGTGTTAAACGACAAAAACTGCCACAATTTCAGCTTCATACTTGGTCAACAATAGTCCAGTCTCCAGTGTAGAGTTTGTCGAATACGCTTAAGCGTAGCAAAACAACTTAACTGTCGCCCTGATTATGTGAAAAGACTACTTAAAAGCTGCCTTTATCTTCCAATCAAATTTATCCCACCAGCAGATAGAGACGGTGAATCAGTAAGGTGGTCTCTCTGGAGTTTATCTTAATCCTTGAAAGAGCATAGCTTTGACAAAATGTTGAAATATGTTTTATCGCCTTTACTGTGTTTTTTTTTTTTTTTGTTTCGACACACCAAAATCAACACCACACACGCAATAAATAAGATGGTGAGATTGGAGTCTGATACCAACGTGAAAATCATCTATATTGTACACCTCAAAATGAAATTTAATATTTTAACATTTTGTGGAGGCTTTAATGATATAATGTATGGGTTGCATCAATTTGTATGTTGGTTTTTCTTCAAAGGTGCTCTCCGAATGGTGAAGTATCATCACTGAATTTATGACCATCCATAAGATTTCCATTTGGACCAAAGAAGTTTTGGTTCTGTTTTAGAAATCACTTTGTACATTTTTTTATTTTTAAAAATCTTTTTAGGTTGCTATATTTCTTGATTTTACAAAAAACTCATTAAAGAGAGAGGTAGACATTGACCGCTAGTGTAGCAGAAGGTAGAAGATACATCATCAAAATGCGACAATTTTTTAAAGTTTCTTTGACATGATTTGATTTATCGATTACTATGTGTAATGAAAATTTGTAATGTGGAATTAGAGTTCTTGGGAAGGCAAATTAAAAAATAACAAAGGCACACCAAACAAATGAAATACGCTAACAGGACAATTATATCTAAGTAAAGCATCCCTTCACTCATTAAAACAAAATATACAGTAAAACCGCGATGATCCGGACTTCAAAAATCCGGAATTTCGATAATCCGGATTCGAATTGGAGCCTGATTTGTTTTTAATTTTCGTAAAATTTAAAATTTCTTAAAATGCTTTATTAACTTTAAGCGAGGCAAATTTCAAATGCAAAATTATTAAACAACACTCAAATTGTTAATTTTCAAAGAGTTTTAGTATACAGTCGATCTTCCCTAAACGGACACTTCTAATAAACGGACACTTCGAATAGCCGGACACTTTCATAACCGGACACGGACAGTACTTTTATACCGTTTTTCAACAAGCGAGTCTCTAATAAACGGACAGTTTCACAAATAAAATTCCAATTCTTTTATTACAGAAATGTATGTGATTACCTGACAATGGGTCTTACACGGTCACGGTCTTCTCTGTGCAAGTGTTAACACATTTTCTTAAAAATTCACAATAAGTTCAATTCATGTCGCCGTGTTGAATAGTGCAATTTTTTAATTATTTTTTCATAAAAATGAAAGTGACAAAAGAATTGGTTATTGAAAATCTGAAGTTTCCGAAACGTTGAAAAACGGCTGTAAAAAGTTAATGTTATTTTGAAAAAGTGGTCAGAGACTAGATATTTACATCACGGTCTTTGAATGGATTCGCATTCGGTCCAAAACTATTTTATAAAATTGTATCTCTTTGTGAAATATTCTCATAAACGGACACTTCCAATAAGCGGACAAATCTCATTCCTCAATGGTGTCCGCTTATGGGAAGTTCGACTAAATACTAGCCACCAGAGAGACAATTAGAGTTAGTGGATTTCGGATATTTGGACAATTCGATAATCCGGTTGGTTCGGTCCACCGCCATCTTGATAGACAGGCCGGATTATCAGCTGTTAAAATGAGCTGTCATGTGGCTACGGAACCGCATTTACAACAATAGCAATAGCAACAACCACATGCGCTATGGTACCAAATTTTCGAAATCGAATTGCGACAGTCCTGTCTATCAAGATGGCGGTGTTTGGTCCCAATCAATTTGAAATATGGGGGCTCACTCTATATACAGATCGTAAATGATTGAATATATTTTTGGTAGTTGGTGTCATGGGACTGTGTCTTGAGACTCAACAACTCAAGGGGGTGAAACTTCCCCTTCCCATCCGTTTGGGATGGGGAGGGGTGGTTACGAAATTGTCATTTTTAAAAATTCTAATAAGTAGCGAGGCAAACGTGTTCTCGGTCGGATTGGATCCATTTTTGGCCGAAGTCAACTCTATTTAATCGGAATATATCCTCAAAATATCCTGGCTCAGCTTATATTTCTTTCGGAGTTATCCTAAAAATGGTAGGTGCCCAAAAATTACAAAGCCTTAATTTTATTTTGTCCCAAGGGTGAAATCTACTAACATAAGTTTACTGTATTTTATATCATTACAAAGGTAATTTTATCTAGTTTAACGCGTACACCCCTAGATGGGGGGGACTCATCGGAATATTGAAATATGTATATATTTGTAATATACCGACAATCAGTCGTTTCGCTATTATTTCCGATTTAAATCACCACTCGACGGTACTATTTATATTTATATTCTAATTATTTCGACAAAATGAAATATGTCACACCTTACTATCTTCTTTCCCTTAATCATATTGACTCTTACCTATTTACTTACCTACTGAAACCACTAATGTACAACATCAAAATTACTATCTAAACAAACGTTAAACGGTGTCATTTACATATTCTTTCGACTAGCCCTGTTTGCCATCATTTGTCTAACGTCGCGTCAATTTCAAGTATCCTTTCATGACAAAAACCAGAAAATTGACCATAAACAGAAAGCAAATATATGTATAATCTCTTTTGCATCCGATTAGTTAATTGCAGTAGCATGTGTGCGTTTCAAATTTCGTGTTGTTTTATAATCCGCACTAAAGGATAGCATAAACATATCGCATAAAGACAAACAGATAGCAAAACATAAACATAAAGCCTATACACTCTGTATGTTTAAAATATCGATCATCCTGCAGGGTGTAGGCAAGGGAGAACGAACCTTTTTTCAATTCAGAAAAAAAGGTATATTCTTCTGCGGAAAAGAATCACTTGAATATGTACGCGCGGGTGTCATGGTGTCCCTTACGGCCATTATGCCACTTGACGACTATAGTGTAAACATGTGTCACTCCCTCGAGAGAGCCACCGACACTAAAATGTTTCAGTTTCACTAAAAATATTTCCGATGTAGTATGTATACGCATCTTTTGACTTATTGTTCAAAAAGGAGGCATGCAGTGACAGCGACTATGGCAATTGATGAAAGTGGCTTTGCGAAAGATATCCTTTTGGTGGTCTATGTCGTACTGACCAACCAACATTATTAGTGTAAATCCATTAGCAGAAAATGATGAAATACAGTCGGCAGGTTCTTATGAGATACCTCCCAGCTCGTGGCACCGTCGCGCCGCGACTCTAGACACATTGAAGAATTTTCTACAGATAATTGTTATACTTTGGCGTCAAGTGAAGGAGACCAATTACATTTACATATTTGATTTCTTCAAAGAGTCGATTATTATTTTATGTATTTTAATAAATCTTAAATTTTGTGTTTACTATATAAATGCAATGAGTGATCAATCATTAATGAATGATGTATCACTCGTGACTAATAGGAAATGCATAACGCGACGCGAAATAAATAATAATAAAGAATCTAGTGTAGCCGTTACATGTTTTGAGATTGTAAAATGTGTTGGAGGTTTTTTTTTAATATTTTTGGTGCTGGGCTTCAATCCAAAGCTTTCCACCAAAATTTCGTTGCGCAACAGGGCCAGAATCGCAAAAAAAAAACAATATTTTTCGGGTTTTTTTTTCGGCTTAAAACTCTTAAACTGTACATTTCTGCGAAAACTTGCCCGTATACATATTAGAGAAAACATGATGGCGGGTCCAACGCGACATAAATCTTGAAAGTGTGTTAAGCGGTATTCATTTTTTTTAGTTTTTTTTCCCAATTTTGAATTTGTTTCGCAACGAAATTTTGGTGGGAAGTTACGGATTCGTGCTCAGCTCCCCAAAAAATATAGGAAACAAAAATCAAATATCTCCACCACATTTTCCAATTTTATGTAGGTACTACACTGTAACAAAAGTGGTGTTAATAAAACCCCAATCCGGTGTTCCATGGAGTCCGCCCTCGACTGGTGTCTATTTTATTTCAAAAGATCCGTTTATAATAATTACCTCAGAAGGGAAATATTTGATTATTCGAAAAAATCATTAATTGTTTTGCGGTTGGTGTTTTTCAAAAACCGCAATTGAGAGTTTCTAAATTTATTATTTAGATTAAAAAAGAACTCCACTCCACCCTATAGAATGCTGCTGTTTTTTTTTAATTTAAAATAAGATGTACAGAAATTTTTGACCACACCGAGATTTGATCTCCGGACCTCTAGATTACTAGCATTGCAACTCAACCAAGTGAGCTACAGAGCGCACACTTGCACTGATATCATAGAACCATCATAAAATGCGAACATTCTCAATTGGTGTTTAAAAAACCCCAATCGGATAATTTATTGATACCAAACCAAACCTGTTCGTCTATTGCATTTTTGGTGTTTTTGGTAATGCTCATCTGGGAAATTAATTATAATTTCTATATTAATCACCAGTTGGAAATTATATGTTCCAAATACACCACTTGGTGATTGATTTTTTTAAACCCCACATAGGGAATAATATTTTTCAATGAAAAAACACCAACCAATGTTAAAATGTTACTTATCCAACACATGGTGAATTTTTACACCGTCTTTTTTTTACTGTGTAGGTTTTTCACTTGCTGATGATTAGTGTAATAATCCCACGTATCTAATATATACGAGGGTTAGTAAAAAAGTTTCTTGAAAACAAATGAAAACGATTTTTTTTTTTCAAAAATGGTTTTATTGTTTTTCAAAATATTTGCCATTAGCATCTATACACTTTTGCATGCGCTCAAACCAATCTTCGAAGCATTTTTTCCACTCCGATGAAGACACCTCCAAAACATGGCTTCTTAAAGCTTCAACAGCTGCTTCGGGCGAAGAAAGCCGTTCACTACGTAATTTATTTTTAATAAATGGGAATAAAAAAAATCATTCGTTGCCAAATAATATAATAATGGCTGTAAGACGGATGACACGTCAATTCAATGTTTTGACCGGTTAAATAGGCGCTAGTTTGAACTGATGTGTGAGAGCTCGCATTGTCATGATGAAGAATGATTCCTCTTCTCTTGCTCGTTTTGCGAATTTCATCGAAGACTTCGGGCAAGCAAATGGTCGTGTCCCACTCCAAATTGTCCGTACTATATTTCTCACGTAGAACAATTGCCACAGGACTCATTCGGCCGAAGAAACAGGACATCATTTGCCTCGCAGTGCTTCGTTCGTGAAAAACTTTTGTTGGATTCGGCTCGTCTTATTGGAACACCCCTACGGTCGACTGCTGTTTAGTTTCCGGCTCATATGCATAGAACATAGATCCATGATTCGTCGCCGGTGACGATTTTATTCACGTCATTTTATGCACCGTTATGATATTTTTTTTATCATTTTTCTGCTCCAATAAGCACGAGCCTTTTTTTGAGCTACTGTGAAATTATGCAGGATCCAACGGGAACAAACCTTTTTTTTACGACCAAGTGTTCATGCAACATCGAATGTATGGCCGGGGAGAAACGCCCAAGGATACCTCTATCTCACGGTATGTCACATGCCGGTTTTGTGTAATTATTGCATGCACAGCATTCACGTTTTGCGGCACAATAGCTGTTTTTGGACGACCATCAGGAAACTAGTCGTTGAGTGAATTGCGCCCACGCTTGAACTCGTTAAACCAGTAATCAATTGTCGGACGAGATAATGCTTCATCCCCAAATGTAGAATGAAGCCGATCGAAACACTGTTGTTGAGGTAATCCAACTTTAAAATCGTAGAAAATCATTGCACGACAATTTTCACGTGTTAATTCCATTTTTTTCCTAAATTGATTTTTTTAACTAACTGTAACTTACACGAGTATCACTTGTCAAAGTGTTCTGAGCAGGTATATATGCTAAAAAAAAATGTCAAACTTTCTGATGGAAATAACATATTTGACATGCTTAATCTAAAAACTTTTTTAGTAGCCTACGTATTATGTGCAGAGTGGACGAAAACGGATTGATTTCGCCGTACGTTTTCAGAAATCCTCGAAAAGTGTTCACAGTCCACTATTTGTAATTTCGTATGACATTTCTCCATGATTCTTTTATCATCGAGAAATTAACCCTTCTGTCGGCACCTACTACAATATGCATATTCTATACCCAATAGGTCTGGCTGGACCTACTGAGAAAAAATTTTTATTTTTTAGAAAAAGTGAAATTTTTTTTCGGTAGAATCATTCTACCCATTCTTTACAGCCATTTATAAGCAATAAAATCATTAAAATCCCTTTTGAAGATATACTGGAAGCGTTTTTAAGTAGACATATTTTGAGGTGGTATTAGTACGAACATGTTTCTGCCTTATTTTCTTCCTTTGTTTGCTTCTCTTCTTTCATTGCGTATCCGTACAGACAGTTTGATCGAATTTTCCGATTCCAATATCGTTGGGTAAATATTTGGCGCTCTATTGGCAGATTTTACCCCGATATTAGTCTGCAGATTTAGGAAAATAGATCGAAAGAAATAGGGAATTTTCAAGAGCAAAAATCATTTCATTCTAAATTTTCCATAAATATTTCAATTAAATCTATTTAGAAACAAGTTCGTAAGTCACTAATAAGGTAAAGGAACCATATTTCGTCAGGGTACCTTATTTCGTCACATTTTATATTTTCAAATAAAATAGGAACATATAATGCACCTACTAAAAACCGTTATTATTTTCTGAATATATTGGTAATATGTAATCGATAACACCTATTTGTTAACTTTATTGCACTACATTCGTAAATTAAAAAGAACACCGAATGTCGTTAGAACTGAAATGCGTGAATTGAGCAGTGTCTGTTGTTGTTTCGACTAGTGGACTAATGTGTTGTTCTCAAGTGCTGTTCGTGAAATAGTAAGTGAATTATTCTTTTATTGGTGTGTTTGAACGAAATATGCTTTTGTTATTCTATTTATTGAATAATAATTTGCATTCTATTGTAATAAGTTTAAAAAAAAGGATGACGAAGTTAAAACATAGTGATAATTGGCATGAGCGTAATTTCGTCATGATGACGAAATTAGGTCTGGAATAAAAAATTTTGTTATGCAAAATTTCTTTTGTCATCATTAAAATATTAGTCATATTTTGGTGTTAAAATCTCCGTAAAAGTACAAATATACCTTACACTTAATTTCGCCACTGTTATTTCAACCAATTTTCGATAGATTTGGCCATAATTCGTGTGTTTTTTTTATAAACAGACTCACTATAGATGCTCAAGAAAATCTTTATATTAAGTTTAATTTGCAATACTAACGAAAAATAATTAACTGAAGCATTCAGTAACAATAACATTAAAATACTCTTACAAATAAAACATAAAAATATGCTTTCAAATAATAGTATCAATGGTGACGAAATTCGGCACAGTACAACTTTAGTTCGTCACTATGACGAAATTGAAATTATGTCTCATTCGAAGTATGTATTCCTTAACTCGTCATTTTTGTAAATAGAACTTGAAATCAATAATTATAAAAAAATTAAATTAATTTCTCGCAGAAATTGAATTGACAACTAGAAAATACAGTCAAGATCAGCTTGCTATGGCAGTAAAAGAAATTGCAGAGAGTTAATCAACTAGCGAGGTAGCTAAAAGATATGGGATCCCGAAAACAGCTCTCCAGGGCAAAAAAAAACTCGGGAAACATGTGAAGAAAGTAGGAGCTCCTCCAGTTCTGACAGCAGCAGAAGAGAAGACAATGGGAGATGAATCGGAAAACCCCTTTCAAAGACGGTCTGCCGGGAAAAAATGGTACACATGGCTCTTGAAACGGAACCCATAAATATCAATGAGAATTTCTCAAAATTTATAAACTGAAAGAGCTCTGATAACTGAAGGTTCCATCCTACATCGACGGTTTTCCTGAGCTGAAAGAAATTATATCTTGTCCAGAGCGAATCTTTAATTGTGATGAAACAGCATTTTTCCCATGCCCTAGGGATAAAAAAGTTTTGGTCCGTAAAGGATCATCCCATACTTATAGTCGGACAGCTAATAATGAGATGAAATGTATTAATATATCATGAGAAGGAATAGGGCAAGCCTCCACTCACTATATTTCCATATAAAAGAATTAAAAAAAAACATATTGCTCCTTCTAATAATAATGCTAACAATGTAACTTCCTCCACTAGCTTTGGCATTGCGGAACCGGTTATTCCACAAACGCAATTAGAAGTAAACGGTTCAAAGGTTGCTACCAAATATACTAATTTCGTTCGAGGTTCTCCCCAAATTCCATCAACCTCTGGTTCAATCCACGTGCCGAATATATCGGTTGATCCACCAACGGCTAGCAATTTTCTTGATCCACTTGTTCCTCCTGTTGTTAGACTTACTAAAAACTCTAATGATAACCTTGAGTGCAGATACTTACTATCTAGATTAAGGGACCATAAGATCTATGACAGTGTCCGTCTCTTCCTTTCATATTTACACGACGCACCTGAAACTACATGCATCGACGGTAAAACCAAAACTAATCTTAAGGTTTTGATACAGCAAGAAGGGTTACCCATTGAGGTGAATTCTTTACGGTATTTCTTTAACCAATATCACGAAGAACTTGGTGTGCCCCAAGAGCAGGTTAAACGTGATCTGGAAACGTATCGCTCCTTATTATATTATATTTCTCGGCTGCAAAGATCTCGTGATGACATGAAGAAATATTATTCCTAACCATAAATCACACCGGTACACACCTAGATTCCTCTACCACAATTGCAGTGGTATGAGAGGTAAAACCAATAAACTGTTCCTTGACGCTAAGTCCTGCCAATTTAATGTACTTGCTCTCTCCGAAACCTGGCTGAATGACAATTTTAAAAATGAGGAAATTCTTGATTCCAACTGGACCATTCATAGAACTGACCGTAACTATCAACTCACAGGTCTATCTAGGGGAGGTGGTGTTCTTATTGCTGTACACAACTCTATTCCTAGTGAACTAGTTCCAACTGAGCACAACCCTATATTTCAGCTCACGTTTATTAAAATCCCCTTTGAGAAACATTACCTCTATGTTGGTGTTGTTTACATACCTCCCTGTTCCGCTGAAGAGTCTTATAATGATCTTTGTAGTGTCATCTCCTGTATCCTTGCTAACATGAGTGATGATGACAGAATTATAGTCTTTGGTGATTACAATCGTCCAAACATAAGATTCATCGTAGATGAGAATGATGATCTGCTCCTTCCTGTAAATCTGCTAGATAATACCGACTTTAACATCATCAGTACTTTCTATGGTAATGACTTACAGCAGGTTTCGTGCAAACCCAACCAAAATGGTAGATGGTTAGATATGATCTTCACCAACTGTTATGATGAAGTAGTTGTTACAGCAACGTCAGAAGCTGAGAACCTTTTTAATAATTCTTGCCATCACTATGCCATTACAGTAGAATTTTCATCCATATCTTTTAGCCAGGAAACAAATTATGAAATTATCTACGATTTTCTAAATGCCGACTATGAAGGCATTAAGAACTGTCTGCTTTCTGTGGACTGGGCAATCCATCTGTCTTCATCGATTCTTGACGACATTGTGACCACCTTCAATAATATTATCCTCCATGCCAATGATAATTTTGTCCCCAAAATTAAAAAGCGTAACAAGCTCACTGAACCCTGGCTTGATAGTGATCTTAGGCAGTTACGAAACCAAAGGAATAAGCTCTACAAAGCTATTAAAAATGATCCCTTTATTAATGACTCGCTCAAGCAAAAGTACGAAGAACTTGCGAATGATTTCCGTTCCGCAATAAGTCCCATGAAGCATATCGCTCACGGAATGCTATAGTGGCACATCTTCGAAAATTTCGAAATTTGAGTTATGACGTTTATTATACTCCCAATAGTATATTCTATAGTATGACAAAAACTGGCACAACGGAACTTCAATTAAAGGGGCTTTACGACACTTATACCACTATATTTCTATGAGAATTTAGGAACTGAGGAACAAAAATGATAGAATAAGGATAGAATGATGAAGAATTCTGACTTTCATTCTATGCATGACTGAGGCTTCTTATTTTGAAATTAAGAAAAATGAAAAATTAAGCATGAATAACAGGTAAAAATTTATAGTAATTGATAAAATGTATGCTCTAAAACGGCACATCTTTAATTTCTTATCTTTTACTAGTTTGTGCTATAGTGGCACATCTCACAAAACTTTCGAAAAAAATCTAAAATTTTTAATTTAGCAAATATAGCTAGGAACAGCTCCCAGAACTCTATAATCATACCAAAAATTGCAATGTTTCTAATTTAACTATTAGCTGAAACATCAACACATATTTTTCACTTTTTCTTTAAACGCGATTATCTCGATATTACTCTAATAGGAGATGTGTCACTATAGCATTCCGTGAGCGATATAACCACTATGTTAATTTGATGGGTGAAAAGATTATTAATGATCCGAAAAAGTTCTACGAGTTTGTAAACACCAAACGTAAGAACACAGGTTATCCCGCTTCGATGCACAGAGGTAATATTACCTCTTCGTGCCCCCTAGATATATGTAACCTCTTTGCTGACCACTTTCAAGACAGTTTCTGCGCACCTTCTACACCTTCCAATCCAACCCTATTTGCGGATGTCATCCCAGTATCTATTATTGACAGTATGGTTATCACTCAGGATGAGAAATTTATTGCTATTCAACAGCTAAGCATTAATAAAGGTCCCGGTCCTGACTCGATTCCTCCCTCTTTTGTAACGCTTTGTGTAGACCAACTAATTACTCCTCTACACATAATTTTTAACAAATCACTTCGTTGTGGTATTTTCCCATCTTCCTGGAAACTTTCACATCTGAAACCTATCCACAAAAGCGGTGATAAGCGATTGGTTGATAACTACCGGGGCATAGCTATCTTGTCAACTATCCCCAAACTTTTCGAGAAAATAGTTTGTGATAAGCTCACTCCCATTATCGATCCTCTTCTCAATGAACAACAACATGGTTTTCGAAAAGGCAGATCGACTACAACTAACCTCATGATACTAGTTTCTGACGTCCTCTGCAAAATGGAAAAAGGTGTCCAAGTAGATGCTGTCTATACAGACTTCAGCAAAGCTTTCGATAGGGTTGATCATTTAATTTTAATTGATAAACTTCGCCGCTTTGGTGTAACGGGTTCTTTGCTTAATTGGATCCGATCCTATCGCCATGAGCGTATACAATTTGTCAAATACAAGGGCTTTGTCTCTAAAAGCGTCTTTGCGACCTCAGGGGTGCCTCAGGGAAGTCATCTAGGTCCACTTCTTTTTAACATCTTTATATCCGACCTATCACATATATTACAGGATATTCCTCATCTTTTCTACGCTGACGACTTAAAGTTATACCATTGCATCCTCTCCCTGTATGACTCTGCATTCCTTCAATGTAAACTAGAATCCCTTGAACAGTGGTGTAGTCGTAATAATCTATATCTCAACGTTAAAAAATGCCAAGTGATTAGCTTTTCTCGGAAAAATGATGTTTTAACCACCCCGTACCTTCTCAATAACGTTGAATTGTGTAGGGTTGATCATGTCACCGACCTCGGCGTTATCCTGGACAACAAATTACGCTTTAATCTTCAATATGATAAGGTTTTATCCTTGGCCACCAAACAGTTTGGCTTTATTAAAAGACGTTCTAAGGAATTTAAAAATATTTCGGTAACTAAAACCTTATACACCACTCTTGTCCGCCCTCTTTTAGAATACGCATGCATAGTCTGGAACCCTGTCTTCGGTCTACACTGCGATAGATTCGAATCTATCCAAAAGCAATTTACACTTTTCGCTTTGAGGGACCTTTATAACCCAGCCGAATATCTAAATCTCCCCTCGTACAGTTACAGGCTAAGTCTCGTAAACTTAATGACTCTCTCTGCAAGAAGAACTCTACTTTGTGCCTGTTTCACCTTTGATGTTATTAACGGTACAATCAAAGTTGATTTTATCCGTAGCAGAATCATTTTTAATGACCAACTGAGACGCACTAGGCATACAACTCTCCTTAAAGAATACCATCACTCTACCGTCTATGGTTTCAATGAACCAATTAACAGATGCTGTCGCACTTTCAACTCACTCAGTATGCATTATTGTCCTAACATAACTAAATCTGTTTTTAAACTAAACTTGATTAAAGCCCTTCAATAATCCTAGTCCATCCCACCTTTGAAGCCCAATCTCCCACAACCTTCCCACTCAACTACAATTTACAGTTTAGTATAAGTATTTGTTTGTTAAATGCCTTGTTTGGTAAATGAATAAAATAAAAATAAAATAAAAATAAAATAAAAATAAAAATGCCAAAGTTATGGGGAATCGGAAGAACAGATTCAGGATGGAAACTTTTCAATTATTTTATGAATTTTTATCCATATTTCCAAGCAAATAATATTGAATTTTTTGTTATTTTTTGTTCTATGAATTCTCTATTTTTTATTTTTCATATGTATTTTAAGTTTCATATTGTTTTTCATATGGATATGTATTGTATTTAATTTGTATTTTTATACCCTTCGGTCATGGAGTGAAAGGGTATATTAACTTTGTCATGAAGTTTGTAATACATTGATAAAAAGTATACATATATGATCAGCATGACTTGGGGAGTCGATCCGTGATGTCCGTCTGTTGCAACGAGTTTTACTCGGCCACTTTAAAAGCTATGAATTTGAAATTTTGCGCAAATGCTTCTTCTCTTCTCACGGGGCTGCCATACAAACCCAACCACCGAAATTAGGTTCTTCTAAGACAAACTTTATTTGTGCACGAATTTCAACCAAACATATGTAAGAATGGATCAAATCAGACTATGGGGTCATGGGGCTGCCAGACAACCCCCCCCCCCATTTTGATTCTTCTACGAAACATTTTTTACACCAATTTCACAAAACCTTGTCAACGCAACGGAACTTTTGTGAAGACGGAAAGAAAAGAACGGGGGATGGGGGTTTAAATACAAGTCGTAGGTACGCCCGAAAAAAACTTTTAGCCCAAGGAGAGCGAAGGGTATCCAAATTTCGGCCGCGCCCGAAATAAGCCTCGGTCTCGTTTGTTAATAAATTGATATTACCTTTAAAAAGAAACAGTTGTTTTTCATAGCCGAAATTAGGTGCTCGCCATGACGAAGTTAGGAACACGACCATTTTTTATGACGAAATTAGGGAGGCTGGAGTAATTTTAATTTTTTTCTAAAAAACTATATATCATAAAACAAATGCGGTTTTTAGATTTTATAATTTCATAGTAAACTTTCCAAACTTTATATTCATGGGCATAGTTTGTAAAAAAAAACCAATTTTATTCCCTTGTTATTTGGAAATCGCAGAAATCTCCTTAACATGACGAAAATAGGGTCTTTTACCTTATACTTAGTTCTTACTATGTATTACAAAGGAAATAAAACTCGTTTGAATTTCCTAGAATCAAATCTCAGTTGATTAGGTGATGTTATAAAATGTGATAAAATAAGGCGTTCCCAGTTTCCGAACCTCACGGGTTTTTTTAGGCAAAATCTCAGAAAGAAGAAAGAAAAGCACTATAAATTGAATATCATCAAAAACATACTCAAAGCTTCAACCGATTTTTTTAAATTTTTGCAAAATCCTTCTAAACATATTATTCTAGGATATCATGAAATATGAAGTCGCTGCGATTTCATCTTCTATACTTTTTTGACCAAAATATAGTGCCATAGGTCTGGCCAGACCTTTGTGCCGACAGAAGGGTTAAGAACATTGTCAAACACACGAAACTGAACACTTTGTTCGGGTGTCAGTTAAAGTATCGCAGTGAGCCGAAATGTACTGAATAGGGGTTTGGGAACTGGGTTTTTGACATGTTTTCTTTTAAAAAAAATCAAGGTTTCATAGGAAACACGCAAACTAGGATAAGATACAATTTTGTATTTCCTCCATGGGCGATTCACGATGGGTTTGAAATAAAAGCTGTATTTGTTTGCTTTAAAACCAATATATTTCGGTCAATTGACCATCTTCAGGGTTTTCTATATATAAACAATAAATACATGACTTTAATATATAATAATTAAATGAATAAAAGGATGATTTTACCTTTTTTCGTTTTTGAAAAAAACTAAATAGAACAATGACACATTGAATACAAAGACTGACAATGTATGTTAGTAGTAGATGTATGTCAAACAGACAAGTTAAATTATGGACGTTATGACATATTATTCATATAGAAAATGGATGTATGTATGTACTAGTTTATTACAATGTAAAATCCTTATTTAATCCATATTATTAAACACGTACTACAATTTAATAAAATTTGGATTAAATAATGATTTTACATTGTAATAAACTAGTACATACATACATCCATTTTCTATATGAATAATATGTCATAACGTCCATAATTTAACTTGTCTGTTTGACATACATCTACTACTAACATACATTGTCAGTCTTTGTATTCAATGTGTCATTGTTCTATTTAGTTTTTTTCAAAAACGAAAAAAGGTAAAATCATCCTTTTATTCATTTAATTATTATATATTAAAGTCATGTATTTATTGTTTATATATAGAAAACCCTGAAGATGGTCAATTGACCGAAATATATTGGTTTTAAAGCAAACAAATACAGCTTTTATTTCAAACCCATCGTGAATCGCCCATGGAGGAAATACAAAATTGTATCTTATTCTATACAACGATTCTGGCAAAACAACACTTTTAATCAAATACTAACTAGGATATTTTCAACGTGTCAATTTGTATGGGAATTGAAATATTTTGGGCTGTTTTCATACGAAAACATGAAAATAGCCCCAAATTATATGTTATCGGTCACTCTGAACATATTATAAGGCATTGCGAAGAATTTCAAGTTTGCTAGGCTTGTTAAATTTTATTATTGCTTCCAAAAGTGGGTTTTCATAGCGCCAACAAAATAACATAAATACAAAGAGTACCGAAACTGGATTTACCTTATAGTAGGAACAAGTGTGCGAATCATTTCCAAGCTGAGAAGAACGCATGTATTTCCCAAGTCCAAGCAATTAGTTCACAAATGAAAATAGAAAAAAACATGGAATCAATTGTTTCTATTACCAACGGGTACTGCACGTCGACTCGAAATGCATAAAGTAAAGATTTCTATGAATTATATTGACGATTTATGACACCATAATACTGGTTGGGTAGGCACACTACAACGTCACCTTCCGATCTACATCGAAAGTAGTTTTTCCCGAAAGTCATCCTATGCATCTTTTACCTCGTTATCGCCATCCTATTAATGGCTTAAAGCATAGAAAATTCAAACTAAAGACACCAAAAATACATACATATATCCTCAAGTTGGCTTCGATTTTGTCTCCTTCGTAGTTGTATACTGCCTGGTGCAGTCAACAACACTCTCAGCAGGAGATGGAACGTTTTTATTAGTTCTTCAACACGACCAGCATCATCGTCATCATCATCATTATGGCATCTGGACCACACGCCTCCAATTTCGATTTTTCTTTATGTCGTACATTTTTTTTTTATCAAAGAATTGTTTTAACCCCCACATCTTGTTTTGTTGATGATGGCAGCGAGAGTTGTGTGTATATTTATGTCTTGGTTGTGATAAAAAACATGAAGTCATTTTGAATTTTTAATGGAGAATCCTGACAATAAAGAGATGTGTTTTGGGGTTTTTGTGTTGCTTATGCTATTTGAATGTATAGGAGTATTAAATCCCTAAGTAACTGTGTAGGCATCACAACTGGATGAAATCTGGATAAAATTCTACAAAATAAATACTGTCCACCAAATTGGTGCATTTTGAAAATTCGGACTATTCGATAGACCGGTTAGGCTTCGGTCCCAATTATTCCGGAGTATCCGGACTCTACTGTATACAGTTTCCAAGTTTTAAAGCTATTAAAATCAATATTATTGAGTTAAACAAGTCAACTTACCATAAAAATAAAATAAGATGTTAATCCAAGAGCGGGAGTACTTCGATCGTAATTCCATTTTGATTATTCTCTGTCACTATGCCTTTTGAATTCTTTTTTTCTTATTTAATATGCACTTCACCATTTAGATAATTATATGAAGACTTAATCTTTCAAATTTGTTTTAATTAGTTTTATCATCTAATCTTACACTGGATCATCGTAGTTTTGACACCTATTTATCACCCAAAAAAGATTTCACATAAGGAACATATTTTAAATATCGGAGAATATTTCAAATCACTAAATTATTTAAAAAAAATCCATTGTAACGTTGTTTCTTCGTTTTCATTGCCAACGGAGCGGAAGGAATTGCACTATACTATACAAAAATTTACAATAGGCATTCACAATTATTTATTGAAGGATTGCAAGCATTAAAAGAGACTGCTGATAATAATTTATGAACATTTTTAATGCATTCAATACCGTTTACAATTCGCAAAAGAATATTTACATTATTTGCCATCGCCACAAGAGAAAAGGGTAAAATAAATGACCGGATATTGGGAAATCCTGGCCGTGAGCGACTTATTTGTTTTTTCTGGCTTCAGCCAATTGCAAAATTGTAAATTTTTGAATGACTGATAATAATTCGTGGTCGCTGATGGCGGACGGTGTTGTATATGTTATTTTTCGTGTTGATGATGATCGTCAATCATTTGCAAATGTCCACGATACGATTTACATTCCGATATATACATACATATATGCAAATTTTTAATTTATGGAATTTAATATGTTGTATATTTAATTCCTAGAATTAACTGTTAAGCAAAAAGAAGCTATAATGGTCGCCTGAGCGACACCAAGGGAGTGCTTGCGTTTTATTCGCGTATGGATTTTTTTTAATACCAGGATTTTTGTGTAGGTATGTATTATATTGAATACAGAAAGAAATTACAGAAATCCATGAATGGGCATCCATTAAACGAATAAAGGCTAGCGGAAGGATTATTGGCATGTATTGACAAGTAATTACATACTCCCGTTTATTTATTAGTTTTGTGTGGCTATTTATATAGGGCCGTGAATCGAAATGATTATGATGTACAGGAAATTTTCTATGAGGCCAGGATAATAGAAAACTCAAAATCCAAAGTACATAAATGCAGACCAAAGCTTTAGATCCTTCATTATGCCTCGTTTCTGGTAATCAAGGCAATTGTTTCTTTTTCAGGCGCTGGATTTCAATGTACCTTATCCTTCTTGCGTCTTCATATTTCTCTTCTTCAGTAATATGTAGTCGAATCTTTCTCTACAGTCATATGGTTTAGTTCTGGTCGACAGTCAGTGTTAAACTAAGTCCTTTCTGAGGTTCTTAAAAGAGTATGCATATACGTATAAAACATACATAAAAGATTCGAAAGTCATGCTTAGGACAGACGGGCATAATTCATTCTTAGATCGTCTTAATATCAAAACTTTTTCTTGCTTCTATCCTTTTACAGCCGTTATGTCCTTGAAGCGACATATCTTCCTTTTGGGTTTTATGTATTTGCTCTATAAAAATGTTCCGCCTTTTTTTTTGCAATATTCCGCATGCAGTAGTTTGCCTGAAGATTTTTTCTTTTGTGGTCGTGAAAGTGGTGTTTGTTGGCGATGCTATATACACAAAAGCCTCTCATAAATCATAGATTTAAAAGCACACTACCCGGTACCCTAAAAGGATGCTTTAAAGGTGTAAATAACAAAAAAAAAACTCCTTTACACAGATTGGATTCTTATCGTTAGTATAAAGTTCCAATGTCAGCTAACTTCAGGGTGTCCGAACAATATTTGTTTTCCTGTCGGCGAAGTAACACGTTACAATAACGAAGTATGGTGTCATTTGAAAGTGTGCTTGCTATCTTGACAAAGTTGCTCGTGTCTTAGGTCAGCATCCTTCTCGGTCCTTACACAATTCCTTCCCAAATGATGGGGTGGTTCACTTACTAAATCACTCCACACGTTCACCGTACCTTCCCGCACTTCAAACACGACACACGCGTCAACATTTTTTCTTCTCAAACACGGCAAGGATTTAATTGTCCTTATACATTTCTCATTGTAACACGACAGATGATGCAGTATCACAGCATCCCATTAACTTCACACCAGGACCCGTAGTATTCAACGCGAGCGCGACAATGCATCCGAGTCCTTGTCGCATGCAACTGTTCGAGTTCGATGTTCTTCGTAACGCGCGATACGGAAAGCGGAAATGCGAAAACGCGAATCGGAACCGCGTAATCGGGAAAAGATACAAACCGCACAGCGACGCGCACTATTCTTTTTTCGGGACTTCTTCTGAATCGCGGATGGTGATGATGCTCGCGAGCGAAGGGACGCTAATAACGTAATGGGATGTCACTTGATTAATGCTTTATCAATATAAATATGCACACAAGTTGCACAATAATGTCGAGAATACTTTTTGGTAATGAAAACTACCAAACTATTTCCAATCACTCGCCCTACACGCGAAACACCAGTGCCGGGGCACAACTTGAACGGAACTGAAGCGCGGCGCAGCGCAAAAACTTGTCGAAGTCGCCACGCAACGCGAGACTCAATCTCTTGGGCGGCAGGCAGCACCATCTATGACGACGAGGAACAGGTTCATATAATCCATCTGAAGATACAAGTGCGTGGTGAGAGCATAGAGAGTGGAATAAGAAGCGGAGTTGTCGTTCTAATAAATTGATGGTGATATAAAATTTAGTATTTAGGTTTAGGATATCTTTATGCTGAATAGATTAATTCAAATGAAAAAGAAAAGGAATTTACACATTAAATATTCAGCAGGACATTATTTTGTTAAAGATCAGACAAAATAATATTTATTTATTTAATAAAAAGAAGATACATCATTCTTTTTTCTAATTATTTAATTTAACGATATAGTGAAGTGTTTACGTGATTTGAGATTCCAAAATGTGGTGGAGAAATGTTTTTTGGGGTTCCGAAATCGAATCCGGAGCTTCCCAGCAAAGTTTCGTTGCGGAACAGGGACATATGAAGCGTTTCACAATTTTTATTTGAGTCCTTCGACAATGATAATATCGATACCTTAAAGCACAAAAGTGCTAAGTCCATTTTTTTCGATTTTTCGATTTTTGCGTTGTATTATTCCTTGTTAAGTTCTCCATCGACTAGTTAATCTTGAAACAAGATTTGCACATTTAACTTCAAGATAATTAAAATTTACAAGAAGTGCTATGTCCTAGGTTGATCCGAAGAAAAATGCACAAAAGTGCTAAGTCCAGTTATAGTGCTATTTTGTGCTAAGTCCATACTAGGAACAATTAGGCAGTTAAATTTATGGTAATAACTGCCTTAAAACGAATTAATACCATTAGGAGACATAAAAAGGAATGGCCAGGTGGCTTCTTGATTCGAATAAGATGGGTTTGTCCGCTACATCGCACGATAACTTTAGACGGAATTTTTTGTAAAGTGCTTGCTTTGGCATATTTTTTCATTGAATTGTTTTGAAATGGGTAAAAGCCGACTGAAGAATCGTCTACTTTCGATAAAAAGGACCAAATGACGACCGGCTGCCAAAGCCATTAAATCAAATTGTTTAATTTTGATTGCCTATTTTCTTCACAAAAGGAAACCTCCTTAACATTTATTGGGGTTTGTAAGTGCCAGCTTACATTGAATTTTGTATAAGGCCATTCCTTTCTATAATCTACAGTTCAACTTGAAATTCGCAACGTTGTAACGATCATGATGCCTGCAGTTTGAATAAAACTATATACACCGAAAAAGTACAAATTGTTTTAGGGCCAAGTTTCTTACTTTGTCCACATAAAATGTGTGGAAACTCTTTGTCGTGCTGGTTGAAACACGGGTCATTTGGGTATTAGCAAAATCAAATAATAAACTTGTATTTATAGAAGCCACGATCGTACTAAATATAATAACAAATTGGATTTTAACAAAGTTTAGCAATGGTAGATGCAGCACTCTATTCAACTTGCCTTTGAAGCGCAGGGTCATGGTTTTTGATCCAATTTCCTATCCATGTGGCGAAAATTGTCTCATTCAAATGTTAAACAAATGCTCAATTTTGGGGAAAAAAACCTCTGCAGAGCGTGCTGTGGATCTAACTTTTTTAGATCTTGGAGATTGGATGCGAATGGCAGTTATTTATTTGAAGGAATCGACATATGTACGGATATTTCCGCCAAATTAAAAAAAAATCATAACTATTGATAAGCATGCTTAATCCTAATGAGTGTCTTGAGTTTGTGTTTCACCAGCTTATGCAGGTAAAAAGTAGATAATATTCGAGTAGAAGCTACATCCAAAACTGCACTTAAAAGAAAGGGGAAGTCGTTTAGGACTTTTCCCATAGCAACCGCATTGGAGAAACGTGATTCGACAATAGTAGGTCGTCCTTTACCTCTTCCTACTAACCGATTCGACATAAAAAGAACATTCAACATGTCGCAACGGGCAATAGATCTGGGCAACTTGCATTCAACAAAAAGAAAAATGATATTGAAGAACGCGATTTAAAAATGTTCTCGCCGATGACAAAGAAGCACCGTTTAGCTTGGCGTGGCTTGTGGCATTGGCATCAACCAATGAAATGAAGACTTAAGATCATCCATCTCGTTAGAGTACAACTAGTACCGAACAACGACAAAGTAGGTACAGTAGCTCCTCTTTATCCTCACAGCTTTTGCGGTAGTAATTGTGATGAGTCTGAGTCTCCTGGCGAGCTCCAGAGTAGGGTCATGCCCTGTTATAACCCCCATCACACTACAAATGGGTCCCCTATTCAATAACGAGTATGATAGAAAGACCAACGTTTAGTCTTGACCATACCATCTTCTGGTCATCTCGCGGTCATTGCGACATTCCATAAACTCATGAGACATATTTACTTCATGAATATCAACTGGTGGAAACACAGTGAAATGCTTGCGTCTCATGGCGAATTAACGCATTAAAAATATTTTCAATATATCCAATTGTAACCACAATACGAACAAACATTCTTCCGTCAAGTCCATCGTTGGCATTAAACGAAGTGCTCAATAGTGCTAAGTCCGTACATTCCTCTCTTTTTCTCGATTTTTCTTCAAAATTATAACGATTGCTTGCCAGTTTTTAATATAATTCATCCTTTTAACAGTGTAACCTGCTTGAAAAGCTGAAAATATTTGCAAACTACTAGTTTTCTGAGATAGGAACAAGGTTTGAAACTTTGGTTTTGCGTTTTCTCCAAATGTTATGAAATGGACTTAGCACTATTGTGCTTTAAGGTATTATGTAAATAATCAGCGAAGAATTTAAGAAAACCGCATTTATCGGTTCACCGCACGCTACGCTCGCATCTCGCCTTTATTATGTTCGTTGGCAAAACTGACACGTAGCGTTGCAAATTTGTTATTTGAGTCCTTTGACAACGATTTTTAATATTCAGAGGAGAATTTCATAAAACTCTTAGAACGATTTGTACAATGTCCTTTGGCAAAACTGTAAAGAAGCGAGGTGCGAGCGTAGCCAGCGGGGAGCCGTCACAAGGCGTTTGAAAAGTTTTATTTGAGTCCTTCGAGAACAATTTTGAATCATTAGA
Organism: Microchrysa polita; assembly: GCA_949715475.1. Lineage (NCBI taxonomy): Eukaryota > Metazoa > Arthropoda > Insecta > Diptera > Stratiomyidae > Microchrysa > Microchrysa polita. The sequence goes on from OX454415.1 coordinate 165,060,896, forward strand.
GAAGAATTTCAGAAAACCTCAAAATATACAAAGTTTTCCCGTTTTTTTTTAACACTGAAACTGTACATTTCTGTGATAACCTGGATTTCATAAACAGGTGTGCCACATTGTACAGCAATTTGTAAATTTTTCGAAGATTTTCCAAAAACGGTAAAAATTTTTTAGTTTTTCCGAAATTTTTCCAGAAACCTTCAAAACGACTCAGCCATTCAAATATGCAACATAAGAAATGTAAAAAGAAACAAGGTCCATTCTTCGATTTTTTCCCCAAAAACAAAGTCAAATTTTTAATTTTTCAAACATTTTCCAAAAAAAAAACAGTTTTTCGAAAATTTCCCAAAAACAGGGTAAATTTTTGCAAAAACATGTTCAATTTTTTAAAGTTTGGTATAAAAAAACAGGGGTAATCTAGTATTGACTGAATTTAAATCTAATTTTTTTTTGTAGTTTACATTTCTTCAGAATGAATTCTAAATTGTCCAAAATTAAATGATAATGGATGTCCTGACGAAAAGACTGGTATAGATCATGTTTCAGTATTACTTATTTATTTACGTTTTATCAAACGAAATATACCTGCGAAATGAATATTGAATTTTCCAAAGGAAAATTAAACAATCAACTCGAATAGCAACCCAAATGACACAATGACAGAGAATTTTCCCCAGAGCTCTCCAGTTTCAGTCTATCGCCAGGAGTTTTACAAGGTGTACATATGCGCTGGGCAAGCCGCAGCGAGCACACTCACTATATGGCGGGGAGCAACAATTGCGTTTGTTGCAAATACATTATGTCGTCGTCGTCCTTCTATACATTTCTCATCCTGTCTGAGTCCTGCGCAGTAGTAGTTCTCTCTCTCATGGACCATTTTTATTCTCCCATCATGCTGATGCCTAGATGAAATTACAATTACGTATCGGAATGAAGATAACGCAGCGGCCTTAACATTGTGACTAAGTTTCGATACTTGGCGATTCAATCGCCAGCATGGTCTGGAGTAGTTTGGATTTGTCTTTAACTATTTTAGTGCATACGCCATCACATTGGTTCGACTTCCTTCGAAGCCTTATCAGTCAGAAGTCTCTATCGGCGCACTCATTAGATTTTTTGTCCTTTTGTATAAATGTCATTTCATGGCGTCAAATTGTCGGAGCTCTCTTTGAAGACGCAATCCGCTACGAAATTGTGTGCGACAATAAAATCATTATGTATGTGACGTGGCAAGTCACAAGTTGGTGTATGTATCGTTATGTGCCAGAAGCCAGTAACCATCGCACGTCCAAACACATACTGTTACATATTTCTCCGCAATCCCTTTATCGTTAAAGGATACGCCGCGCCGCGTCGAGCTACTATACGCAAATGAAACCTGGCACGGAAACTGTTGCTCCTAGTGACGGTAGCATATAGACAGAGTGCGAGTTCTCCTGTTAGAATTTTTCTGTTTAGCCATTCCTCTCCTGGTGTCCTTGTTGTTGTTTTATGTTATTTTTTATGACAAAATGCTATAGGGTGTCAGCAGGAAGTCATAAACTTCATCGAGTTGGTGCGGTTAGAATCAGCTCAGTTAGTTGACATTATCGAGCAACAATGTCGGTGCTCAACATTTCCTTCGTAAAAATTGCTAAGGTTGACCCCATGCGATACTATTACATATTGATTTATTTCTTTTTTTGTGTATCGAATATGGTGGAGACATCCGTAGATAATGTCTGGTCAGTTTTTGAGTGATACGCTTGTATGTATAGTGCATTCCTCACGATAGCTTGGAAAACAAAAGCGACAGGTAATGATCCGTAGGATTCAAACAAGAGTATGTATGTATCTTGTTTACGCCACACCGACCGTGGTAAATATTTTCACCTAGGATCAGGCAGCAGATTTGTCCTGGCTGATATAAATCGAGATGTTTGCTGTTGTAAGAAGATCTTTTAATGGATTTGTTTTGGGATTAAGATTTTAAGGTTGGATGATAATCCTTTTTAGGGGATTTGTGATTAACGGCATTTCAGAAGGATGTTTAACTGATGAAAATTAATGTGTTATTCGATTAGAATGTATAATAATATTTAATTTAATCCCAAATGTTAGATGAAACTATGGAAATAAATATATGTCTCTAAAACGTGTGCGCTATTCTGGTGCTATGCTAGCTAGGCCTTATTCTGGTATATTTTTCGTGGTTGGCCAACTCGTGAAATTGTTATTGTCTCCAAAATTTGGACGATTTAGATAGCTTATCTTACCGTAAGGGTTTAGACGAGGTTAAATATGCATAACACGTACCCACATGGTGTTTACAATCCATTTTTTCAGAAATTCACAATGGAATAGTATAGGTACCAATAAGGTAAGGTGACCAGACCTACAGCATTTCTGCATTTTCGAAAGTACTGAAGAATTATGTACTGTTATCTATGTTCTTCCAAATAGATCGATGGAATTGGTTTCAGTGCCAAGCGTTACTGAAAAATCGGAAACATCTAGTCGTGGGATGCATAAATACCTACCGTGACGCTCACTAAAAATTCAATCACAACACGAATGTCTAGGAGTATGTGGCAGGCCAGGCGTGGTCACTACGTGTCCCTAGCGGGTATTTCAAATACTTCGAAGAAACAAACCTTCGCTAACTCTCATCAACGCCGTATAGAATCCGGCCAGCCTAAAGGGTTGGCAAGCTGCACATTCCAAGACGGCGGGGTTGGCAAGCTGCACAGTCAGGGTCAACGGGAAGAGGGATGTGTGCACCACTCGATAAATTTTGAAAAAAATCAAAAAGTTTGCATTTATCTTTATCCTGAAAAACATGTGTTGGATACTTTGCACCTTTTGTACATACTTCCAACAGAGGCGTGCGCAGAAATTAATTTTAGGAGGGATTTTGAGAGTGAACTGGCATGTGGTTATACCCTGATACAACCATACAAATTGTATTCAAATTTAAGAAAAATAACCCAGAAAAATAGAAACTATTGCAGAGATACAGTTTTGCTCCAAACAACCAATTGTAGGTGGTTCTGCATATATGTAAAACAATATCTGCATTTCAATTTACACGACCAAAGCTTCCAAAACCCCTTAGGGTGAAATTTTTGTTAGCCACTATTGCACCGCTATGTGTCCTCAATGTGTTAAAATACCCTTATTTTTAATTTTGAACTTCCAAAACCCCTACGTATGATGGCAATTATGGCTTTCAATGCTAACATTGTGGCTTTTTTGACTCTAGAATCCATTCCACTCAGATTATAGCGAATCGCAAGCATATTATCCGAGTATCTGACTCCTGACAGATGCCACGAATTACCCATCATCCACCACCAATTAATAAAATTCATTTGGTGTCACTAGCAGTCGTTAATAACATTATAACAAACGAATTCAGACCTTAAAACGCTTATTCATCGAAGTAAAACTTTGACGAACTAAAGAGGATTTATCTTGCGGTTATTTTAAATGTTAGGAATATTCGGAATGTTAAACTGTATCCACACTCGATACCAATTGGCAGTTCCCCAAAAAACTGGCATTGCAAGCTGACAACTAGTCGGATCCAAACAGGCTTTTGAATTGCAAGCATAAGAAACTCACATAATCAAATTTCCATTTTGCAGGTTATTTAAACAACTGCCAGTTGCCATCGCTAGCTGTGAAAGTGGGCGTATAAAAACCTCGGGAATTTCAAAATTCGACTGGAAATATCTTTAGTTTTTATTTAGGGCATGGCAACCGCCAAGTTGTTTTAAAAGAACAGTGTCATAAGTCACAAAATCAACGAATTATTTCAAAGGAATGTTTTCAGACGCTGAATTGCAGAATTAAAACTCAGCTATCCCGAAATTTCACGGTGAACTTTGCAGTTCAATATGAATAAAGCGCCTTGTCTGGAAGAACTATCCTCTCGTAAATTTTTCTCAATGCAAAAAAAAATCCTGATTACAGATGGAAAGGGAGTGGTTTCCAGAAAGGTTTCTACGTCTCTGATTTCGGGACTTTTTTGTACTCGCTCTTGACCTGCAAATTAGCGCCCCGGATCATTGCGCCTTAGGTGGCTGTCTACTTTCGCCTATTGATGCGCCGGCGCTGGTCTGACGGAATTAGAGCCGAGATTGCCCAATCACATTCTCATAATTATCACCATTCTGTAGCTAAACAAATTTTTAATTTTTCGAGATCAGAGATTGGCAAATGTGACAAATTTGCAACCTCATTTCTAGTAGACAGCTAAGCCTAGCCAATCGTTGCTTGATGTTGCATCATGGCGGGTCGTAAGTACATTTAGAGTTAAAAAAAAATTCAAATAAAATTCAAAGGGAAGATGATGCTGGAAAGCAAATGTTTGTTAGTTTTCAAAAATGAAGGCGAGGGTAATAAATTGCAGAGCTGTTGCCAGGAACTAAGCTTATATTAAAGCTTGATATTAACTTTAATCTAATTTCAATAAAAATTTTAAAAGGCTGTTGCGTGGATTCCCCTTGAGAATGACACCCATTTTAAGTGGAATTGAATGGTTACTTGAGAGTGGTGGCCCTTTGAAAGTGTTTTGATATCTGTTATATACATAATTAATACATAGTGCAGTTTTACATATACCTTATGTATCGAGCTTAAAAGGCACATTTTCGAGTTTCCCGTGTATCTTTCCAAAGCCATAACTACGAGAATAATTCAAGTTGTCCCTACTTTTATCACTTTTCAGAATCTATTAAAGCTGGAGATTCTACCATTAAATTTGCTAAGAAAAAAGTTGATCGGAAAGCTCTGAAAAAGGACATACAAGGACACTAATTTCACACCTTGATCGAACGTGGGCATGTGGGGTGTCATATCAAAGAGGATGTCGAGTGCATTGCATGTCCGGTGTTTGTTTCCTGTCTCGAGGACTCTAAACGGAATAAGTCGTGCTTAAACGGAAAATTACGGCTTTAGAAAGATACACTGTAAGTTTTTTTCAACTAGAATGCAGTAATTCGCAACTAGATTTTAGCTCCTGGATTTTCTAGTTGTTAATCTAGTGAAAAAAATATTACTGGAAATCTAGTTAAATTTGTTAATAGAAATCTAGTAAGGATAAATTGATATCTAGGATTAATAACTAGAATTCTATTTAGCAGCCCAACTGGATTTCTAGTGAGAAAAAAGTGGTTCTAGTCAGATTCACTAGAACTTCTTGTTAATAATTCTAAAGGAAATCTAGTAATTCGTACTAGATTTCTTTGAATTTCACTAGACGATCTAGATAATCTGAAAATATTTTTTTTTGTCTTTTGGATTTGTTTGCGTGATATCATTTTTAATCCGATATTTGAGAAATAAGAAGCTGTTCCAGTTTAGAAGAAAATAAATGACACATACAAACTTATTCGGTAAAATCTATTTTATTTTTATACATTTTCATGGCTGTTGTACAAAATTAGTTTGCGTCAAAAAAATATTATAAATTTTACATCTACGATTAGGCGTTATTGGAACTGGTTGGGGACTTCAGCCTTTTACATTCCTAACGGCGTATATCCCTGACCTAAAAAGACAAAGAAAATATGAACTATGTATGAATTAGGTGGGTATAGTTTCAAAAAAATGTATCACAATAACATGACGAAAGCTTTGAGATTAAATCAAGGAATAAACATCTGAAATTGGCATACAAACATAAAACAAAACATTTGTACTTACCATTAGATCTTCCCAATTAAAGAATATATATTACGCGAGACCAACAATAACGGTAGCTGACAGGAGCACCAACATATTTAATATGTACATAAGTTTTGCGCAGCTTTCGTCGCTGCTAAGCTGCTTACATTTTCATTGCTGTTTCACTCTTTAGCTGCGTTCTTTCATTTGTTTTTCTAATATGCGTGGATGGAAGGAAAAAGAAACAATATAAATAAGAATAATATATATCTTTGCACTCCAATTGAAGTACTTTCTATGGGCTGTGTGAAGTTAGCCAGTCATTTTTTTGAAATTAGGTCCTTTTTCTCGGTGAACTGTTTGTTCTACAGCGGCTACGTTTGTTCTTGATTGTTCGCCAATTAATATCGTTTGTTCTTCTCTAATTATTTAATTATAACAACTTTAAAATTGTGAGTGTGAACTTAGCCAGTCATTTTTAAATATGGGTCGGAAAGGTATAGGTTTGGTATCAATCGAAAGCCAGACGTTTGTTCATTTTGTAGGGCGTTTGTTCATCCTGGAAACGGAAGGATACAGGAATTATTAAGGAAAAAGAGATTAGTTGTGACGTCATCTTCACTCAACCAACGCCATCTACTCAGCTCAGCTGTACGGGCAACCCGTGTCCCGCGAACAATTTATGCAAGATCCACACCATCATCGTACAGCTGAGCTGAGTAGATGGCGTTGGTTGAGTGAAGATGACGTCACAACTAATCTCTTTTTCCTTAATAATTCCCGTATCCTTCCGTTTCCAGGATGAACAAACGCCCTACAAAATGAACAAACGTCTGGCTTTCGATTGATACCAAACCTATACCTTTCCGACCCATATTTAAAAATGACTGGCTAAGTTCACACTCACAATTTTAAAGTTGTTATAATTAAATAATTAGAGAAGAACAAACGATATTAATTGGCGAACAATCAAGAACAAACGTAGCCGCTGTAGAACAAACAGTTCACCGAGAAAAAGGACCTAATTTCAAAAAAATGACTGGCTAACTTCACACAGCCCTTTCTATGGTTTATTTGGCTACTTACCGTAAAAAAAACTCCAATTTCACAGACACTACGCACGCTTTGCACAAAGCAAACCCGCCTGTGCTATTGAATAAAGCTAAGACGTGAAAGAATTATGCACCTACATAAATGTTCTTCGAACTAAAAACTAGTTTCCAGTCAAATTTAATAATTTTCCAGTAATAATTACTGCTATTCTAGGTACATGTTATGTTATTGCGAGAAAACTAGTGGAGTTTAACTAGATATCTAGGTTTTATAGGTGATCCAGTTGATTTTACAGCCATTCTAGTTAAAATCAATCGATACTAGTTATACTTTCATGGATTCCCTAGAAATCTAGCAATTTTGTTCGCTAGAAGTAGGCTAGTAAAAAAATACTGCAAAAAAGACTTACTGTGTACAGATACGGGAAACACACAAATTTTTAAGTTGAGCCCAATTTTCTGCCTTGAGGGTCCTTGGAACAAGTAAAAAATGCCGGATATGGAATGTACTCGACGTCCCCTTTGATATGATACCCCGCATGCCGACCTCCGGTCAAGGATTAAAGAGTATCCTTTCCTTTCCGATCCAAATTTTTTTTAGCAAAATCAGTTGTAGATTCCTGGGAGCCCACTGATTCAAAAACAACAAAAATTAGCCTTTCTCTATTTTTTTCTATTTGAAATGCTAATATGACTGCACTAATTGTAACTTTTGATCGCAGAAACCTAGAACTATGTAATTTCCAGAAAATGTGCTGATCTACATCCCATGATCCCCTTTATTGACTTTTTTTTTTAGAAAATCGACCCCATTTGTCCTGTTAAGCTCTAACAGCTAGGACTAGGAAGTTTTCAGCAAAATATGCGCAGCAATATGCTATACGTCGGCACTTTATCTCCATCTATTCACGCAGTGGCGGATTTACCAGTAGGCTGAGTAGGCTTCAGCCTAGGGCGGCAGATTTCAGGGGGCGGCAAATTTCGGGATAATATTTTTTAGTTTGTTCACACTTCCGTAGAAGACTGTAGGATGTAGCCCTTATCATCATTATACGATTTAGGGAGAGGCGAAGCGTATTTTTACCCTCAGTGAGATATAAACATGAAAAGGCATTTGTCGCTATTGTCTAAGACCGTCAAACACTAAGTCCATTTCAGCTTAATTTCGAAACCAAGATCCTTCCTGTTTTTATTTCATGCCTTGCTATATATGCCCAATCTTTAAAAACCATTTGCTGCTTCGGCTTTTTGTCAGTTCGACATATCATAAATTGCAAAAATTGATGTTAGAAATCCAGAAATGGTAGACACAAAACAAACAAATTTGATATGCATTGATTAATTTTCACATCTGCATTTCTAGTAATTAAGGCGATCGAGTTTCATAGACAGCTGATTTTCTATTTTCCTAAAAAATGAGCTTTCTTCACAGAAATCAGCTTTGATTGTTTAATCGATTGGATAATGTATGTCGACCCTTAGTCGACCTTAAGGGAAGGAAAATACATTTTTAAATATCTCCTTAATTTAGAAATCTGTTTGTTGGTTATGACTTTCATATTTAAAACCGGAAAATTGAATTAAAATTTTGGAGTTATGCCATTCCCATTTTTCCCCAACCAATACGGGACACACATACGCCACAAAATATGAGACAAATCAACTTGTTTTCAATTTTTTTTATATATAAAAGATATTAATTTAAACCAGTCGCTCCAAACTTGTTTTAGTTCATACTCCCCTGTGAAGTTTTCTGAGGCTGGCGCCCGCCGAGAAAATGTTGGCCAAAAACCCAAAATATTTTCATCGTGAGTTCCGCCATCACCATAGCTTCAGTGATACCTCGAGAAACATAATTGCAATGGACCAACCACAATCCCCAAGTGTTCTATCTAGGATCATTGTATTAAAAAATGTCCCGCAGAGGAGTGTGTGTCCTTGTGGCACACATTTTTGGTGAGTTGCGCCACCACGTACCTGAGCAGCGCAGGGAGGCCCCTGGTATGGTTGATACGCCATGGCGTGGATCTGTACAAAGACGTCGGGCGATGACGTTCCCGAGCTCCCTAGTCATGTATGGGTGACACAGCATGGCTTGACTTTTTCCCTATTCCTTCGAAGAGTCAGCCATACAAGCTTACACGACGCAGTGCTTCCTCGTAGGGGAGAAACCACATATAAGCGTACGTGTCCAGTATCGGAGCTGGCGGCTTCGCATAACCCAAGCCTCGAAAGGGAGTTAGGGAGAATGGCCTTTGCGCCTATACCTAGCTGGTTTGTGGATTGATGACCACACGGCCCGAATCAAATGGATGCTTAGTAAACGGATGGGGGCCAGACCAATGTGAACGGTAGCGCTACGAGTCTGCTTTAAGCCGACGAGTAGTAAACATGCATAACGATCCTGCGGAGGCATGCCGAATTCATTAGGCCTTCCGAAAGGGGGCCAAGAGAAATCTTTAGCGAATAGTGTACCTCGGGGATGGGCGAGCCCAAGGGACCATGGTCCCTACCCATCTAGGCGTTGGACTCGAGGGGGTTTGTGGTGATAGACAAGCCGACCAGCTAGAGTCGCATCCCAAGGTGGGGTTCCAAAGGGAGGCATCCCGGCGGAGAACACCATTCTGGCTTTAAGCCGGATAAATTCTCGTCGTCCCGCAAGGGATGGAGGTTATGGCCGCATGGCTCAGGTACTCCTAATGGCGAATGCGAGGTAGACGCAGGATGGATGTATTAAAAAATGTATCCAGCCAGGTGCGGTTTACATAAGAAGCGCGGGCTTACGGCATCACTTTCAATCAGCCATATCAAGTGATTTTTGAATTTGTGTCCGGTGTAAAATATTCTTAGTGGTGTTCAACAAACAGATTTGGCCACATCGTGCTTCCATGTGCTTTTTTTTTATCCAAGAAAATAAAATACTTGGCCGATGTATTTCAACAATGGAGTACTTCTGAATCCTCGAAAAAATTTCGATTCAAAATGGTGGCATCAATATTTGAGCCTGCCACAGTTTGGAATTCGCCGCTTTAAACCGATTCTCCAAGCAGAAAATTGTTGCATTAGCCTTACACTCTGTGATAAATATTGAAGTATGCTCAGGACCTAAGAAGCGGAAAGCTCCAAGATCACACATATTAAAGTACAAAGTGTAAATTGAAAATGATTGGAGGAAAATAAAGCATAATTCGTCCCGAATGTTCATTATCGACAAAAAATAGGGGCGGCAATATGTGAATAGCCTACTGGCGACAAAAGGGTAAATCCGCCACTGTATTCGCGTTTATTTTAAACCTGTTTTTCGTTTACAAGTATGTCCTGCCAATGAGCGTATAAAAAGGTTGGTCGCATTACCTATTACCAACCTTTAGGTTATTTATAATTACAAGAGCTTTGCAATTCTACCTAAACATTAGGAGATACTCTTGATACCATTCAAACTCGATTTTAATTAAAAAATCCAACATCAACGTCTCCTTTTGGTTTGAAAACGTGACAAGAATCTACAAACAAAAATCTGGAATTGCGGAATGATTCTGCTTTTCAACTAAATCCAACACTAAGTAAGAGGCTTGCAATTTTTATTTTGTCGTCAGGTGCCCGACAAAAAAGACTCTAAGCCAGAGATTTATACAAACAGGGACAAACGTCTATTCTACCCTAACATTTTCAGATAATTATGAAATAATACAGAATATTCCTAAAAACAACATAAGTTCTCTTCGCCCAAAATAACCTGATTTCAATTCATAATTCCAATGAAAAATGGCAAAGAATAACTTCAAAAGCAGCCAATATTGGTTTAAGTTGAAACATCGACTGAATTCTAAAGCGCTCACTTCATTACGTTCGAAAATCATATCAGGGTCGGGTTCTTTTGTTCGACCACCCCGCTTAAGACGAAACGACAAGAACGACGTCTACCATAGCACGCCCATAACATGACCAGAATATAATTTCACGGTTTCATCGTAATAGCGCGACTTCTTTTAAAATGATGTGTGTATATGGTGTTTTTGCCTTTTATTGTCCTCGCATTGATTTATATACTATTCGAGTTGAGAGTTCTTAAATGTAAGCTTGTGGGCTAGCTGAGTTTTTTTCGAATATCTTTGTGCCCTCGTATCATTCATGCTTGTGTCATTCTGCTGCATCGTCCTTAAAGCGACAATTCGGATCTCTCTCGAGGTGTTCACACAAAAGCACCACAATTTCGAAAATCAATAGATCGTTTAAGTTTTTGTATGTGCAATCGACTCACCAATTGTTAACTACATATACTTGAAAAAGGATGACATGCAAACAAAAATCCTATTACGTACTACGACTGAAGCGTGTATATCCCGTGGCGCGTTTATATTCTAGTGTTTGCAAAACTGAATTGTTCGGGACAGATATGTCTTCTATGAAGTCGTTGAATGTATTTCTATTGCTCTTAGATTGTTTTACGGATGGAAAATTGGAATCATTAAATCAATGAAGTTTTAATTCTATCAAAGACGTAAAGAGGAATTGAAGAATATGTATTTTTAAACTACGTATAGTGAAATGCTCCAGGATATTCACCATTTCTATAAGATTAAGATTTTGCAACTCGAATGGAAAATATGCTTGACTGATTTCTGTAGGTGAAAGCAAACGATTTAAAATGCAACCTATAGTCTGGCTTGAATTGGGCACGTCGTCGGTCTGCAAAGTCATTTTCAGGTTTACTTATCATCCAGGTTAAGTATATCGTTCTACTTTAAAATTTACAATATTTACATCATCATTTTGCCTTTCCCTGCCGGGAACTATGCATATTGATTACCCGTGAAATTTCTTTTCATGTTTTTTTTGCGTTTGTTTCCATTTCATACTACATTCCTGTATACCAACCAACTCATGCAACGAACTACTTTAAGGACAAAAGAAACAAAAATAACGAAATGTTGAGTGAAAACATTTCATTTTTCATTTTGAAGGTTGTCTAAAATAAATGAAAAAGAAAGCTTGACTCGTGTTTGACGTACATACATACAAAATATATTTCAACCCTTTGGGTGAATTGCTCGCCTTGGCAACGTCACTCTTTCCGTTATTTGCTTGTGCTACAAAGTCTGCTGCGGGCAGGCGCTAGGGTTAATGCCCACAAGAGATTCTTACAAAAGTTATGGGGAGGTTGTTGCTCATTAAATAATCGTTGTCCTTGTTGGACGCCGCGCCGTTTCAAGGCTGGAGGCTATATGGTACAGTTGAACTAAAATGTATTCGTATATGTTGTCATGAAGGGTTAATATTCAATTGGCTAGATATGAAAATATGCTTGCGAAGATTAATTGTAGTCATTCGTTTTAGTAAGTAGTCTGCGGGGACTCTGAGCTTATTGAACGGATCCAGGATATGTTTTTTGGGGCTAATTTTATAAAGCTAGTTCATAAATTGTTGGACGTAATGTTGTCTGATGTACGATGCTTTAGTTGTTTATTCGTTCAGTTCTTGTATGGATGGGACCCCGGAGAGGTATTTAAAATATTAACATTAAAACTGCAGCTATCCAAAGTTCCATCTTGGTATTGGCTGTCTTGACTTGAGAGGGTGACGTTTATAATAGTGTCTCGTCCAGGCAAGAGGCAAATATGTATTTATATAGGAGTGAAAACCAAGATACCTGTAATTCTGACTGAAGAAAATACACCTGGGTAATACCTATACTATGCAATTTCTTTTTATTCCTTGCTGAATAATTGTTGGTTCATCAGCTAATGAACACAATTATGTATTCCTAAATATATAAATTTTGTGGGGTACCTTAATTTCCACAACCAATATTTCCGTATATGTCGGAATATTGAATATGTATACATAACATATACATATGTACAATGTACGTATCCAAGTACGTAAAAGAATTTATTTTTTTAAGTCTATATCGGTTTACAATCTTCAAAAAAATTCAACTGACTATTTGAAGTGCGGAAACACGACACTCAAGTGCAATCGATGTAAATATCAACCATTGTCCTTTTGCCAAGGGAAATCTACAAATATCCCCCTTTTATTTCTTAAAACAAGAAGCGAGCTACATAAATGTACATACATACCTATATCCTACATATTGCGGCTAATATACAGACGCATGCCCTGTTGCGAGCGAAGGTACCTAATTGCAATTGAACGTGCATTTATTGTCCTTGGCCAGATGTTACCCGACCACAAAAGAAATTTGAAAGAAGAGTTGGCTGCGCGTGAAGTGCCACTTCAGTAATTGAGGCTAAACATGGCATTCACGCTTGACGTGAAGAAAAGAGATGAGGACTGTGATTGAGGGTGGATTCTTTTTTGAATTGAACGCCTTGTTGATACGAATGGAGGTAACGTGTCCATTGTATTCTGGTGATTATGATATTTGAGCTGTTCGCATTTTATTTTTATATACTACATACATTGATACTTACATATATGCGTATGGATATTACATAATGTATGGACATTATATTTAAATATTTCAATGCCTCAAGGGAAAAAAGACGCAAATTCAATTCGTTTATAGCCGATATAGTGCAGTCATATTATTAGCATTTCAAATATAAAAAAATAGAGTAAAACTAATTTTTGTTGTTTTTGAATCAGTGGGCTCCCAGGAATCTACAACTGATTTTGCTAAAGAAAATTTTGATCGGAAAGATCCCAAAAAGGACAAAAAAGGATACTATTTATTATTTGTATCTTTACAAAGCCATAACTACGAGAATAATTCAAGTTGTCACTACTTTTATCATTTTCCAGAATCTATAATAGCTGAAGATTCTACCATTAAATTTGCTAGGAAAAAAATTGATCGGAAAGCTCTGAAAAAAGACATAAAAGGACACTAATTGCACACCTTAGTCGAACGTGGGCATGTGGGGCGTCATATCAAGAAGATATCATTTGTTACTTGTTCCAAGGACCCTCAAAGGAGAAAATTGAGCTCAACTTAAAAATTGTTGTGTTTCCCGTATCTGTATCTTTCTAAAGCCGTTATTTTCCATTTAAGCCCGACTTATTCCACTTAGTGTCCTTGAGACAGCAAATAAGCACCGGATATGCAATGCACTCGACGTCCTCTTTGATATGACAGCCCACATGCCCACGTTCGATCAAGGTGTGAAATTAGTGTCCTTTTATGTCCGTTTTCAGAGCTTTCCGATAAACTTTTTTCTTAGCAAATTTAATGGTAGAATCTCCAGCTATTATAGAATCTGAAAAGTGATAAAAGTAGGGACAACTTGAATTATTCTCGTAGTTATGGCTTTGGAAAGAAGCACGGGAAACTCGAAAATTTTCCATATAAGCTCGATTTATTCCTTTGACGGTCCTTGAAACAGGAAACAAACACCGGATATGTAATGTACTCGACGTCCTTTTTGATATAATACCCCGCATGCCGACCTCCGGTCAAGGATTGAAGTGTATCCTTTTTTGTCCTTTTTGGGACCTTTCCTATCAATTTTTTTTAGCAAAACCAGTTGTACATTCCTGGGAGCCCACTGATTCAAAAACAACAAAAATTAGCCTTACTCAATTTTTTTCTATTTGGAGGCCTGAATTGGGATATTTTGACTGCACTAATATAGTTTCGTACGTTATTTGTGGACAAACAATTAGTCCATACTTTCCTAACTATGTATGTATATAAGAATAAATAAAAGTCGCCATAGACAGTGCGATTAATTGAACAATCAAAGCTCATTTTTGTGGAGAAAGCTCATTTTTTAGGTTCCACTACCGAATTCGCTAGAGAAAATGAACTGTCTCCACAGAAAATGTGCTTTCTCCACAAAAATAAGCTTTGATTGTTCAATCAATCGCGCTCTCTATGGCGACCTTAGAGCCGGCATACATTATCCAATAAATTGACCAATCAAAGCTCATTTCTGTGGAGAGAGCACATTTTCTGTGGAGAATGTTCATTTTCTCTAGCGAATTCGGTAGTGGAACCTAACAAATGAGCTTTCTCCACATGAAACGGGATTTGATTGTTCAATTAATCGCATGTCTATTAGTCTATGTCAACCTTAAGATGTACATAATACTATGTTGTAAAGGATTGTAATTGTCATTCGAAAATTAAGGTTTTAAGACCCAGCGTGGAGCATTTTCGATAGACAGTTCCCTATAAAACACAGAGTCGTGGCTGTCACCCTTTCGAAGTTAGGCTCGCCCAAAGATTCTACAAATAGTGCAAATTTTGACCCCATGGTATGTTTTGAAATCGAACTTTAAAAAAATTTAAATTGATATTTTATAACTGTTGGGGTTGTGAGATTCTATGTAGAGCATATTTCGGCGCACACCTCTCGGCAAAGTTAAGAGTCCTAGCTGCCATCGTTTCGAAGATAAAATCGCCCAACGAACCAACAAAATTTGCAAAAAAAAAAAATCTTACTTAGCTGCAATAATAAGCGACCAACTAGTCAAGGAAGCTGCATAGATACTAACATCATACGCGAATAACTTAAACGTAGCTTACTTCTCTGATGCCTTCTGATAATAATTCATGATATTAGAAACATTATAAAAAACGTTAAAATAAAAGATAGGATTCGACAAGATATCGAATTTAGTACATACTAAAAAAATATACCGATAAACAATTTTTATTACAATGGAATTTTGTAATAGCATGTTTAAAATTGTCGTTGTAGTACTTTCCCGAATGTTCGAAAGATGCAATTTAGTTTGGAATTTCTTCAATTTGGCCTTCGAAATCAGCATTCAACTACTCACATCAAAACTTCGGCGCTATAAACATGTAAAAGAATCATTTACAAATAAAGAATATTTTGGAGTGGTCGCCCTCGATACCTAAAAAGCCTTCGATTCGATTTGGCATGATGGTCTATTTATATAAGCTGATGAATTTTAACATCCCAATTTACTTGATAAAATTAGTGCAATCTTTTTAAGCAAATAGATCCCTCTCAGTTCAAGTAAATAACGCTGTCTCAGCAAGTAAATCTATACCAGCCGCAAGAGTCATGTCTCAGCCCTGAGTTTTTTAATATTTTCACGCAGATATTCCCAAGACTAGGGACTACAATATAGCATGTTTTGCTGACGACACTTGTCTATACTAAGACAGTGGCATAACGTTTTTCAAATGATTTGTGTTCCAACTCAAAGCTGGGGGCCCCTTTATTTATACATACTCGTCCAGTCAAATTTTCGATTAATTTGTCATCCTGAATGTTTGTATTATCCAGGAGCAAATGCTCCTACGGTAGCCGGTTCTTCGATGTAAATTATCCCGAAGCTACCCCATTGTTACAACGGTCAAGAGCTGTCAAATTTGGAATCTAGAAGAAAAATTCTCTTGAAGTCAATTAAATTGACGAAATTCCAAAACAAGTTGACGAAAATCCATGTCAACAGGCCGAATTTCGAAATAATGTAGTTTTGTAGCTTGCATTACAAATTGTTGAGTTTCCATTTAAAATTGACGAGTTTCAAAATCATGTTAATAAATTTAAATTATAAATAGAAATATCCATATCAAATTGACGTGCTTTCATTACAAATTGATAAACTTCCAAATCATGTTGATGAATTTCTATTACAAATTGGCGAATTACAAAATCTGGTTTTCCAATTTCCATTAGAAATTGCCAAATTTCAAAAGCATGTTGTCGAAATATTCATTCATTTCAAGTTGACTTATCTCCAAATCATGTCGGCGAATTTTAATTACAAATTTGGGATATTCTAAATCGTGTTGACTCTTCGACGAATTTCCAATACAAATTGGCGGAATACAAAATCGTTTGGCTGAATTTTCAAATCAAATTGACGGATTTCCATTTCAAATTACACTCAAAATTCATCAACTTCTAACGAAAATCCGTCCACCATATTTTTAAATTCGTCAATTTGCGATGGAAATTTGTCAACATGATTTGAAAATTTGTAATTTTCGAACGTCAATATTTTTAAGTTAAACCCAAACTTTTAACCTTAACTTATGACATAAATCGGCGGTTGATTCCCAAGAATCTTGAACACTAATTGGAATCCTTGTATCAATTTTGTTTTCGATGGAGAATACAATTGAATATGTACTAGTAAGACGCAAGGCATTTTCTTTTCGAAAAAACACCTACGTGAATCTCCGCTGAACTTCTTAGGGGATTATATCAATTGGAAAAACAAACTTACCTACTTAGGACTAACGTTCGATAACAAATTAACAGGTCTCGTACACAAGGAATATATTTCCGAAAAAAAATATTTGATCGTTTTGTCTCATTATACTCATTATTGAACACAAAAACAAAGCTATTGTAAGATAATAAACTGATTATCCTATCACCTTTTGAAGTTCATGTTAAGGATCTCACACAAATTGCAAAATTGTACAATTTTTCCAACGGTTATGGCCCAACAAGGTCTTCAGGAACTCAGGGACCTTAATTCGATGTGATGCCTGTAACTAGCTCTTTAAAAAAATGACGTTTTTATTTTAACCGGTTTAGTAAGCTTTGTAATGTATGTTGGGTTGGGTACGATATCCCGCCCATCATATTCCCGTTTTTTAAAATCCCGACATTCAATATCCCGCCATTTCAAAATCCCGCCAATTAAAATTCCCGCTCAATTAGAATTCCGTCTAATCAAAATCCCGCCAATCCAAAATCCCGCCATTTCAACAACCCGCTTATTCAAAATCCCGCTTTTCAATATCGCGCTTTTCAATATCCCGTCCCAAAAGGTAAGTATTCTTTCATAAATCGCGCGCGCGATTTTTGATAGAATACTTTGGGACGGGATATTGAAAAGCGGGAAAGTCGGGAAAGCCAGGAAAACCAAGGTACCCGCCTAAGTTCTGGAGTATTGCTGACGCAGTTGCAGCAAATTATCGAAGAACTCAAAATATTGTCGGGGCTTGGTACAGACGATTTAACTTTATCACAAGGAAAACCCATATCGGTCTGTACCGGCTGGTGGAATTACTAGGTAAAGAATTGCTCCTAGCTAAAAACCAAATTGGGCCGTCCCGATCCGAAGGTCGCATCCAAAAGGTCTTTAGACGTAACCAGCAGTTACAGAATATACTTGCATGTAAAGAGGACAATGAAAAAATGGATATTTTGAAAAACTTGACGTATAAACTAATGTGAATAATTGATAAGTCGAACGCCTGTAGAAATATGCTGAGAAATTATCGCCAAAACGGGCGATGTGCCTACACCGCAGGTCGAGCAACGCGGAACCATGGAGCGGTATAAAGAACGAGGCAAGGAGGAAGAAGAAGATAAGTCGAACGCATATCTATGTTTTGTTAACAATAAATAAAATTTGACGGTATTTTGGCAGGATTTTTTTATTATTTAGTAGCGGGATTTTGAAATGGCGGGATTTTGGAATGGCGGGATTTTGATATGGCGGGATTTCGGAATGGCGGGATTTTGATATGGCGGGGTTTTGGGATGGCGGGATTTTTATATGGCGGGATTTTGTAATGTCGGGATAAAGCAAAGCGGGATTTTTTGGAAAAAGCGGGATTATGAACGGGCGGGATTTTGTTTTTCGGGATTATGTAGGTATACCAAGAGTGTAGTATACACACATGATTTACGGTGAAAGTTCTAGGAGGCAATCCCCGCCGATTCCAGCGATTGTGTCCAGCAATCCCTTCTGGGAGAACATAACGCGAAATCTATAAAAACCTGAAATTGTTTCATCGCTGACCTGCACAATTTGAAAAACAATGCTGCTCTTCTACAAGCATCTAGCTTCTAAAAAACAACGTGTTTACACGCTAAATTATACTTCTATCAAATTCCACCTTTTCATGGTCCAACACTTCTGTAATTCCATAAATGTTCAGTAGTGTACAATACACTGTATCCCATAATGTTCAACGTACCATGTATGTATCTATCACTTTCAATTAGCGCAGCATGAGCCATAACGTCCCAATGACAAATTTATACGGTTTATGAGTAAATTGAATCAATCACGCAAGAGTCAAGTAGGCGCTTATCAAATCGCGCTGCCTGAAAGCTATAGTCCATAAAATGGTCAAAGCCTCATCTATGGTTAGGAGGCGTATGCAATGAGTCCCTCATACACATTATCAGAAATAGACAGCGCAGAGCAACAAAATAGGTTCATACCGCGTATTAGTAACTATACCACCGACATCTTGTGCATGATCGTATATAAGCCGTAAAACTCCAAATGCGGATGGAAATACATACAAACATTCATAATGATAAACTAGGATGCAGTCGCATTCATTTACTTAATTTTCCTCCTGGACTTAACAAATCCACACCCTCATCATACAATTCTCAAGAATGAGTTTGTTTCACTGTTGTCGGATGTCGGCTGAGAACTAACCAAACTGATTATCATTTTTATTTTCTTAATATGCCGAAGAAATAGACATTAGTCGGAACTATCTATACATATGTACATACGTACGAGTACAAAAATCCATGAACCGAACGAGTATCCATCACCCTCGCTTATAAATACTACACGGTCGCAAAAATCGGGGTAATTTTGATAAAAAAATATATACATATAAATCCATCTAAAATTTATATCATTTTGATAACTTCATACTTTATCATTTTTATAAGTAGACTTATCAGAATGATATAAACAATTTACATTCGCATTTGATATAAGTCAAGTTTAGAAAAGATATAATAACGGAGTAACTATTTTTAATATAATCTTGGTGTCGAATTTTACCTAATTGAGGGTAAAATTGATATAGTTTTGGGTTATATTTTATATAAATAATAAGTCAAAATTAATTATATATTTACTTTATCCAATTAATATATCTGTGGTATAAAATAGTAAGAGACCATGAGTCTTTATAGGCTATTTCGAGTCAAGGTTTCATTGCATATCATTTCAGAGTGTATAATCTTGCAAGCACTGTAATATTTCCTATCCGCACATGTGTACATAAATTTTGGACTACGCCGAGATTCGATCTCCGGACCTCTAGATTACTAGCATTGTTGAGTGCGACTCAACCAAGTAAGCCACACACCGGTTCTGATAATTTGTCTTAAACGCACAACTCATCAGACGGAACCATTTTATAATCCCAATTTATCAAATGAACCCGATAATTTATAAAAACTCATTTGACACTTTCTGTTACTAAAATTGATATTTCTTAATAGTGAATATTTAAGTTACACATTTTACTTACTCATTCTACTCTACCAGGGGTAAAAAAGTACTTTTTGACAAATACTTTTACACTGTTAAGAGTACAATCTATATGGTCATCTTATAAAACTGATGTGTACACCTTTTGTTTTATAAGAACGATAAAAATAAAGTTTAAAAATAATTTTAACCCAAAAATTTTATAAATTTAATATAAAAGTGTTTAAAAACGTAGTTTGGTAAATTTTTGTATAACTTTGACACTTATTATAGTGTAGATACATTTGATAAATTGGAAATTTATTATTTTCACACCGAAAAATTTATACATAAGAATGACCCACAAAATTATATCAAACGAATGTACACTTTACTCCGATTTTTCTAACCGTGTAGTGCAATTGTTTCTTCTTGGTTTTCATCTTCAGCAGCAATTAGTTCCACTTGAAGTAGCGCTGTGATGCGATTTAATGGATAATGAACAATTTTTTTTGTTGTCCTCTGAATCTTACCCATAGAATTGGTAATTAGTTCCCACGCAGAATATCACAGTCGCACTATAGGATGGCTAATAATAATCGAGGGAATCGCCTATGATATAGTGAAGTGAAATGGATGATTGAAAGTAAAATACATAATGCAGTTCTACACGACAACACAGTGGTGTGATCATGACCGTGTCATTAACTTATACAATTTAATGTACGCAGGATCACTGCAAACACTGGTTTCCATCATATATGATATGCGACTCGAAAAACACTTGCTAAAGATACCCGTACTAAGTAAGCAAACAAGTTCTAGCACAATTTTAAGTTGTCTTTCCTTTTGGTTACACATATGTATTATTACAGTGATTTTTCCATAACAGGTTATAATTATTCATCTGGCAGAATAGTGATCAATTTGCCACGCAACTCGAGCAATGGGAACAAAATATTAAGCGCACTTCCTCGTTCAATTACCATTCTCTATACTGCCAGGATCATAGAAACTTCCGTTTAGAGATATAATTTGCCTATAGATGCCAATTAAGTTACAACGCGGTAACAACGACTACACAATCACCAAATACATACTATCGATTCATATACGTATATGCGCCGATAGCGACGTGGAAAGGATCAACACATGGCCGTAGCCAGGATTTCACTTAGAAAGGAGGAGCTTTTATTAACTGGAACGAAAACCCTTAAGCATCAAAGTTGGGTAGACATGGCACCCACACGTTATTAAGTCTATGGCCCGCGGGCCGCATTCGGGCTCCTCGCAGTTTCGATGAAATACAATGTGTATCAGTCAGCACCAATGCGTAAAAATATCAAATGTGAACTCAAGTCTAAGAAATTCACTATACTCGTCAAAAAGTATTAAGCAAGTATTTAATATGTATTTTTGAAATATTCCTCTATGTGCTACCAACAAATTTCTGACGGATATTTGAGGTACAATTGTCGAAGGAGGCCCTTTTTAAACAGGGAAATATCAGACCCTTTCGTAAAATTGATTTGTCCCCCTAAATTCACTTCAAAAGTTGTTGGGTTTGCCGAACATCATATATTATCTGCCACGGTTGCATTATAATTTGCGTCCGCATGTTTCAGCTTATTGGGACAAGATCATCTTCGGTTGATATTTATTTGAAAAGAAAATCAACCTTTAAAGACCCCGGAATCTTATATATTTGTTGACGAAATCACCTGCGGATGTGAAATTTCTTATAATACCATTTTTAGCACATTATCCGATTTATTTGCCCTTTAAGGCTTATTTAGATTTATATGTCTGGTTTCACACGACATCAGAAATAAATTTTTGTCTATTTTCAGCTACCTTTCTGTCCGAAATGAATTGATGTTAACCTGACAATTTTGGCTACCAAGGTTGTTCTGGAGAACCCGGACGACCGGCGCGCGGTGTGTTCTGATCAGCTTTCCAAAATTAGGTGGAAATTAATTCGCAAATAGTGATTACTGATCGATCGAATTTGTTTGAAAAACATTCTCAGGAAATGGCATTTCTAAAGGATATAATCCCGAGGTTAGCCACTCTGTTGTCTAATATTATTTTAAAAGAATTTCCCTGTGACTAAATTAATATTTTGCGGCCCGCTCAAACCTAAAGTGATATTTGGTCCGAGCCATAGGTTTGAGTTTGAAGTTCTGACTAAACCATGAAGACACACAGCTGCGCGGTCTTACGGTGGTTATGGTAGGACAATGACCTGTGTTCAACTTGGGTATTGGATCATAAGAGCGGCGAGGAAGATTAAAAAGAGGCTCTTCACTTTCCATGCCGTCTTCCGATGTTTTTGGTTGTATGAAGGCGATTAAAACAGGAAAGCTGCATTATTCCTTAATTTGTTCTTTTCGTTCTAGGTGCCTGCAGCTTCCAGAATCAAAAATGAACTATTATTGTGTAAATTGCCTTTCATATGGCTTCATGGCCAATTGGGTTTCATGGCTTCAGAATGGTACCTTCTGCGATGATTGGCTGCCATTCGGTCAAGTTTCACCTCCGCCAAAATTCAATTGCTCGATGGGATATTATTGACCACTATAATATTATTAGTGGTAATCGCCACTTTAGGAACGTATTCCTTAAGCCGGTAAGGTTTTTCTCATGAAATTTATTCGTTAATTCGTAAAATCGGGTATTTTTCCTTTTGCATTATTTTAGTGGGAATTCGCAATAAAATGAATTTGCTGCGATATCTACATAATCCCGAAAAACCAAATCCCAAAGCTTTGGGAAAAAATGCCAAAAATTGCGGAAAATGAAGGAAAAAAGTTTCTATAGTCACAGGTCAACTTACTGAGCTATAGTCGCTTAGAGGTCTCAATGCAAACATTCCAATGTGACATTTCCGAAATTCTACTCGATCTAAAAATTCCGCTATTATAAAATCTCGCCATTACAAAATTCTGCTATATAAAAAGGGTTGGGTACTATACCTCGACAAGTTGAATCTCGCTTTTCAAAATCTCGACTAACAAATTCTCGTCTTAAAACATATCGACTTTGTAATAATCTCGATTTGTGAAAATATCGCTTCTATTAAATCTCGATTTTCAAAATCTCGACATTTTTTGCAACAAATTACATTTTCAAAGTCGGCGGCCGACTTTTAAAATATAATTTGTTGAAAAATGATAATTTGTTGAAAATTAGTATTGTGTTTTTAACCATGGCCAGGTTTTTTATTACAGGTTATAAATCGGTTGTTTATTAACGGTTAAATATTGAAACGACAAATATACAGGGTGGCACACGGGAGCTTAGCGATTTCAAAAACGTGATAAAAAATGCATGCTTCGCAATTCTTTTTGGTGCTTAAACACTAAGGACTAAGCTTTGCCATCTAAATTTCGCAAATGTCTTGCCATTCTGTATAAATTTGTTAGGTATTACATTCATACCATCAAAAGGGCATACATAAGATTTTGAAAAATCGAGATTTTGGAATATTTTTTTGAAAGGAAAAAATCTTGACTTGGGCTGTCGAGATTTTAAAAGTCGACGCCCATCATATTCCCGTTTTTTTAAATCCCGACATTCAATATCCCGCCATTTCAAAATCCCGCTCAGTTAGAATCCCGTCTAATCAAAATCCCGCCAATCCAAAATCCCGCCAATCCAAAATCCCGCCATTTCAATAACCCGCTTATTCAAAATCCCGCTTATAAATATCCCGCTTTTCAATATCCCGTCACAAAAGGTAAGTATTCTTTCAAAAATCTTTTGAGACGGGATATTGAAAAGCGGGGCAAAAAAAAATAATTATCTTCTTACTACATCACATTTGCCGTTAAAATATTGATACCGCTATAGAGATTGAAAAGTGAAAGCTAGTTAGTATTCTCTTATCAGTGAGGCGGTGAGATTAAATTTCAATACGAGTATTAGTGAAAACACCTATATATTTTTCCGAATTGACACGAAGTTTGGATGCAGATGCCAAAAAAACTATCAGATTGGTTTGGAATTAATTATATCCATGCGAAAAATACCAAGTCGGGAAAGCCAGGAAAACCAAAGTTATCGCCTAAGTTCTGGAGTATTGCTGACGCAATTGCAGCAAATTTTCCAAGAACTCAAAATAATGTTGAGGATTGGCACAGACGGTTAAACTTTAGCACAAGGAAAAGCCATATCGGTCTGTACCGGCTGGTGGAATTACTAGGTAAAGAATTGCTCCCAGCTAAAAACCGAGGGGAGCAGTCCCGATTCGAAGGTCGCATCCAAAAGCAAACTAAGGTCTTTAGACGTAGCCAGCAGTTACTTTCAACTAAAGAGGGCTATGAAAAAACAGATTTTTTGAGAAACTTGGCGCATAAACTAATGTAAATAATTGATAAGTCGAACGCATATCTATATTTTTTTGTCAACAATAAAATAAATTGGCGGTATTTTGACGGTATTTTTTTATTATTTAATAGCGGGATATTGAAATGGCGGGATTTTGAGGTGGCGGGATTTTGATATGGCGGGATTTTGTAATGTCGGGATAACGTAAAGCGGGATTTTTTGGAAAAAGCGGGACTATGAACGGGCGGGATTTTGTTTTTCGGGATTATGTAGGTATCCCGTGGTATTAATAGGTAAAGAATTGCTCCTACCTCAGGTGCTTTTCGAACCTAGTCTCGAAAGAACTCTTTTTTTCTCCGTTTGCTATATAACTATCAGACTAGCTTAAAACCGAGGGGAGCAGTCCCGATCCGAAGGTCGCATCCAAAAGCAAAGTAAGGTCTTTAGACGTAGCCAGCAGTTACTTTCAACTAAAGAGGACTATGAAAAAACGGATTTTTTGGAAAACTTGGCGCATAAACTAATGTAAATAATTGATAGTCGAACGCATATCTATATTTTTTTGTTAACAATACAAAAAAAATGGCGGTATTTTTACGGGATTTTTTTATTATTTAATAGCGGGATATTGAAATGGCGGGATTTTGGAATGGCGGGGTTTTGAGGTGGCGGGATTTTGGAATGGCGGGATTTTGATATGGCGGGATTTTGTAATGTCGGGATAACGTAATGCGGGATTTTTTGGAAAAAGCGGGATAATGAACCGGCGCGGCGGGATTTTGTTTTTCGGGATTATGTAGGTATTCCAAGTACCACATTAACTTCTGATTTTTTTAAACAATGAAAATCATTTTTGGCCGTATTTTGACGTATTGCTCGAAATACCAATCCACTAGCGGGAATTTAAAACGGCGGGGTTTTATTGGGAGGAATTTTAATGTAGCGGGATTTCTTAATGGCGGGATTTAGTTATGTAAAACGGGATTTTTTTTGTAAAAATCGTGACTATGAACAGGCGTAATTTTTTTGTGGATGGAATTATGTAGGTATCCCCGAAAAATCGCGCGAGCCCGGATATTAAAAAGCGGGATATTGAAACGCGGTATTTTGAATTAGCGGGTTATTGAAATGGCGGGATATTAGGTTGGCGGGATTTTCATTAGACGGGATTTCAACTAAGCGGGATTTTAAACTGGCGGGATATTGAAATAGCGAGATGACGATGGGCGGAATATTTCATATAACCCAAATTGTCTGCTCACACAAATGTTGCCCATTTTCAGCCGGCCATTTATCAACTCGTCAAGCAAGCCTGAATAGATTCATAGTGCAATGGGAGAAATCAATCCGTTTGCGCTTGCTGTGACTTTGAAATTTTCAGCAAAATATGCGACACAATACGCTCTAGTCTTTAGATTCCTTTAGTCCTTGGATTCTTTGAAACTCTTTTATCCTTGAGATCTATCTTTTAACAGTTGTAACTTTTGACTTGACTTTTGAATTTTCAAGATGTGCGCCACAGTACGCTCTACTTCGGCCCCCTGATCCCTCTTCACCCACATTTTCTTTGGAAAATCGACCACGTTCCCGCTTGCTCCCCCCCCCCCCCTTGAGCTATTCGACCTTGGGTCTATTCAATTATTCTGTCCTTGGATCGCATCTTTGAGCGACTGTAACTCCTGAACTCAGAAAGCCAGGACTAGTAAATTTTCTTAGAAATACGGGCCACAGCACGCTCTACACCGAATTTCTGACTCACTCTACCCATCTCTTGTGATATTTTTCGTAATTGGGTCCCTTGCATTTTTTCGTTGTTTCTGGGTCCACATCTTTGAACGGCTGTAACTTGTGAAGCAGGCAGCTGGGAGTGAAACTTTCAGCAAAATGTGCGCCACAATTTGCTTTACATCGGCCGCCTAATCGATTTTTTGTTCTTGGGTCCATTTTTTGGCCCTTTGATTCGCATCTTTGAATGGCTCTCTACAACTTTTGAACACCGGCTAGGCTAGGACTCTAAAATTTACGCCCTGATCCTTTTATTTTGTGAAAAGTAGGTGATGGTTAAAAAAAATATCAAATTTAAAATCAAATCAATTTCTCTGAGATGATAGTTTTTTTTAAGATATTAAGTGGACAACCGCGATATGATCATCGATCTTGTTGTTGTTGTTCAGTTTTTTATGTAATATTCCTTGAATGGCAGTTTCCAATCGAATCTAATCGAAATTCAAGCAACGGATTTCAAGTAATTTAGACATTAGTCTACAGATTGTTTCTTAATAAAAACAACCACTTTGTCGTTACCTACAATCTGTCACAATTTCGTTCTCTTCTCTCCTAATGTTTATTACCACATTTTCGTTACAGAACTAGAGGTAGAGATACTTCCAGCTGTCATTGCGAAATTGCTGAGGTGAACCGTTAAAAGCAATCTTATTCTACGCAAGTATCTTTCACTTACCGGAAAAGTGTGGAAAATACTACATATTTTAAGTTAATAGATGAAACTCGCTAACACGAAATTCTTCCCTCTTTCAAATAAGATTTTAATCCAACTGTATCATTAATCATGACAACATCTAAATGACAAACGATATTGTTCCCTACCCTATAGTAAAGGTTTGTACTGTAGGTAGATGCTCGCGTATGCTCTGTTCTTAAAGTACGATTCGCGTCATTGCGACACTTAGCATCCAATAATAAGACGTTGACTGAATTAAGTGTCCATAAAATTATACCGCAAACCATACATTTATTTGTGTCACGTGGTAAAGCGACAGTAAACAATGTTATTTCAGTTATTAATTACTTAATAATGTGTAACTCTTTAGGTAGGAGGATGCTGTGCAGGATAATATGTCCTATAGTTACTTTCTTACAAGCAGCCGAAGAAATATTGTCTGAGTTCTTGAGTGCCACCAACAAGCAATGGAGTAGTCTTAACGCAAAATGGGTGGTAAATGAAACCCTCGGGGTGATAGCTGAAATGTGACTATGTACATATATTTGTTTTCTACCTTATGTCGTTTTGCTTTCGGGAACAGTTACACGTAAACTCCATCTGGCAAATAAGTGAACTACAACTTTGTATGTATATCTTATCAACTAACAAATGCATGCAATGATACAGCTTTCGTAATCGATGCTATCTTCTTTTAACGTCTTAGTCGTAATATTCAAATCCGGGTTGCTGAAATTGTCGAATTAGGATATATTTTAACACTATGTGCCAACGGGATAGGAGCTGTATAAATACGTACACTATACAAGGGATCCATGATACTACGAACATAAGAGATAACGACACGCGCATGTGTCTTCTTCCTCGTTGTTGACGTTTACGTCATTTAGAGACTTGCAGTTCAGAGAAAATTTTGAATGCGAATGGTAAGGTACGTTCAAAGGATTTTTCTCTGTGCGATTAGTGAAAATTATTGTAGGTATTGTATATTATTGTATTTTCAATTCAGTGACTTCGCGACTTTATTGTGTCATTTTATCTGTGTATATCAAAATGCGTTGTGCTGTGTTCGGGTTGTGATTCGTGCAATCAAAAAAGTGCCCATCTGACGAGAATAAATTGATTCCGTTTTACACCTTTCCGAAAGATGGTAAATATCGGGAAATATGGAAAAATAAGTGCCGTAGAAGCGACAAACTGAATGTAGCTACCGCAAGGATTTGCTCAAAACATTTTGCGTCAGACAGTTATATTCTTAGTCTACAGAATGAGCTTTTGGGTAAGTTGTCGGGATATTCGTTTGTTGTCGCTAATGTTCGTGAGAATATTTTATTATCCAGGCATCAGCAATAGGAATAGTTTAACACTAAAAGAAGATGCGTTTCCGACTTTAAATCTACTATTAGCTTCGTTTGTAGACGCCAGCAAAACCAGGAATGAAAGAAAAGAACGAGCTGCTGCGAAAATACGACGGGTGGAAGCATGGGCGTAGCCAGGGGGGGAGCAGGGAGGGGCGGTGCCCCCCCCCCCTGGTCGATGAAGATGGTGAAAAAACCTTATCGATGTAGTAAACAAAATTGTCTGCTTTTTTACCACTCCAAATGGCCTCTCGTAACTGACGGAGGCTGCGTACCAGCACACACATTTCACTTGTGAATGTGCTACTGTGGCTGCGTGGATTCCATATTTCCTGTTTCATTTCATGGCTACACAATTTCAACCGTTAGGTCCCAGCGGGAAAGTTAGTGAAATTCAACTTATTTTCATCTGAAAGGGTGACAATTGGTATACAGCTTTGCTTTGTTAGCCCCGGAAGGTCATGCTTCGTCGAATCGACTACGCATCATCAAATTTATCCCATTTTTTGTGACAATTCTCATTATTTGGAGCTAAGTTTTCGTACAGCACTTACCGTGCCGATGTACTTGCCGGGTACATTACGGCTAGACAAAGTAAGCAGGGTAAGTTGGATTTTTGGAAATCGGTGTCATCGAAACGACAAAGGATGAATTTTGTGTAACTCTTAGAATTCCAGTATTTCTTATGGCTGGTTGTCGATTCGACGATAAGTCTGTGTCCATACAACTAGCTCATAACAAATATGTTCAAAAATTAGGGGAAAAATATTTATTAGGACAAAAATAGGACAAATCAGGAAAATGGCTCAAAATTCTTCCCCATTTTAAGAAGATTGCATTTCGAACTCATAAAAATCGGCTTCAAGGCACTCAATGTCAAAATTAGACATCGTACATAAAATTAGAATTAATCAAGGGAACTCGGGGAGAAGATATTCCAAAATTTACTGTAAATATTTCTACAATCCACTGTAAAAACCGTAATAGGTGAAGTGAAAGAAAACCCGTGTTGGAACCCCAAAATGGATCGCTGTGCCTCTTGTATATACATGAGCTTCTCATTCATTAAACCCAATTTCCTAGTACGTTTCGAATATGTGTTTTATGATTCGAGCACGGTTTTTTGAAATATATCAACGTCAAATTTTTATTTATCTCATTTTTAAATTTAGTGTTTTATATTTCGGGCCAAATAACATTGAATTAAGAAAATTTAATTTATAAATCAATTTCCTTACAAAATTACTCAAAATCGATGTCTTTCCATTCTTAAAAAAACTAACGATTGAAAATTTGTATAATTTTAGTAATATTTTAAGAAAGGGTGATTTTTATGAAGCGTCAAAGTTGAGGGTCGTCGAATCGACGAAGCATGACCTTTCCGTACTAAAAATAAGCATGACCTTCCAGGGTTAAGGATTTTTTTGTCTCATATTGCCGTGTCTTTCAAGTTCTTCTTTTTCTTCTCAGTACCGTAGCCCCTTGTGCGTTAACTCAGCCGTTTATAGGCAATTTCGAATCAACATTACATTGCATATAATTTCGGAGTGTATAAATATAATGTTGTAAGCACTATATCATTCCATTCACATGTACGGAAATTTTGGACCACGCCGAGATTCGATCTCCGGACCTCTATATTACTAGCATCGTAGAGTGCGACTCAACCAAATGAGCCACAGAGCGGCTATTTCAAGTTATTAAATCAAAATTTATTTTCTAGCTGAATCATACCAGCAATAAAATTTAGCCACTGTTAATACTTTGATAAATTTAGAGAAAATCTCTTTAAAACCGTTAACCATATTTCAATCAATAAAGGATTTATAAATTTGCTAAGATGAAAGCGACAGACGGAAAAAACCGATTTCGCAAGTGGAAGTCCGAGATACAAAAAAAATGAACTGCAATAGACAAACTCCGCTCTGAAACGCAGATATTGGAGGCCAGTTGACTGTAATCAGAATGCAGAAGAAAATCTTTCTCATCTCCATTTTAAAAAATTTACTCTAAAATTAGCAAAAAAAAAGGAAATAACATGCGCGGCAGTCACCCAGTAAACTAGGGCCGCAGATGTGTGAGTGACATCCAATTTCCAAGATCTAAACTGCTGTTTTGTTGGGGTGTTGAGATCAACAGCACGCCCAGCAATGTTATTTATCCCCATAAATGGATACTTGTTTACAATCTGAGCGACATCATAGTCCGTCACGTAGGTCGTGAGTTCGAAAAACACCATAAAATGAATTCGTTCATGGTGAGTCTGGAATCCATGACCCTCTGGCCTCTGCATCAATCCAACCACAAGCCAGGCTACTCTAAAATATGCTAACAATATTTCTGCGACCGGAAATTTCAGCTCCTAAGAAAATCATGATGTTAAAAAAATTTTGGGCTGACCGAAATCCTGGCTACGCCCATGGGTATGAAGTAGATGCTATTTTAAA
This sequence comes from Microchrysa polita, assembly GCA_949715475.1. NCBI lineage: Eukaryota > Metazoa > Arthropoda > Insecta > Diptera > Stratiomyidae > Microchrysa > Microchrysa polita. The sequence continues at coordinate 165,091,320 of OX454415.1, forward strand.
AGATACTGGGGGAAAAGTGAGTAATAAATACATTTTTATTATATCTATGTCACTTACGAAATATTTTTTATTTTCTACGGAAAAATAATATCTGGCAATGATTCCAATAATGGCATGCCGGCCGGTTGAACTATGCGAGCATGCAAAATTCTCCTGATATTTCGCTTATGGCGGATAAAGATAAAAGTTGTACATGGATAAACCAAGTAACCGAAGGAGGGCTTTCAAAACCATCGCAAGAGTTCATGGAAATCGTTGAACAATTAAAGGTAATTTTTCGAAAATTTAACAAAAATGATTCTCTTTGTATTTGCAGCAACTACTTCAGAGACCTATTGGAGGCAGCAAAGAATGTGCTCTGTTGGGATAGCATTGAGAAATTATTTTTAAGATCAAGATTGTATTTTAAGATAAGACAACTAAATAGAAATTTAAGAGGAAATAAGACAATAAGGCTGAAGTGAAAAGAAACAATAAAATGAATAAAATTGTTACATAGAAACAGATTGTTTTACTTTTTTCGTTTTTTTACTATAGGAAAAAAAGCTCTCTCTCTACTCTTCACATCGTCCAAAATGATCAAAACATGCGATAAATTCTGTCTAAATTTTTTTTATTTTTTTTTACTTTTCCGGAGGGGTTTCTCAAAATTTTCTTACGTAAAAACCTTCTCCAGGGAATTGCAAACAACTGAAACAAAATTTGAGCCAAATCGGCCCAGCTGTTCTCAATTGATGAATTACTATACATTTTTTCGCACCATTTTTAAATATTTAGATTGTTACAGACCATATCCAAAGGAACATCTTCCTATATTGTAAACGCGAAGTAACAAAGATTTAAGCAGTTGCCATTCAGTACGCAACACTATATTATCTACGTCATGCGCAGGACGTGCACGCTTTCCCCATGCTATTGTCATTATCTTCTGTCTTTGGAGTATCATGCAAGGGATCGATTGATTTTCAAAATTAAATAGTTCAGTTATTAAAGCTCTTCCTCCTTGCCTCGTTCTTTACACCGCACCGCTCCAAAGCGCCCGGTCCGGCGATAATGTCTCAACCTATTTTTACAGCCAGCTCTATCTGGGATCGTGTCATCGCCGGGACCATGGGCGTAGCCAGAGGGGGGCAGGGAGGGGCGGTCACCCCCCCCCCCCCTGATCGATGAAGATTGTAAAAAAATCCTTATCGATGTAGTAAAAATATCGCTGCACTATACAGCATTTTCAAAAATGTTCTGCCTTTATTACCACTCCAAGTGCTGCTGATCGGGACAGTTTGTAGTCAGCAGTCGCATACAAATAGATGACAGCGAGTGGCCTCTCGTGACTGACGGAGGCTGCGATCTAGCACACACATTTCAATTGTGAGTGTGCTACTGTGGCTGCGTGGATCCCATATTTCCTGTTTCATTTCATGGCTTCTGAGCTGGAGTACACAATTTAAACCGTTTGGTACCTTCGGGAAGTTAGTGGAATTCAACTTATTTTCATCTGAAAGGGTGACAAATGGTATACAGCTTTGCTTTTTTAGGGACCTTGTAAAGAACGGGTCTCTTATTTCAGTGTCTTTCAAGCTATTTAATCAAAATTTATTTTCTAGCTGAATCATACCAGCAATAAAATCTAGCCCCTGTTAATACTTTGATAAATTTAGAGGAAATTTTATTAAAACCGTTCACCATATTTCAATCAATAAAGGATTTATAAATATTCGGACGATGCTACTTTGCTAAGATGAAAGTGACAGACGAAACAAACGGATTTCGCAAGTGGAATATGCAGTCCGAGATACAAAAATTGCACTGAAAATAGACGAAATTCGCTCTAAAAGGCAGATATTGGAGGCCAGTTGAATGTAATCAGCATGCAGAAGAAAATCATTCTCATCTCCATTTTTAAAATTTGACTCTAAAATTAGCAAAAAACCAAGACCGAGGCTAATTTCGGGCGCGGTCGAAATTTGGATACTCTTCGCTCCCCTGGGGCTAAAAGTTTTTTTCAGGCGTATCTACGACTTGTATTTTTATTGTATTGTATATTTCTTTTCCTTCTGTCTTCGCAAAAGTTCGGTTGCGTCGACAAAACAATATATTTGTGTGGGGTTTGGTTGGAATAAGTGGGCAAATAAAAATATTTACTCAGAAAATTTTATTGGGGGATGCAGGAGCATGGCCCCATAGTACGCTTCCATTTTGTTCGACTTTTTCTGTTGCTTTTATAAAGACACATTAATTCAAGGTTTTGTGAAATTGGTGTAAAAAATGTTTCTTAGATGAACCAAAATGGGAGGTTCGGTTTGTATGGCCCCCTATGACTCTATGGTCTGATTTGATCCATTCTTAGATATGTTTTGTGTCATCAGTAGAAACACATTTGTGTGAAATTTGGTTGAAATTGGTGCGCAAATAAAAAAGTTTTTCTTAGAAGAACCTAATTTGGGGAGTTGGGTTTGTATGGCAGTCCCATGACCTCATTGCCCGATTTTAACGATTCAAACATACAAACTGCCTGCAACAAAAAGAAGCATTTGTGCAAAATTTGAGCTTAACAGCTCTTAAATTGGCCGAGTAAAACGCGCCGCAACACACAAAGGGGGACAGACAGACAGACGGAGAGACTGACATGACCCAATCGACTCCCCAAGTCATGCTGATCATACGTGTATACTTTTTATATGGTCGGAGATGCTTCCTTCTGCTGCGTTACAAACTTCATGACAAAGTTAATATACCCTTTCACTCTATGAGCGAAGGGTATAAAGAAAGAATGACATGCGTCCACCAGTAAGCTAGGGCCGCAGATGTGTGAGTGACATCCAATTTCCAAGACCTAAACTGCTGTTTTCTTGAGATTGAGGTCAACAGCACGCCCAGCAATGTTATTTATCCGCATAAATGGATACATGTTTACAATCTGAGCGACATCATAGTCCGTCACGTAGGTCGTGAGTTCGAAAAACACCATAAAATGAATTCGTTCACGGTGAGTCTGGAATCTATGACCCTGTGCACCAATTCAACCACAAGCCAGGCTACTCTAAATTTTGCTAACAATATTTCTGCGACCGGAAATTTCAACTCCTTACAAAATAATGCTGTTGAAAAAATGTTGGGCTTGCCCCTCCCTGACCGAAATCCTGGCTACGCCCATGGCCGGGACCAATGCGTTGTTGTTGCTTTTAAAGTTAAAACGTCTTAATCCCATATTAAATTGTTTTTAAATTTAAAATTTAAAACAATTTTAGTAATTCGTATTTAGATAGCCACATTTCAGACATTTGCTCATTTGATCAAAACGACAACACTATTGTTCCTTCTTTTGATTCCAGGAAAGTTAAAGCTACAATATTAGCGATTAGTTGCAATCACTATCTAGCAGTGACTTCAACAGAGGAAGGGGTGAGATAATTTCATATAAAACAAGGACGAATTCGAATATACTCGTACTATAATGTTTCCAATGCAGACGCGTCTCGATGTACGAAGCGTAAGATGCTCAGTAACAACATTTCAACTCATTCATCAACCACTAAATGTACCTTTATGTATCCTCCACGAGGATTAATGAAAATGTCTCGTCGTAACGAATTTAATTCATTAGAGTTGAAGACAAATGGTATAGATGTAAGCGGTTTTCCATGGAAGCAGTGCTTGTGAGTGAAAACAACAGTACAGTATCATGCCAGTCTCGAATCAGTCTCGTGTCAGCCAGAGCAAGGATCCTCAAAAAGGGCATCTAGAATGTTGTGGCAAATATCGTATGTCTACATTCGTACATATTTCGAACGGTGTCCTATACTCCACTATAAGAAACTGGTTCCGATCCTTGATTCCTGTTTCATTTCGAGCATTCGAGCAAACGTGTCTTATTAGGTTGGGCATTATGTTATTTTGTGATGTGGTCACAGTCCTCCTTATTGTGACACTCCAGTAACGATGGCCACTCGTCTCAACCATAGTCACAGTCCAGTTCACTTGTCCTTCCTATTGTTGCGCTTGTTTCCATTTAATCTATCCATCCAGTTTGTCATCTATCTTTCGAAAGGACATATTCCAAAATAGAAATTCATACGTACGTTTGACCACTGAAGTCACCACCATTAGGTGTTTTATGCTTAAGTGTGTACAGGTGATACTCTGTTGATCGTCATTTCAGGAATAATTACGACAAGATAATGGGACACTAAATGGAATCTAAATGAACTGAACTCAAAGCCAGCTATTCCTGTTCTAGTGAAGCAGTCGAGCAACCACTGACACAACAAAGAGGGACGAGTTATTTGGGTGTGAATAAGTTATGCTTGAGAGTGTTTGCATTCATTTGTTGCCTTGACATCCTTAGATATCTGCTACTGCTATACCATCTATCTTAAGGAGAAACCAGTAATGAGTATGCGTGTGGTTTGTGTCTACATAATTTGATTATATCGAAAGATGGAAGCTGCTAAATATAATCTTTTATAGACGTTGCCTTGGCAAAAATTCATCACGTTGAGGCAATGTATGTGATGATATAAATTTAATTTACGCTGTATTTGTAGTTGGAAGCCTTTATTAATCTAATTTCATTTTCGTGTGCGATATACAATAAGGGAAGAACATATATTTGATTATAGAAACGATAACTTTACATGGTTTGTTAAACATCGTTCGCGGTAAATTGAAAGACTAATTAATAAGGCTTCTTTTTCTACGTGGTCAAAAAGATAAATCGAATTTCAGTCTTAACGATGTACATACTTGGTTACTGGCTGGTGTCATCTATGGCTGCCCTTGGCGCGATTCAATTTGCTGTTATAAGTTTTGTTTAACTTACGTGTAAAGATTTTGGATTGATCCACGGAAGGAGCTTTCAGAACATAAAATTGATAAGGAATAAAAAAATTCTAAATTGAAATATATTAGGTATAAAGCAGCGGATTCCGTTGCAATTTTTTCCTTGGAGCATATTCATCAGTTTCCATGATCTTTACAAGTTGCAGCATCCTAACTTTTGTGCAAAAAAAAACAGAGGGAAAAGCTGATGTGCTATGAGAGGATCTTATAAAAATTTCTTCACAGTAAGTGCTTCGTTAAAGGAAATCCGCTGCTTCGATAATTTTTACGAGGCTGTGAATATGTTACAGCTGGGATACTCGTATGTGTAAAAAATATCGACTAAGCATTTTGATTTTTAATTGCAATTGAAATAGCGGAAGATCTAGGTATATGTATGTATTAAATTCATTTTAATACACTGAAAAAATAATTTGCTGAAAACAAGAAAAAAATACAATAAAAAACAGCCAAGAAAATTTTTTCCTGATTTAAGATGTATTTTCTTGTTCCAAGAAAAGTTTTTCTGATTTAAGATGTTTTTTCTTGTTCCAAGAAAAGTCTTTGCTTAAAATAAATAAATTAGCATTATTTTAAGCAAAAACTTTTCTTGGAACAAGAAAATACACCTTAAATCAGAAAAACATTTCTTGGAATAAGAAAATACATCTTAAATCAGGAAAAATTATTCCTTGGCTGTTTTTTATCGTATTTTTTCTTGTTTTATTGTATTTTTTCTTGTTTTAAGCAAATTATTTTGTTCAGTGTAGTATTTGCGAATGGCTTGATGTACGTGATTTATAAAAAATGAAGGAGGCATCGGTAAAAAAACATTAAAAATATTTTAAGTTTATTTGCTGTGTAAATACTTTCTAGAAAAAATTAACTAAACAAGTGATGTACCCATCGAAGTTATATCCAAAATAAATTGGTTCTTTGCGATATACTACTCCTATCGATTCCACGAACGGGAAGTTGGGCTAAGGTCGTTCTAGTTCTAGCCACACTTCGGTCCGGATTTCTATTTTTCTCGCCCTTGCCGTAGCCGCACCCTTTTGGCTTAGCGCCCTTAGACTCTCCACTAAAAGTTACTTCGATCGGATCAAAACTGAACACTAAATCTGCCGAACGAAAATTTTCCCTTTCATCAATGTAACGCAAAATTTAGTGTAATTTTTTTAGTGTGTATAAAGGGGAGAGTGTTCCAAAATTTGGCATTCGGAAATTCCCACTAAAATTTCCTAAAAAAAATGTTTACCTAAATTTATTTGAACGCAAAAGGGTGCTTTTCCAATAAAATTTGTACGAAATTTCGCAAAAGTTAAGCAAGCCTTATACAGCAATTTTGTCGTGCTTGCCTTAATCTATTTTACGTGTCATTGGGTGGCTAGGTGTACGTGATGAAGGAGACACTTCTGTACAACATTTTTTTAAATTCTTTTAAGCCAAATTGTACAAATATTTTGCAGTAAAAAAAAATTGGACTGGATACAAGCAGTGTATCCTTCAATGTTATATCGTTTTCTCGAAGAAATATTCGTCCAATCGGCGCACGTGTCAGAAACACTAATATGGAAAATTGAGGAACGAACGAACCATCTTGAACGACGCAGTAAGAAGAGTGGGTCAGTCAACTTATAGTCTGAATTCCCTTTGCTACCAAATAATAGTTGTCTTTGGCCATAGAATATTTTTCTCTCCCATGTTTGGCCTATTCCCTAAACTAGGGTCTCTACAATATCGACGCTGATCAACTTTTTCTTTTATGCAGCAGACAATTCTACAACAATAGTCTTAAAATCAGCGGGAATAACGGAAAAGAAAATCTTGGTCTGACGTGAATGTTCACAAATCCATCTTTTCAGTTAATTTCTTTGTTTGCTAGTGGTGCTTGTCTGATGTGGTTTTCCTTGTTTTTTCGGTCGGTTGTAAAACTCTTTTTTGGAAAGAGAAATATGAGGTTCAAAATGAGGTTCCATCGTACCATATACATAGAGCATTTCCCATTTCATTCTGTTTTCACGAGATCTATGTACTCTCCAACAAATGTTGGCATAATAATGTCACGCCATTCCATTTGATCCACATGTAGCGCTGAAATAATTCGGAGAGGTGGTACATCGATAAGGACGTATTCATACTGACTGCTTTACATGGGAGAGGAATGCTTCCGTTAATAATAGATAAAGAGGCAATAACGAAATTGGAAGTTTGACTTTATTCTGGTATTGCCATTACCCAGGGGAGTATCTCCAAAGGTATCCAGATTGGCGTTCCAATAATAAATGTCGATATGGCAGTCTATAAGCCTTTGTCCATAATTATTCTATTAAAACGCATACAATAAAAGCACTTAAGCTATCAAATATACCCCATACTAGAGTTTCAGTTTCAAGCAATGTGAAGGCCATATAAGAAATCCAGCTCGCGCGGTCACATAAAATTGCGGTGGCACTTTATGCGAAAGTTCTTTACAAGGTTCGTTAAATTTCTGCAATTAAAATGTCAAGAAAATGTTGTGGTGGCTGTTGTCCTTAGCTCGTCTGTCTCTGCTCCTTTTGGGGGTCCGTTGTTTTTGTGTTTTTTTTTTATTCATGCCATCATATAGTTGTCGTAGATGTCGCGCTATTGTCCTTTTCATACTCTTGCATGAATATTTTCCTTCGCATGCAACCACCACAGATTGTGCGATTCTTCGACATTTCTTCTGTGTCGCGATATTTTATTTACTTTCCGCCGTTCCATGCCGAGAATGAAGAAAGTATATGTATGTATTATGGTGGTCCATCCCACCCGGAAAACTAACAAAACGGAAAAGGACCTAGTGTACGTAAGCTTCCGCACTAGAATGGTTTTTCTTGTAGTATTTGCCATTGTTACGAAAAGCAAAAGTTATGTAGTAGCCGGCGTATGCGAGCTCAAGAGAAATGGTTGGGAAATCTATGCAATTCATAAGACCACTTAGTCTGCTCTTCCTTATATCAAAAGAAAAGTCCTTGAAAGAAACGTTTCCTGGTTTTCTTTCACTTAACGTTCTTTTATTTTATTTTCTTTCTTTATTTTGTTTTCCCTGTCATTGCTTTAGAGCGTCAGGGATTTATAAAGTAGTGATTAAGAGCTTCCTTTTTAAATTGAATGACTTTTATACCATAAACTCCGCTTTTTTGTTAGTAAAAAACAGAAGTCTAATTTTATCTTATTTTCTTGGCTGAAATATTCTAGAATCAATTTTACCAACTGGGAACAAATTCTCAATATTTAGAAAACGTTCGGGAACAATGATGTAAGTATGTATCTATGTTGCTATACAAATACATAAATCTGCTTTGCTTAAGATGCATAATATAAATTCCCTAACTAATTTGATAAATCACCTAGCAACTCATCATTAGAATACACCATGAGTGTGTCCGGAGTATTAATATGTAGGTGTAGATTTAAAAAAAATCACTAAAACCTGAAAATATGTTTTTGACAATCAACATAAAGCAAAAAACAGGCGATAAGACAAATAATATACACGTACAAATGTTATGTCAAATCAGAAGGCCGTCACTGCAAAGGGTCTTAGAGGGGATTCACACTTCCGACAGGATTTATTAAATCCTCGATTTGATTAACAATAGTACCATATTGTACTGCGATGGAAAGGTCCGGAGATCGAATCTCGGCGTGGTCCAAAAATATCCGTTGATGTGCGGATAGGAAATATATGCATAGTGCGTGCAACATTATGGCCGGGTTTCTGATAGCTCTTATTCAGTACCCATCCGCTGGTTAGTCTTATCGCATAGAGAAGACACACACAATATTCAGAAAGCTTTTCCAGTGTATTGAACGGCATTTTTGTTTATTTTTATTCATTTATTTTGCAGATTTATGTAATCTTTTGCTTATTTACGCTGTATGAAATCGCGCAATGATTTTTATACCCTTCGCTCATAGAGTGAAAGGAAGCATCTCCGACCATATAAAAAGTATACATATATGATCAGCATGACTTGGGGAGTCGATTGGAGCATGTCCGTCTGTCTGTCTGTTGCGACGCGTTTTACTCGGCGGGTATTGAAGCTAGCAAGCTGAAATTTTGCACACGTGCTTCTCATTGTTGCAGGCTGTTTGTATGTTTGATTCACCCAAATTGGATCACTGGGTCATGGGGCTGCCATACAAACCTAGCTCCCCAATTTGAATTTGAAAAAAACTTTTTTATTTGTGTACCAATTTCAACCAAATTTCACACAAATATGTTTCTATAGATAACACAAAATATATATATATGTATATATAATATAGAATGGATCAAATCGGACCATGGGGTCATGGGGCTGCCATACAAATCCAACCCCCCAAATTAGGTTCTTCTAAGAAAAACTTTTTTATTTGTGCACCAATTTCAATCAAATTTCACACAAATGTATTTCTATTGACTATTGATAACACAAACCATATGTAAGATTGAATCAAATTAGAGCATGGGGTCATGGGGCTGCCATACAAACCATACCCATGGGGGGTTCTTGGTTCTTCTAAGAAACATTTTTTTACACCAATTTCACAAAACCTTGAATTAATGTGTCTTTATCAAAGCAACTAAAAAGTTCAAAACGAATGGAATCGTACTGTGGGGTCATGCTCCGGCAACCCCAATAAAATTTTCCGAGTAAATATTTTTATTTGCCCACTTATTTCAACCAAGCCCAAAACTTTTGTCAAGACGGAAGAAAAAGAATGAGGAGGGGGATTAAATACAAGTCATAGGTACGCCCGAAAAAACTTTTAGCTCAAGCGAAGGGTATCCGGGGTTGGCGAGCGAAGCGAGCAGGGGGCGAAGCGTCCTAGTTTTAATCTAAGATGATGGCTTAACCAAGCAAATTATGGCAAAACTATGCAAAATAAACGAAAATTCCATTCAATACAATGGAAAAGCTTTCTGAATATTGTGAGTGTCTTCTCTATGTGATAAGACTAACCAGCCGATAAGATGTACGAAAAATTGGCCCTATATACACTCCGAAATGCTATGCAATGTAACGTTGATTCGAAATTACCTATAAACGGCTGAGTTAACTCACCATGGCCCCACATGGGGTTATACGGTATACTGAGAAGAATATCGTACTGCAATTTGAATAATGCAAGTACATTATACGATGCATTTTGAATTTAGTGACATACTATTCGATATCCAGAGTTTTGACTATAGATTAATTTTAATCTTCACCAGGATTTGTCGGGAGTCTGTATCGGCTATCAGAAGTTATTTTGCAATATCAGGAAGTGAATACAGAGAAATTTAGAATGAGTTTAGAAATAACTACATTTGTATACTGAAAATAAGTCATTTTGGGAATTCCTTCTCGAATCATTCCAAAGCATTGCCGAAGAAGGCCTTTTTTCCGCGGACATTATCTAGTGGTTAGTCTGCTTGGTTACGCCATCATAGCCTGGCCACCTCGAACTTATAGACTATGGAATACGCTTGGACCAATTAGAAAGTGTCCCAACATCTGGGTAAACTTTTTTGATCTAAAATCTATAAATCATACCATTCACTGGGCTTAATATCCGAACCGTAAAATTTCGCAGTTTCGCTGTGTTTCAGCGAGCTTACGTTGTACGCCAGTAAAACTTTACAAAAAAAGGCCTAACCTCGGAATAAATGGATTCTTTCGCTTATCTGTTTCACAGTATTACTGGCTATATAAATACAGATTTGCAACCCTGGGGACCCTGAGCTAATTTTTTGGCGAGCGAAAAAGAGCCATTTGTTTGGTCTTTTTTACATTTTCAACAATATTTTTTTCAAAATAATTGTCTTGGATAAAAACTGTGTGAGGCATTTTGAAAGTAGACAGAATTTCCAAACCAATGATATCCTAACCAATTTTATAGGTCAAATACTGACGGAATTACAGGTTTTTAAAAATAGGGTATTTTTACCAAAATTACGAATTTCAAGTAAATGTCGTTTCGGCAAACAAAATAACCTTAGAATTCGCTTTCTTTGTGGAAAATACCCTATTTTTGAAAACCTGTATCTCCGTGAATATTTGACCTACAAAAGTGGTTAGAATATCATTTTGTCTACTTTCAAAATGCCCAGCATCGCTTTTTTTTCCAATATATTTTTTTTTAAATACTGTTGGAAATGTAAAAAAAGAGCAAAAAAAAATGGCTCCTTTCCGCTCGCCAAAAAATTCGCACAGGGTCCCCAGGGTTGGAAATCTGGATTTATATAGCCAGTAATACTCTAAAAAAGATAAGCGAAAGAATCCATTTATTCCGAGGTTAATGTCGATTTTGACTGGCCAATTGTAATCAAAACGGCGAATGCTGTGATGGGGTGTGACCTGTCCGAGCATCAGAAGAACAATAATAACGGGCAGTTGAGCTGATGGTAATGGGACCGATGAGCGCGGTGTTTCCGGAAGTTCAATTTGTGGATGGACGGCAAATAAGATCTTCTACTTCTACCTCTATTTTTCTGTCGTTGTTAAAATTATTGCGTCAAAAGATTTAAAAATATTCGAACGGATCGCTAAAGCGGAAGGTTTTGACGCTTTTATTATTATTTTGGCTATCTGATTTTATTATCAGCTGGAAATATGAGTTACATTAATACATACTTCCTAACGAACTAATTCTAATCTGAGGTGGCCCCAATTCATTTCAAACACAAAAAAATTGAGAAACGTTACGCCATTTTACGATAAAATTGTTGTCGTCTTCCCACCAAACAATTTGGCGAACTTTCACCACAATGAACAAAAGTCTGATTCGAGTTTTCTTCGACTAGACGAACTATCGTCAGATTTTACGTAAATAGTACGCTATGATGAAGAATATTCTAAGTCAGTAGGAACTTTCTTCATCATGGCGAACAATTTGCGTATCTTTCGAGCATAATTCACGGCGGCGATGAAAATTCGAATCAGACTTTTCTTCATTATGATAAAAAAAAACAATTCTATAACTCGAAGTTAAATTATAAAAGACTGGACTCTATGTGTCGAATTTTCTTTGATTTGGACTCAATGACTCAACTCGATACCTCAAAATTTCCATAAGTCGAAATAAAAGTTCCCTTCAGTTTCGAGTTATTGAGTTATCTACTGTAACTTACTTCACATGTAATATAATAAACACCAATTCGAATCTGGTCGGGCAAAAGTCACCTTCTGCGAATCAAATCGCTTGCGCTTCGTAATGGACAAACTTCTACGAATCGCAAAGGCAAATAATTTACAATTCGTAATGGTAAAACTTCTACGAGTCCTAAATACTTATCGTATTCAGTTCGCCGCGACACATCTTTTTCGGATCATATTGGCGTATCGCTTTCGGTTAGCCGGAGCAATTCGCCATAGAGGTACCATATTCTTCTCAGGCAATCTGTTTGCGATCTGAAAACGAGTTCGCCGGTGAACAAATTTCTCGTCTTGGCAAATCGTCTTCAGATCGCCGGCGAATCATTTTGTTTGGTGGGTTCATTTGATTTTATTCAAAGACCTTAATTTTATATAAAAAAAAAATCGGTGCCAATCACTGATGTCCAGTTGTTTTTCTTTTTTTTCTCAATGCATCACTGAACCACGATTGACCCGTGTTAGCACTGACTAGTCTAGGGGCTACTTGACTATTAGTTAACAAACATGGAGAATACGACGAAACAAAAACAACTTAAATTTATAAATGAAGTTACGTTACCATATAACTGTCCACCGCACTGCCCCGTAAGAAGTCGATGGATCTTGTCACTTGAAAACCGGCTGGCCACTCGTTCAGCTCTAACGACAAGAAATTATGAATGAATGCACCTGAGTCTGACTATAGGTCCGGGTTTTTTTTTTTAAATCAAAGACGCCTTGCATGTCAAATAGATCAGTAAAACTAGTTACATGCATATAAAAATAGGAAAGCATACGAACACTTTTGTTTTTATTATGTGGACTCTCGAGTTTTAAACTCATTTTGATAGGCAAAATAAATGTTCCTAAAAGGATACAAACAGACATCATTTATCGTTGCATATTTTTATGAAAATATGGGGCTAATTGAATGTGGGGTATTTTTTAAAAGCATACATCGATGAATGTTATAATTATGTCAATTTTCCATGACCCATAGTTGGTTTAAAATAGATTCTTTTTGATCATTTCCAATAATTAATTTATTGATCCAATCGTTGGTTAGTTAGTTTGATCCATTCGTTAGTTCAATTCTAATACATACTTATGTAAATGATAATCTGCTAATTATATTTGATTGACATAATCTTTCTCACCCTAAAATCTAAATTACAACTTTTTTTTATAGTCATTGAAACGGATCCAGACCATTTGCATAGGTCTAGTTTAGTGAGGCAGAGTATGAATTGCAGTTATGAAGATGTAGACGTTTCAGCAGCTAGTAGTTGAATATATGCGAACAAATTTCTATTTTGATTGGACTAAGATCTCGTTTCACCTGTATGTATTTGCAATACCGACCGCCGAGTGTGATTGCAATGTGCAAGTACAGAAGCCCAAACTATGGTCCTCCATGCAAGAAGTGCTGCGATGGGTGTTGGTATCTTCTTCATTCATAACCGCGTTCAGCTTCGTAGAAGCATGCTCATGGCCGTTGCCGAAGCTATTAAAATTTATCTTGCAAAAAAATTCAAAGACACAAGAGCGTTCAATCGTTTTTAGTATAGAAACAACAAAATCAGAAGTACTAACGTATGCGAAGCGCTCTTAATGTCGTAACCGGTTTGCTTATATTGGTTGATGTATCTGTATCGCTGGACTTTGGTTTTGGTTTAATCATACGTTTATTTGAACTTTTTTCTTACAACAAGCTCTCAGGTGTTCAAATGAAGAGTAGCAGTTCGAAAACGCAAGCAAACAAGATCAGTACAAAATAAAGTGGAGAAGTTTGAAAAAAAAAGTGAGCAAATAAGATGCGTTGCCTACTACATTGTTGTGACCATGGGGAGGAAGCAAGTCACCATACATTAGGGAAATTATCTTAGCAATAAGGGCCGGAAATGGTTTTGTGAAAAATTTCAGCACTCAGTGACTTAAGGAGGCATTACACTATCAAATAAAGTTTGACCATTGACGCAAAAAGTTTGTTCCACTAGTGTAATAGCAAAATAAATGACCAAAAATATGTTTGACCAAAAATGAATGACAATCGTGGTCATTCATTTCGGGTCAAACATATGACCTTAGTGTAATAACAAAACACAGCCTTGGTCAAATTTATTTTGCAGTTTTTGGTCATAGGTACATTCAAAAATTACCGAGTTTTGGGTGTGACCCATGGTGGTCAAACGAAATGATTCGATTGGGTGTATTTAATGATCAATATAAAAAATAGCGACAATTTATACTTTTGTGCAAACTGTGGGATATTCGAAAATTCAAAACTTAAATTAATCCTTTGAATTACATCGAAGAAAATGTTTTTGGTAAACTCTCGGTAATAGCTTCGACTGGAACAATCTGCGTGTTCAGGCAGGACACAACTCTAGTGGCGATCTCATCTCTACCAAAAAAATGTTGGTAGACGCACCGCGCCACAGTGGGGCGAAAAACACGAATTTTAGAAACAATTATAAAAACAGGTCAATCTTAATGTATTTGGCCATTCTAAATCGAATGGAATTGATTTCACGCAGATAGGATCAGCCGTTTTGAAGTTATTTCGATTTTAAGGGGGGAGAGGGGATAATTTTTCAGTTTTTTCTAATTATTTGAAAAACTATAAAAGTTACAGCAAAATGGTTCGAGGACACATTAAACTACTCAAAATTACCTTTGCAATGACATATAATACAATTGACTTATTTTGATAAATTATACCCTAGACCAAAAAATTAAATTGGATATTATCATTTTTTGACATTTACATTTTTTACTGTAACTCTGCAAGAAATGCTAGTTGAGCCAGCATAATTTAGGGAAATATTTTTAATAAAATGAAGTTGATGTTTGCCAAAAATTGAGTTGCTCCGACCAAGGACACGTCTGATTCGCCTACTAAAACTTGTTCAAGTCAAAACGTCCATAGCTCCTCTCCAGGGGGAAGGGAGATGGTAAATTTTGGCTGAACGTCAAGACAGAGTCCCTTTATACTCTCCACCAAAAACTAGTTCAATAGGATGAAAACTACGGTTATCTCCGGTTCAAAGGACCCAACATATTTTACAGTAGATATTCACAAATCGTGCTAAAACAGCCAACATGACATAACACAATGGGTTATAAAAGTAGCCTGGGGTCCTGTGGGGTTATGATTCTTACATATTAGTAATCTTGAGACTATGTGGAATAATGTAGCATAAACAGACGCTTGGAGGCACGTGGAGGTAGTTGTTAAAACTCAATGTGAAAAATCCAGTTAGGGTCAATTTGACCTTCAATGATTAAAATTAAATAATTTTTTTTTGTAATTTTTTTTTACTTTTTTTATGCTAACATATTAATTATAATCTAAATGTTGAAAATAAAATCATAAAACAAAGTTTTATCCTAAGTTATAGTCAGGGTTTACATTGAAACTTGATTATGGAAAAATGTGCAAAAACTGCAAAATCAATTCTCTACACTTTGAGAGCCGGTGACTTTTATCTATGAAAGATATCGGTCCATTTTTTTTTTGCAGAAAGAATCTTCATAATGTTTACTGTAAGATAAACTATTCACAAAAGCTCTACAATAGTATCAATTTTTTGAATTTTTGCCTCTACGGCACCACTGTGCGCCGTTTCAATCATTTTCTCGAATTTTTCTGGTTTTTTTCTCAACAACGTGGAATAATGTCAACGATAAATTAAATTGCAAATAATAATAAGTAATCCACGATTTATAAATGAATTTATCTTTTTTTCTGGTGGAAACACAGTACATGTTTCCCATTAAAAAATGTAGAAAAAATTTAAAGAAGGGGGAAAAATATTGATTTATTTGTAAATTTGGTTTTACCTTTAGGCAACTGTTAGATATTGTATCTTTACTACCAGATATTGGCAATAAATCGGAGATATGAAACTATCGCTGTCGCTTTTAAAGTCACGATAAAAACGTTCCCGTTCAGGGTGGCAGTTTGATTTTGTACATGGCCGAACGGACTCACAATAAATGACTTGAAACCCACCTCTCAGAAACACGCACCGCAACTTCAAAAGCACAATGTCCAAGTTTAGAGCCCGGCATACGAGTAATCTGTAGCAACTTAACTGACAGTTTCTTCTGTTTCTTCTTTCACAAAAATTATCATGTAATTACTTTCAGAATTTTATTATGAACCAAGGCTGATCATTGGACAAAGATTGATTGTAGGGACTCTCAGGTGAGAAGTAGGACAAATGAAACTACTCTCCGGTGTTTCTCAATTTTTCCAGTAGCTTGAGATCCGCAGTCAATTTTGAATTTGTCTTTCCGCAATTTTAGATGATTAGTGACCTGAAGAATTGCAATAATTGGCGTGGGATCTGCCTACTTCCTGCTGTTTCCAAGCTGATGGCTAAGATTGTTTTAGGACGAATCAAGAACAAAATCGATGACACATTGAATGATGAAAAAGCTGGCTTTCGCGAAGGGTTTTCCTGTAGCGACCACATTAACACCCTCCGTATTATCATTGAGCAATCCGCGGAATGGAGATCCCCATTACATCTAATGTTCATCGATTTTGAGAAAGCCTTCGATAGCGTTGATCGTCTCTACATCTGGAATGCCTTACGGAGACGAAATATCCGAGATAAGATAATCTCCATCATCAAGGAATCCTACAATGGAGCCCAATGTCACGTCCTGCATAAGGGCAAGCTTTCAGATCCTTTTGAGGTGCACAGCGGAGTGAGGCAATGCTGTATTTTGTCACCTATTCTCTTACTTGTTGCCATTAGTGATGTACTCGGCTCCGCACTCCAATTACATCGTAACAAAGGTATCAGATGGAAATTGTTCGATCACCTTCAACATCTTGACCACGCTGACGACATTTGCCTTCTATCAACAAACACGGATGATGTCGCTCAAATGACAGAAGCTCTAAATTGCGCGAGTCGTAATGCGGGGCTGAAAATCAATGCTGCCAAGACTAAGTTCTTAAGCACATATCCAGGTGGGCAAAGCGAAATTTTTATTTCAGGACAGGCAGTCAAAAAGTTTGCTATCTCGGAAGTGTAGTTACAGCAGATGGTGGAGCAGATGCTGATGTAAAATCACGGGTAAACAAGGCTAGGGCGGCTTTCTTCAATTTGACTCCTTTCTGGCTAAACAACAATATTTCCAGACGCACCAAAATAGGTGTCTTCAATTCTAATGTGAAATCCATTCTGCTATATGTCTGTTCAACCTGGAAGGCGACTAAAGAGATCACTGATAAGTTGCAAACTTTTGTTAATCAGTGTCTACGACGCATCCTAAATATTCGTTGGCCGGAGATTATTTCAAACGAGGATCTCCTTACTATAACTGGCCAGGAAAGGATAGGCACTTCGATCAAAAGACTTAAGTGGCAATGGATAGGTCACACCTTCCGAAGAGGGCCCAAAAACGTCGCAAAAAAGGCTCTAAACTGGAATCCACAAGACTCCGGAGCAAGACGCCGTGTTGGGTGGCCAAGGAACACATGAAGAAGATCGGTAACTAGCGAAGCGAAAACGCTAAATCTTACATGGTTGCAGCTAGCGCCGTTGGCGCAAAACAGAACGAGGTGGAGAATAGGCGTGGTTAATGCCCTATGCCCCACAAGGGGTTGACAGGAACTATAGAGAGAGAGAGAGAGAGACTAAAAGATTATATTTTTTTTTAGAAATAAAACAGGACCATTTTATTCAAGCTACAAACGAGAATGCGGAGAACATTTTTTGGAGTTTCAAAAACCTGATGGTCCCTTTAACTCTCACGATAATTTTCCAGTGTTCTTTAGTATAAACTCAGTGATTTGGATGCACTGAGTAGTTATAAAATATGAGCGCCGTCAACCTTATTCCTAAAACCACTTTCGAAATATTTTCTTGAGTACTCCCCTGCATGAAACACACAGAAAATTTGTAAAAAGAGGTAGCTGCTACTCTAATTTTTCTAAGTTCTCCATACACCCCTTTTTGATTCTAACATTCTTTTCATTCTCCCGGTCTTCTTAAATTTGAAAGAGCATTTTAAATAGCAAGAGGCAAGATTACGCCTTCAAGCAAAATTAAACTGATTTTTTACAGAACAAACATTTATTCAACTAAACACCTTTGCAAATTCGATAAAGAAATGAAACAAACTCTAAATACATATTGGAGCTAAGTTTGTTTTGGTCATTTTTTTCTGAAACGGTCATACTAGTGTGATAGGTAAATTTGCATCGGTCAAACAACTGACTTGAAACCTGACTGACTACGTCATTGGCCAAACCAATTGGTCATTTGTTTGTCCCATAGTGTAATAGGTCTCGAAAAACACTTTTGGTCATTGCAAAAGTTGGACAAATTTTGTGTGACCCACTGGACAAACTTTATTTGATAGTGTAATACCACCTTTAGACTTGGACTAGCCGATTGCGTTTCACTATTACCAGTCTACAGAAAGGCAGTAGTGAGACGCCATTTGATATTCGTGACGAGATCGAGACGAGGGTTACTATTTGATTATAACATGTAAACGTAAGTCACCTAGTTGCTGTTGTCTACTCTTTGGATGGCGGAGATTCGTAACCTCACGCGAGGAAAGCCATAAGACTTTACGTTAAACTAGATTCGGTTTACAGACAAAACCATGAAAAAAAAATCGCGGCAGTCGCTTAAGGTTTGTGTTCGTAGAGACGACTCATGGGATCATCGCTCAGCGATCGAAGTGAAACCACCGGTTTTGAGCACTATATGGGTATATTTTCTATACAAACATGTTCCTTTAGTCCATAGTCGATACTAGGAAAGTAGAACCATTCAAAAAATATTTAAATACGGCTCGAAATTGCATGCAAAACTACGATCGCTGAGCGATGATCCCATGAGTCGTCTCTACGAACACAAACCTTTACACTTTCCAATATATGTTTAATAATTACACTTCACTCCGGTGCTCTGAGATTTAATGAATAGGGACGATCTAGTCGAAAATCGAGCAAAGTCGAAAGTATTATACATATCCTGATTTTTGCCCAGGAGAATAATTCATTTTCAAAAGTTGTCTTCTGGAGATCTCTCGTCGTTCCCAGTATGTGCGGTGCCTTTAGGTCAAGTGTGGCAAACTCAAAACCTGGCCTGGGCCAAATACCACTGTCTTCAGGCTTAAGCGGGCCGCAGGTTAAAAATTTACGTCTAAAATATGTCTATAAATATGAGTCATGAACTACCTTGGGATTATATCCTTTAGAAATGCCATCTTTAGAAATATTCTTCAAACTAACTTAGAGAATATAGACAAGAAGTTAAAACGCGAAAAGATAGTTGATCGTTCAGTCACCACTGAAACACTGGTCGCTAAAAAACAACTTTGGGAGCCAATTGTTAGGCTGGAAGAACATAAAATAACTTTGCGCACAAAAGTGGCTAAAGATAAAACAAGCGCATGCACCAGTAAAAATAGATAAGCCAAAGGGCGAAATTCGGATACTTTGCCTGAAATTGTCATGTTCACTTTTTTCTTTTTTTTCTGTACAAAAAAGAAGATCGCCATAAACAAAAAATTTACCTCTAAAATCATTCAGCAAATTGCTTGCAGTACATAGAGGAAGATTTCTAAAATACATACATGATTTAAGCTTCCATAAACCACCGACTTCTAGACGAATTTTACTAAATTTCTCAGACTTAAGTACATCAACAATTATTACACTAAAGGGAAACTTTAATTTGGCGATTAATTTAAAAAAAATTGCTCATCTTGGGTTCGCTGCGCTCGCACTAACATTCCCTTTTAAATCGAATAAAATTGAAATACTAAATTTAATTTTGTGAAATGCGCTACAGAGTTCAGGAGGTGTAGACAAAACTTGGAGAAGCTAAACTGCATTAATAATTTTACTCCTTTACTCCTCCTCCACACATACACAAAAGATAGGGAAAATAAACTGCTTTCACAATTGTTCTCCAGGCGTAGCATTTTTACCAGAATCTGCTTATCCGTTCCGGAGCTAAATGCGAAAGTATTTAAAAAATAACCGTCTCCATAATTTTGTTCATTGTGAATTTTGTGCTTGTTTTAATTCCGCTATTTCTACAGACACCTCTATCCTGGATCGTGTCATCACTAAGACCAATGCGTTGTTGTTGCTTTCCCATTTGATACATCCAGATGGAATCCAACCCCGTGGTGCAAATTTACTCAATATTGAATTAGTTCAGGAGGTATAGACAAAAGTATTTCAAAAAAAGTGTTTTTATAATTTTGCTTATTGTGAATGTTTTGCATATTTCAATAGACATTCTGGTTGCCGACAAATCCGGTGGAATCAATTTACTGAAATACTGCAATTCTTTCAAGAAATACGGAACAAAATTATGTGAAAAAAGACAGTCTTCATAATTTTGCTTATTGTGAATTTTTTCCGAAGTTTTGAATACTTATTTTGCTATTCGGGAAAATCTACGAAAATCCGCTACCATGTTCAAGTAATTCAGACAGAAATCTGTGGAAAAGAACTCATCATGAATTGCGACGCAGGGTTCAAACAAAAATCATAAAATTATTAACCCCTTAACGACCACCGTTCCTATAGTAGCATGATCCCAATTTATCCGAACTTGCTATACTTCTAATCGTATTCGGTACAGACTCAAATACGGTACGGCAAATTTACTAAACCCCCCTAATCCGTTCAAAGCGGCCAAGGAAAAGAGCTTCATTCAACATTTTGCTCATCCGTTCCGTGTATCCGACTTTGGAGATAGGGACAAAAGTATTTGAAAAGGAACTGTTTTTAATAATAATTATTCTTTGTGATTTTTCGCATATTTCAACCCGCTGGAATCTTTTGACTGAAATCTGGTAGTTCTTTCAAGGAATACAGAAAGAAATAGACGGAAAACAAATCTTAATATTTTTACTCATTGTGATTTTTTTTGCATGTTTCAATATTATTTTGATATTTAGGGCAAATCTGCCAAGAAGTTCAAGAAATTTAAAAAAAGGATGTGAAAAAAAACTCATTGTGAATTGTTGCTCGTTGTGAATTTTCTGTTTACTTCAATAGCGGTCGGAGCCTTGTTGGGGTCAATTTACTGAAATCCTGTAATTTGTTTAAAAAAGTCAGAAAGAAGTATAAGAAAAAGAATGGTCTTTATAATTGTGCCCCATTGTGAATTTTTCTTATGTCTCGATGGTTGTCCTGTTACTTTGGATAGAGACCAATCCTGCGGAAGAAATTTAGTGAAATCCGCTCATATGTTCAAGAAATATACGCAGAAATAGGTGAAAAAGAACCTATTGTAAATTTCAGCTCATTGTGAATTTTTTGCATATTTTAATAGTTATGCTATTCTGGCCATAGCCTAATCCAACAAACCCAAAATCATGAAAATCTGTCCAGCCGTTCTCGAGTTATAAATGGTGTAACTAACACGACTTTCTTTTATACATATAGATTTGTCAGTTACTTTAATTGGGCTCCTCAATTAAATTATTATATTGAATGTAGCAATGAGTTTATAAGTGACCTTATGCATTCCCTTATACTTATTCGTTAAGTGAAACCCTACTCCTTAAGTGACTACTATGAACTCCACACTTAATTAGTATCATTTTCGTGCTAATCAATTTTCGCGCTACCGATTCCTGGACCTTCTAAAATTTGCTTAATTTACTCGACTCAGTCCCATTACAATTAATTATTCTTATTGTACCCCTCTCCTATTCACACCAGCAAATTTGTTTACCGCATTTGGCTTCCGAATTTTTAGAAAATTTCTGTACTGTCTGAAGGAATTTCTGTAAAAAAAAAAACCTCCAAAGCTTTCAATATTTTCGTCTTTCAAAATTTTAATTTTACAGATTTTTTAAAATTTATATTGTGCAAAGGAGTGCGCAAAAAAAATATTTCGGTAAGGGTTTTAGGAAAAAGTTGACGTTGGGGTGCAGTGCGAGTAGATATCAAAAAGTGGCTAAGCGCGGCCAAATAATTGGAATTACCGAGGTACGAAATACAATTTATTTAATAGTTTTACGGATAATTAATTCAGTTGTTTTTTGAAGGCATAATCATGTCATTGTTCTTGAAAAAATAATGATGTGCCCTGGTTATTAAAACGACATTCATGTTTCGATTTCCTCGCGATACAGGCAGATTCTGGTCCTGAATATGTCAAATGAAAAAGCAACAACAACGCATTGCTCTTGGCGATGGCACGATACAGGATAGAGCTGCCTGTAGAAATATGCTGAGATATTACCGTCAAAACGGGCGATGTGCCTACACCGCAGGTCGAGCAACGCGATACCATGGAGCGGTATAAAGAACGAGGCGAGGAAGAAGAAAAGGCAGATGTTTAAATGTTTGCAAATTATTTTTTTATCGAATTTCTATTGGAGAACTATATTTAACGAGTAATATTCGCTTACAAAGCATAATCACCGATTCATGTTGCATTGAATCCAAACCGTTCGAAAACTATATCAGGCACTTGAGGCTCCTTTTCAGTGTTGCCAATTTAGCCGTTTTCCGGCCAAATTTAGCCGAAAACCGTGCTGTTTAGCCGGAAGAAATTTATAATCCCGGCCGGCCGGATTTTTAGCCGGAATTGATTTTCTTCGGCCGTTTTTCCGGCTAAAATTATTTTATGATTTTTTTTTACTTTGAAACTAGAATCAATTTTTCAATATGCATAAACAAAATAATTAATCGCCGTTAAATTATTTCTACATACACTTTATCGTGTATTGGGACTACTACTATGTCCACCTAGAGGAAAACTTGCATTTATGTCTCCTGCCTTTTTTCAATAAATTTAGGGTAATGGGTTTCACGTAAACTGACGATATTAGTATGTACCTAGTCTGAGCATGTAAGTTACTAACCAGCAATATGCTGAATAATTTGCAAAATGGCAGACAGTTTCTTAGAAAAAATTCTTTGTTGAGCAATTCTCGGAGCATGGGGGTACCTGAACATTCTTGCATTTTCCAAAGTGTCAATTCTTTACCACCGATAATGTAATCATGCCAGATTAAGTACATATGTACAAGGGTGAAAACCTTTTAGCGCGACTCATAGATATTGATAATAGAGAGTTTTAGCATAGCGCACAAAATATTACGATAGGACAAATAGGCTTTGACATTTTCTATGAAAAATTGGCTTGCCTGTCGTACGCAAAACAGTAGGTATGTCCTAAGTAGGCATAGGAGTATTTCTGTGAATTTGGCTGACTATAAACAGCTGGAATTGTGGGTTCATGGTATTTTATTTGTCGGCTATGCCTTCTTCGTACATACAAACTTCTGGGATACTGTTTTGCGTACGGCAGGCAAGCGAATTTTTCATAGAAAATGTCAAAGCCTATTCGTCCTATCTTAATATTTTGAACGATATGCTAAGACTCTCTAATATCGCCGGAACTTTATAGTGTTCAACACTAACGTTGTGCAAGTAGCTTGCCCAGTATGTTACAAAAAATTTAATTTAAGTGTGTATATATTACACTGTCCCGGGGGCAACTTACCTCCTTCTTCAGCACAAAATCTAAGTGCTGAAGAAGGGGGTAAGCTGCCCCCGAATACTCACTTAAATCGAATCGAATCGAATTGTAGTTTACTGGGCAAGCTACTTGCACAACGTCTGACGATTCATAGAAACTAAACATTTTCGTAGATGCATTACATTTAGTTGTTAAGTTTGTAGCAACAAATTCATCAAAAGTCTATACCATTTCCCTGCCAAGCTCATAATTTTGGAGCATCAATTTCGTATCTTTGGAGCATCAAATTCTTAATTGCGGAACATCAACAATGAATTTAAGAACAAGAACGTTTACAAAAATATTAAATTTGTTATCAATATTAACACATTTACATTCAAATTCTTTAAGAAAAGTGTGTCCTTAAATTATTGAATTGAATATTCATCAAAATATCGCAATTCTGAGGGACATTTTCACCATTTACACAAACTTCAAAAGTAAATGACAAAATCTAATGACGAAAGCATACATATGTGTCACTCCAATTTCAAACTTTCATCATCAGGATGGATTATCGTTATGATGATTTGGATATGTGTCTTGGGCCTAAAATGGTTAAATTTTAATCAAAATACAAGATTGTTGAGGTGCGATGATGATAAGATATCCATACATAAATGCGGTTGCCCTTGCCCATAGTTACGCATTGGACGTTCCTTTTACAAATTTTTGGTTCCACAATTTCGAATCTAATGTGGTTATGGACTTAAACGAAAAATTTTGACTAGTTTAATCTAACTCTGAACAAAGTAAATTTTGACTGTAATGCCAGCGATTGGAGCATATATGTAAAAATAAAACAAAGAAATCTGATTAAAGCATAGTTTACGGGTAGTACTCCAGAAAAGAAATAAAATTATTAAAATCAGTTTTTTACTATATTTTTTCGTAATGTGACTGTTTTGTATGATTTAGCCGGTTTTTTGCCGTTTTTCTCACTGAAATTTATTTGGCCGGATTTTTAGCCGTTTTTGAAAAAAACCCGGCTCTGGTTTCCGGCTAAATTTAGCCGTTTTCTAAATTTCCAGTTGGCAACACTGCTCCTTTTCCTCTAATTATGTTAAAGAACCGAAGTGGTTTTGAAAATTCACTGGGGTTCTCAGTGCCAGTTTTAAAGTAATGTGAAAGTAATGCAAATTTAACTTACCATACAGCATCTACTTATCCGCGTGCATTGTATGAACATGCTTTAGTAATGTCAAAGAAATTGCCAAGTTGCCTAAAATGAAAATCCAGAACTTCCATGTTTCCAGACCGTTCTATATAGACACCACCCCCATACGATTTTTACAAAAACAACGCTCTTTTAACATCCTGCGTGTGTACGACAACTGCTGATTCGACATCGCAAACTCAATTTCATTGAAGCAGTGAAAAAAACGGGACTCCTATTAATAATGCTTGATTTGCTAGTCAATTTTTATTCGCTCTGAAATATTCCTAAGTGGGTTATTATTTGCCAAAGCGGTGAAGGATGTGGTCTGTCATTGACTATTCTCCATTCCAACACTGGAAGCAGAATGACAAGTGAATAGACCTTCCTTCTACACAAACTAGGTTACTTCCTCAACTCTACACACAATGACTAGTCGCTTCTTCATCTTCTTCTTGGAGTCCGGAGATGAATTATTGAAATTTTTTGAATATTACGAGGCTCCTAATTCTTGAAACGTTTACACTGCGACTGTATTAGTATCATTTTCGATATAGAGTAAAAACGACGACATCGTCGAAAATAAGAGAAATGGCAGGGAATTAACCCAAATCGCTTTAGGCACAATCACATATTTCATTCGTCAATTTATTGAAGTTTGGATCTTCCAAGGACAATACCGAACGTAAGTAGCACGAACAGGAATAGGCAAAACAAAATGCCTGAACGCGATTACAACAAGATACTGACAGACATAGAGAGAGTTTGATAGAAAGAGAGAGAGAGAGAGAGAGAGGAAAACTGATTCGTCGAGAAGTTCAGCGAAAGGCAAAAGTGCCACTCGAAAGAATATTAAATTTCGAGAGAGAAATTATTCGGTCGGACGAGAAACGGCGGAAGTTCTTGTCATGGGTGAGGACGTTGAAAAGCGTTCCTATACATCTTGCGCCCATAGCTCATTATTCCACCTCATCTGCGACATTCATCATGCCAAGATTTATACGGAAAAATCATATGAATGTCGAGTGGGTATTTGGGAATTGGAATGGAAAAAAAAATAAAAGAACGATATTTTTTTATGCAAGGAATGCATACTCTTTCGTACGATTTCATCAACAGATCATACCCTCTTGCCTCAAACAATTTTTCAACTTCATTACAAATTACTACTAAGAAATGATATCGATTAGCTGTGGCGAAATGGAAAAAATGGTCTCTTAAAAAAAGTTATTTGAGGACGAGGAAATTGATTTCGGAAAATTTTACGGAAAACGCCTGGTGGAGAAGCGCTTATCGTTTTCTGTTCAAATGAGTTAAGAGTCGCCGGGAAATTACCATTTCTGGGTTGAAATCGAAATTTTCTCATTAGTTCGTGGCCGCCTATTCTAAAGAATGGTATGTTGATAAATCTTTTTTCATTTACACTGATTACTAGACGATTAAGATTTTTTTCGTAAGGGATTAAGTTGGGGTATCTGGGATAAGCCGATATTGGCTGTGAAAACCACGAGATATAAGCTGCCCATGGTAATATAGAGTAATTACATAATTAAATTTTTAAATGTGAATAACGTACAAGGGTAGTACCAGTCGTATAGGAGAGAAAAAAAATCATGTCCGCCTTTACCGACGATTTCGGCAAAAGCGGGTACTAGCAAAACATGTTTTGTGAAAATTCTCATTATAAAATGTGAGAAAGCGAAATAATGATAATTCGCGCTGTGATTCTAGGCAGGGAATTGGAGCGGAGCGACCTTAAATTTCGGAGCGAAAGAGCGGAGCGTGGAGCGGTTTTCGGCAGGCTGGAGCGGAGCGATTTTTTTTTGAAAGTCGCTCCACTCCGCTCCGAAGTAAAAAATCAAGAAAATTCCGAGATAAAAAATTGAATTTTTTCGACGAAATTTTTCATTTTATGGCACTATTTGATGATTTTGGACGATTTAAAGGCGAAGAATTCGTTGAGAGACTTGCAAAATTTCGGATTATTGTGAAATTCATTGTGATAAAAGAGGTTTTGCGTTTAGTCATCATAATCATCACTCTTCATTATTAAACAATTGAAGATCATGAATCAGAAAAGTCCTGTCCTGTACTCGCTGAATGAAACGCCCGTTTTAATTTAAATTAGTTATTAGGGTCATTTTATTGAATGGAGTACAGGACAGCTTCCATATAACAATTTTACAGATCTCGTTCTATACGGGATGTCCGAAAACTATCACATAATGGCCCCCAAATATGATTCCTGGTGATATTTCCAGCAAAAATGAGTATAAAAAAAGCCCGAATTATTAGTTCTTCAGCTACCACAGACATTTAAAGATTTTTCAAAAATTTAATACTCATATTACCTACATATTTTCTTTCGGTCGTGAGCAACAATTTTTCCTAAGAATAAACCCAATAAAAATCGGATAAGCAGTTTAAGCTGTGTAAAAAAGCTTCAAAGACAAAATTTTGTGATCTTACTTCATATAAATTTTTTTTCCCGACGGAGGTCTTAGTGGTAGCATTTTTGTAAAATCTTTAAATGCTTTTGGTAGCTAAGGAGTTAAGAATTCGGGATATTCCCGGTACGCCTATTTTGCTGGAATTGACATTAATAATCATATTTCGGTGGGCTTATGCGATAGTTTAGTTTTCGGACACCCTATCTAGAACAACTCAATTTTATGTTCAAATTTGTACGAAATTGCTGCTATCCTGTTCTATACTTGATCGAATAAAACTTACGTTTTAAACCATATTCTATAATACGTAAGAAGATATAAATTGAATTGATGAATTCGCGGAAAATTATAAATATTTACTAAAAACAATGATGTTTTGTTGTATGTTTGTAATGGAGCGGAGCGAAAAAATTTTAGTCGGAGCGGGGCGCTGGAGCCGAGCGGTTTCAAATTGGTCGGATTCCGTGGTATGGATTCAGGGACGTACCGAACACACATTTGTTAGGGGGGGTGAAAAGTAAAATTTGCCGACTACATTTGAAAATTCACCAATTATAATTAGAGGTACGGAAATTTAGTTTTTACGCAATAACAAGATGCGAATTTCGGCAAAAATTGTTCCGGAGATCATTTCTTATTCGTAAAATCGCAGTTAGAGGATCAAAATGGACAACATGTTGTGGGAACATATGGGAACCGTACCCATTGTTAAATGCAGACAGTTTGCCGAATCATGAGCAAGATGGCTTGCCGAACACCGAAAAACCTCTTTAGTTGTAGGTTTGATGAATGAACTTTGTTTTCTGCAATGCGTTTTTTTTATCAGAGAGAGCTTTTCTCTTGGTTCGGCGGGCCCCGGAATCTCAATGAAGTTTACATAAAGATAAAGGCCGCATATGCCGCAGTTTCTAGTTTTGCCGTTCCTGTAACTCCTTGAGGAGTGGTCTTGTCGACTAGTATCTACGTGTGTTGTCTGAATTTGTTGATGCAGTTGGCAGACGTTTTTTTTTGTGCAACGCGAGTCTTGAAAAGTTGTTTAACTGTGAATCTACATAATATCTATAGAGTTATAGAAAATTAAAATAACTACAAGAAAATTTACGAAAGTAGGTGTTTATGCAAATTTCAGCGAAATTTCTAATATCCAAAATCAGTTTATGTGAAATTCCTGTTTTTTATTTGCGAAATTTCCGTATATCTAATTATGATATATTTTTTGAGCGTTCATGTAAACATCGAAAAATACAAAGACAAAAACACGAAATTTGATTCAACCAGTTAAGTTGTGACCCGCCATAACTTAATTTTGGACCATCGCTCCACAATTCGATGTAAATCCATTTTATCGACAATATCCTTTGCAGAAAACATTAGCATCGAATTGTTGATTATTAGTCTTAATTTAGTAAATGATCGCTCACTCGAAGCTAAGGTCACTGGACATGTCAAATAAGCTGAATAACCTTGTAAGCTATCAGTCCTTAGTTTGATAGCCTCTCTCGCTATCATCCTAAAATTTTGACACTCGAAGCAATTATCAAGAAGAATTTGAATTTCAGCATGAAGGCATTCCTGTCGGCCGATATTTTAAATATGTCTTGAAATGGTTGGAGCAGTTTAGCTGTTTTTTCCAATTCTTCTGTGGAATTCGAGATAAAAACGTCAAGATGGATTTTGGACTCTTTTCGGTAAAATGTTGCAAAGTCTATTTCGGCTGTAGTTTGAGATGATTCGTCTTCATTTTTGCCGGAGCACGACGAGTTCGGTGTTGTTTTTTGTAGCCAGATTCAGGGTCAATATTTATTTTTTTTAAGAAAATCATGGAGCTTTGAACTAACGCATTGATTTCGCTGTCGTTGTTAATGTCTTTAAAATTCTTTATTGTACTGCGAATGAGTTTCCACAGCGTCAATAATGTCAAGGTCCTGAGCTTCCAAATTTTCAGTCAAATTTTTCAATTTAAACATGAGTTTTATGTTTTCATGCCGAATACCTCTGTTAATAAGTATGCACATCCGATTACATACTTTTAGTAAGTATTGTAACTTTCAAATGTTTATATCCTTAAACATAGACAGGTATTCTTTTGTAAATTTATTAATGCCGAAAATCGCAATCCTACATATTCCCACTGAGGTCAAATTTGCCGACTGCGGATGAAAATTGAAAATGTTAGGGGGGTGAGACACCCCCCCATACCCCCCTTAGCTACGTCCCTGTATGGATTCCATGGAATCCTGTTGCTATAAGAAATGTTGATCCATAAACGGCATCTGCAATAGTGACGGGAGCGGAGCGGAGCGAAAAAAAGTGTCGCTCCAAATCCCTGATTTTAGGTAGCCATCACATCAATAGATAATGCGTAATGTATTGAAAATGAATCTTCACGTTTCTAAAACCAAACCAAGAGAGCCCACATTCATTAATCCATGAGAAGGAGGAGATTTAAAATTTATCCTGCTTTCTTCGCACCGACTTTCCACTCAATTAAAATTCTAGAACTGCATATCTTATTTTCCGAACGTAGAGCATATGTTACCATTCCGAAATTAACATAATAGAATACTGACATACACTTTCGCTAGATGCTCGTATATTCCCTTCTAATATACGATGCCTGAATGCTATACGCGTTGGAATATGGCAAATGGGTGTTGGAGTTACGATAAAGGATTTTCACTCAGTTTTCTAGAATAGGTAGCTAGGTAGTACGTCGTGACTCGTGACCATAGTCTAAAATTTTGCCTGAGAACTCAATGCACACTATACTTATGTATATGTATACTTAAAGTAGATATGTATTCGCATATTCAATACATATTTCTCCACACGATTTATGGATCAAAGTGAAAATGAATGGATGGTCATTGGACTCGATGGATGTACTTGAAAATCATAAATTATATACAGTGTTCAATAAAAAAAAGTTGAGCCAAATGGAGGGGCGATCGCGGAGCAACAGAAGCTGTCTTTTCTTTCATCGGTTCATGGAAGTACTCGTATTTTCTGGAAAGTCCTATACAAATCGATGATCTGGAAATTGATCCCGGTTCTTGCTTGAATCATCCGGTTTGAGTATCCACTAGATTAAGCTGACCAGGCGTACAGCATTTTGCTGTACAGTACAGCGTTTTGACTTGTCGTACAGCATTGGGTAATGTACAGCCAAATGTACAGCATTCCCCATGCCACACAATGAAATCTAATTCCCTACATAATATGTAAGCACCTCGATGAGGCCTCTGATCAGTCATGTCGGCTTCTAAGGTTTAAAGTTTGATCCCTGTACCCTGTGCGGTCGATATTTAACGAGATAATGGCACTTTTATGCTTGACAATGGTCCATTTTCGATAGCTCGGGAACCTTTCCCGATCTCTCTGAAATGTGGATACTTGTAGAGCTACTTCCTGCTCATGTTTCCTCCAAATCGCACGTTCCATATATACGCGTTCGGAAGTTACAGCTACCCAAATCACACTTCTGTGTCTTCTAATCGAAAATTGTCAATAGCTTGGAAATTCTTGAGCGGAATTTCGAAATTCGGTAAATTTGTAGGGCATCGCACTGTCCATATTTGGTGAATATTTCAAGTCTCTAGCTGCCGAGGTTTAGAAGTTACAGCCGTCAAAAGATGAGATTTTAATTTTTTTCCCTATGACAAAACGATGAAAAAATTAGCCACTCTATCCGATTATATCAACCTCTACAGGAAAATGCATACTAAAGAATCATCATGGATTTTAGATTACGTTTTTTGCCATATTTTCTTAGAATCTATTTAAAACGGCGTTAAGAGCCCAACAAAAAAAGATTTAGAGCTCTTTAGCTTGTCCATACATTTACTCAGATTTTGTGGCTCGCTCTTGGCTTCACTCAGAACAGAACTAACTCTGTCTGTCGCGCTTTTCATAATTCGCCAACATCCTTGAGACCAGCGCTGGTAGGAAATAAATAAATAAGGCGTGGTGCGATCACAGCGATCGGCCAGCCAATGGAATTAGTAAGATTTAGACCTTGGCTCATCCTTAGGATTACTCAGATCCTATAGCTCGCCCTTTGCTCCGTTTAAACCTCCTTGTCTATCGCGTTTTTCAGAATTCACAAACATTTGTGATACGTAACGCTGCTGGGAAATAGGATGAGGTGGTGAGCCAATGGAAGGCAATTCGTCGGATTTGTCCATACGTACACTCGGATCCTACACTTCGCCCTTCCCTCCGCTTAGACCACGCTCTGTCTGTCGCGCTATTCAGTATTCGCCAACAGTTTTGCGACGTAGTGCTGTTGCGGGAATAGGATAAGGCGAGATGCGATCCAGCGAGTGGTGAGCCGGTGGAAGGCAATTGGTTAGATTTAGTTTTCTGGCTCGTCCTTAAATTTACTTAAATCCTGTGCCTTGTACTTCACTTCCTCCAGAACTTGCCATTTCTGTCACGCTTTTCAGAATTCGCGAAAATTTTTTGCGACGCAGTGCGAAGAGGTGCGAGCGAAGCGATCGGTGAGCCAATGGATGGCAATTTGGCTCTCTCTGTCTGTCGTGCATTAGAGAATAAACCAACAAACCTGAATGAATGGCTGATTTTGCTTGAGAACCGAATTCCGCGAGTAGGTATACTGCTCAAAACAAAATAAGGGCCACTAATGTCAGTTGACTTTAAAAACGTCTTTTGGTGAATTTTTAGTGTGATAATCAATTACATGCCATTCTGTACCTGAATGTGATGTGAGTTATCACAGTATGATTCGTCAACATTAGCTTTAACGGAACTGGCTTAAACAGTTTTTTTGGGGTCACGAGTCATACATTTGGTAGTTTTGTTTATTTTTCATTTTGGTTAAGAATTAGTTTTCGCCAAGTTCTTTAACTGCAACATTAGTGGTTGCACTTTTAAAGATAAGGAGAATCTGTAAAATACAAAATGCCAGCAATTCGGCGCCATTTAAATTTAAATGCCTTGTCCAGAGCCTTAGAAATGTTTGAGGAAGGTCGTCCGCAACGTTCTGTGGCTCTGCAATTAGGGTATTCGCGAAGAGCCATTCAAAATCATTGGAACCGTTACCAGGAGAGAGGAAGTGTCTCCCGTTGTCATGGTTCAGACCGAGTTCGAATAACCACCCCCGCAGAAGACCGATATGTGAGACATTGTGCGCGACGGGATCGTACCATTAGTGCTCGTGGACTACAAAGTAGGCTATTAAGGACGACTGGGACCACTGTTAGCCCTCAAACAATCAGAAATCGTTTGCACGAAGACCAACTACGATCAAGGAGACGTGTTACCAGAACATAACTGACCAGGACGCATCGTACGAATCGTTTAAGATTTGCTCGTCGACATCTCCAATGGGACATGCAACAATGGCCCAATGTGCTCTTCTCGAATGAGCGCAAAGCAAATTTTTTTAGTGACGACCGACGCATAAGAGTCTGGCGGAGAACCGGAAAAGCATTTTTGGATCCGTGCATTAATCAAATTGAGAAGCAAGGCAGTACTAGCGTGATGGTCTGGGCCGTAATTAGCTTGCAAGGGAAAACTGACCTTGTTATCCTAAATAACGGGACAATTTCGTCCGAAAGTTATATTGAAAGGATTGTTAGGCCACATATCATTCCTTTTTCACAACAGGCGTTGGACGGTTTTATCCTCATGCAGGATAATGCACGACCACATACAGCCCGGGCGACAATGTCTGTTTTCGAGGAGGCCAATATTGAGGTCATAGAGTGACCTGCCAACGGTCCGGACCTAAATCCGATAGAACATTTTTGGGATCAATTAAAACGCCGGATGCGGACAGCTGAAGAGGATATACACAATCAGCAACAGCTGATTCAATTGCTAAATACGTGTTGGGACGAGATGTCAAAAGAAAGCGTCGATCGGCTTATTAAAAGTGTTCCGTCCAGGCTTCGAGACTGCGTATCAAAAAGTGGAGGCCATACTCGATACTAAAAGAAAAAAAAAATCATTTTTTACAGATTAGACATACAAATCAATTGTTATTGTTACGATTACATGACCGCAAAAAGTAAACAATCCGAAAAAATGCTAAAAAAAGGTAACTTTTGGTCAAAATTCAATAAAATTCATTATATCTAATGAAAATCATATTGTTTTGTTAATATTAGACCAACAAAACTATGATTTTCCTTTTCCACAGAAAAATAATCAGAAAATTATTAGTGGCCCTTATTTTGTTTTGAGGAGTATATGTGTACGTACAGCATTGGGCCTTCGGGATTATGGTGACCTTACACTAGATGACAGTGTAAAAAACTTCCCTGAAAGTGTCCAGTTTGTTGGTGAAACAATTGAATTTGACTCTAATTTTAAGTTTATTGGTAAATAATTTCAAACAATGCTCTAATTAGTTGAACTTTTCCAAATACATTTTCCCCTAAATTGTTTTTTAAGCAGTATCCACACTGGCTGCCAATTGGCAGCTCGTGATGCAACTGCCAGTTGTAATGGCATTTACACTGACTGCCATTTGGGTGGCTGTCAAGCCTAAATATTCAATATGGCAACTGAATCATATGTCAGCTGACACTTTGACAACCGTTTGTCGAATTCAAAGTGACAATTTCGCAATTTTTACGTTTTTTTTTGGTGAAATTGTATAATTCTTGAATGGCCTCGTAATTTAAGCGCAGTGAGTCCGATTTTGTTAACTAAATTAAATAATGCTCAATTGGATGGTAAAATAGCTGGCAATCCAATCCAATTCGTGCTGTGCGGGCAATCCATCGTCAGATCGATTGGAAAATAAATTAAACAGTGTAAGGTTACTCTAACAATTAAGATATCAAATCAAATTTCAAATTTGGATTTTCGTACGTTGAGGTTTCACGAAATTTATAATTCTATTCGAAATTTTTGACAAAATTATCTTTGCACGAAATAAAACATAGGTATATTCTTCTTCTTCTTCTTGTGTGGTTGGTGTTGTGGTTAGTGCGCACACCTTCGGTGCACAGGGTCGTGGGTTCGAGACTCGCCGTGAACCAATTCAGTATATGGTGTTTTTCGAACTCACGACCCATGTGACGGACTATGATCTCACTCAGATGGTAAACGAGTACCCATTCACTGCTGAGCGTGCTGTTGATCTCAACACCACAAAAAAAAAAAAACAGTTAAGAACTTGGAAATCTGCGGCCTTAGTCCAATGTTGCTCTGTGGCTGTGATCGTTCGGTCGCCACACTGTGAAATAGACACCCATAGAGAAACGAGTTTCCAAACTCGGCACGACTCGTCGCAAGTTTATTATTCAGAAGAAGATGATAAGAATTATTCTTATCGTAGAATAATAAACTAACAATGCGACTAGGAAGTGGTATGGCTGACAACCGTATCACACTCCGAATTCAATTGTCTTTGTAACGTTGATTACTACATACGGTAGTCATCAACGCACCATGCTCCACTAGGAGTTACGGTAATCGAGAGAGAGAGAGAGGGTCCAATGTTGGACTGTCGCGCCTGTTACTTATTTTAGTATTTCATGGAAAATCAGTTAATCATAATTATTTAATAATTTGTCGTGCTCTGTGGCCGTAATCGTTCCGTCGCCACTCTGTGATATAGAGATTGATAGAAAAACAAGAGAAACGGCATGGCTGGTCGCACGTTTATTATTCAGAAGAAGATAAGAAATATTCTTATTATATGGCTGCCAACCGTATCACACTCCGAATTCAGTTGTCGTTGAAACGTTGTCGACTTCACACGGTAGTCGTCAGCGCACCATGCTCCACTAGGAGTTAGGGCAAATCAAGAGAAGAGATGTAATAAGAGGATATTGCGTTGAAATTCTAAAGTCTATTTTCGACTTATTACAGTCATTTTTAAGATACAAACTGTAATTGGTTAAGAAAACCGAGAAGCAGTAGTCCTTTGGGATTAATGGACTCGACTCTACCGTACTCTATTAAGTAATATAATAAATTCGCTCTGCAGTACAAAGCCATTGAATGCACTTATATTTACGATAGTGAGGTATCACTATACCTTGGTGTCCAATATAATTTTTTTTTTCATGAAAGTATGACATTGTACGCATGGACTTTTTTCTTTTATCTTAGTGCGGTAGTGGGTTCGAGTCTCATCGTGATAGAATCCATTTGATGGTGTTTTTCGAACTCACGACCGATGTGACGGGGCTATGATCTTAAACTTAAATGATACCTATTTATAGGGATGAATAACTCTGCTGAGCGTGCTGATTATCTCAACACTTCTACGAGAAGCCGTCAAGATCTGGGAAATTGAATGTCACCTAACACATCTGTGGTGTTGGTTCAATGTAAGACTATCTTGACAATTATTTTTTATTTTTAAAATAGTAACTGTTACGAAGTTATTCTTGACTTACAATAGACTTGTTTTTTGTGAACTCCGTGTATTTTGGGTTAACGACATAAAAAATGACAGCTGTCATTTTTTTATATGACGTTTGATAACCCAAAACTACACGGGACGCACAAAAAAATAATCCGTATAACTCATTGAATAATCAGTCTAAAGCCGGCCCCACACCGACCGGAGTGTGGCAAACCCCGTGCAAAAGATTGATACGAAAGTCGTGCGGCAGCAGTGCAGCAGTGTATAGGTATATATTCTTAAGGCCGCCCCAGACCGACCGGAGTGTGGCAAACACCGCACAAAAGATTAATACGAAAAATCGTGCAGCAGCAGTGTGGTTGGGCGACTCCAAGGTATCATTCTTGGAACCAGTCTTTTGTGCCACACTTCAGTCGGTCTGGGGCCGCCTTTAGACCGGTCTTTTGTGCGGTGTTTGCCACACTCCGGTCGCTGTGGGGACCGCTTAATATTTGGATGCTATTCCTAGGTGACGTGTACTGATTTGCTTTTTTTAGATGCATTACTATTAAGTTTTGATTTTCATTGCATTGATTGCGGGTACAAAGTACACGATACAATTTTTTTTAGCTATTTCAATATAATTGAATTGCCACATCTAATATTCTTCTTTATTCATCCAGCCGTGAATTTCAGTGGCATTTATGGCTCCGGGTAAGTTTTTTTTCCTAGTCAAAACCATCTGCCTGTATAACCACCATACTAGTCAGTCCTCATAACATAATCATATTAACTCAAAGGATTATAAGACTTATACACTGATAACACAGAACCCAAGGTAATTTTTTCCCTGATGCTTTCATCTCGCTGATAGCCTTTTTTCATCTAGTGGTAACGGAAGTTGAGTTCCTCTGTATATATGCTAGCGCGCTTTGTCCATGAATGCCCAGTCTCAGAAACCACTTGCTCATAAATCCTGCAACCTTCTGTTGTACGTATGTACGGTTGTGTATAGGTGAAAACTTTTCCCCGTATTGCATAATAGGATTAAGACAATTTATCCTAAAAACATCATCATCCTGTTGGACTAATTCCAAAATCAGGTCACCTGAGTTGATTCTACCAGAGCATAGTGGGTTTTGAGCTCCCATTGCTATATGCATGTACCTAACCATACATACAATATTTCTAGCCTTGCCGAATGGGTATGGCCAAAGTTGTTCTATCGAGTACAGACACTATACCTACTCTTTTGGAGCATAATCTGCATACCTACACATAGCATGATGTACAAATAAGGGTATGCTCGCATTAGAGGTTATTAGTGAAATTGGGTGTATTCATAAATGGAAAGGTTGGTAATGTGGGGAGACAGGATGCGATGTGCAGATGAAATCAATTATGGCAAAAGTACGGGAGAAAAGTTGTGTTGTTCACATTAAGCCAAATACATATACAACCATATCGCCTGGACCTGGATAGATTATGTATTTTATTGGATATGTAAAAAGTACAACTTAGTTTTGAGAATTATTTTATCCGGTGTTGAGAAAAATAAAATTCTGCACCCGGTATGTGTATTGATTCATTTCGAGTTTTTTTTTTTCATAATCTTTTTTTTTTTCACAGATTACGCGTGACTACTACCATGCTTTAACATTTTATTTTCATACTCAGCTTCGTTTGGGCAAATCATCATCATGGCAAAGGTTTTCTGTGAGTTAGCTTGCTTAGTTATCATAAACATTGGAACATTGGAATGGACCAGCTACAGACTAGAACCGATCCAACATTAAAGTGAAATTTTAGACAACAATGGCAGAAATACGAAAAGTTCTAGTAAACCCATCTTATGAGTTCATGGGCGTAGCCAGAGGAGGGTAAGGATGATTATGGTAAAAAAGAATTCTTACCGATGTAGTAAAAAAAATCGCTGCACTTTACAATGCTTGAAGGCGTAAAAATGCGAGTTTGACTCCAGGCACTACGCAAAATGATCTGTTGCTGAGTCTGGAAAACTAAAATATTTGTAGTTTGGCTATACAATCCGTTGATGGATTAAGCCACCCCGATCAGTGCTCAGAAGATGATCAAGGAGAAAAAAAAATATTTGTAGTTTTCTGGCCCTTAATATCCGGAATTACGTGTGAGCACCATGAATCGATAACATAAGTAGATATTAAAACAGAGATCTTGCCCTTAGGGAGACTCTTTTTTCTTTTGCGTGAATTCCATATTTTCATGCGTTTCATTTCATGGCTTCTGAAACCTGCAGAACACAATTTTAACCGTCACATGAAGGTTTCTCCGGGAAGCGTATTTAGAAACCCTAGTTCAGTTCGTCCCCACGCAGGTGCCGAAATCGACTAGCTTTTCTAGTGGTTAAGTACCAAAAAACCCTCATCGTTTTCGTCCCCCGAAAGTGGACGAGCTCGCATAGGGTTTCGAGTACATTTTCCGTCGAAAACAGCCAAAAACTCTTGTTCAACTCGTCTCCACGCAAGGGACGAAATCCATTAGCTTTTCTAGTGCCTAATCCGCCGAACAACCTCACCTTACTCGTCTCTTTTTCTGGGGACGAACTCGCATAGGGTTTTTAGTGCATTTTTTGTATAAAACAGCAATTAAACCTTGTTCAGGTTTTTGGATGTTTTCGACGCAAAATGTACTCGAAATTTTATGCGATAAGGGTTTTGGGCAGTTTTGGCACTAGAAAAGCTAATCGATTTCGTCTCCAAGCAGGCGACGAGCTGAACTAGGTTTCCTAAATACGCCTCCGGAAAGTTAGTGCAATTTAACTTCATTGCATCAGAAATGGATTTTAGGTGTACAGGTTTTCCTAGTTAGGAACCTTGTAAAGAACGAGTCCCATATGTCCGTGTCTTTCAAGTTATTTTATCAAGATTCATTTTGTAGTTGAATCATCCAGCAATGAAATTTAGCTACTGGTAATATTGTGTCAAATTTGGAGGATATCTTATCAGAACCGTAAACCGTATTTCTATCAAAAAAATATTTATAAATTTTGCTCAGAAGAAAAACAGTGACAGACGACACAAACTGATCTCTTGGTATATTTCTTTTAAATCGCAAATGAAATATGCAGTCACACGGGTCACTAGCGTATAAAATACGGGCTTTCGATTATTTTACGGGGCAAAAATTAAAAATAAAACTATTTTTACGCCGATATGTCATTTATTTTTTGAAACAATATTTCTTATTTGATTATACAGCCTCCAATAAGTTTTCATTTTGCAATATAGCATTGCATTTTATCTGAGGCTCAGCCTTTACAGTGTTAATATTTGGTTGCTATCAGGTTTCAGGTTTCTCATGAAGAGATTTAATAATAATTAGCTGCGAAGTAACACAAACTGATAAAGTTAACTTTAGTTATGTTTCGCCATCCGACTATTCTTTCCAGTTGCTCAAATTTCAGTCCTGCAAATTTAAAGGTTGCAGACAGTATAGGCAAGTGTGTTCGGCAAAATCGAATCTTGATTCCAAATAATGCAACGCATTCATGTACCCAGTGGCGTGCACAGCCATTTTGTGGAGGGTATGCAAAATTAAAACCGAAGAAAAGATAAATACAAGTATAAAGGCTTTTTGATATGTCGAAATAAAAAGGAAGGTTAGTTTTTCCTAAGTAATTGAGTAATCTCAGGATAACTAAAATAAGGAAAAAACCGCCTAATTTATTTTAGAAAACACTAAAATAAGTATAATAAAAAAAACTTTGTAACGTTAACAAAACAGTGCTTGAAAATTATTTAAATCAATCAAACAAATACAAACATTCGCAATGTAAGATTTATTGATTTTCTCAAATGTGTAAACCGTAGGCATACAAACATTCTTTTGTAATATGTACATAACACAGTGTGACTAACAAAATGCATACATAGCTATGCAACCAACCCCGTAGAAAAATGTGCATTATAATTTGTTTCTGATTAGTAAAATACATTCTCTTTCAAAAAATAATAAATTCATGTTTCAACATTGTTTAAATATTAAAAAACAAACAAAGGAAACATTTTGTCAAAACTGAACGACACATTTTGTGACATACTGTTTATTTCCGCTTTGGTTCCCTTTACTCAAATCTTATCACGACATTTTTCGCCGCTCGTGCTATAGTCATCGTTCGTCCGTCAACTTTGTTCGCCAACGCCAAGCCAGGCGTGCTTCTCTTCACCATATAAACCTGCAACATTGTTGCAGTTGAAATTGTTCAATTCGTATGGAGATTACAAGCACGGCGAAATGGTGCTTATCGAGCATACTCTAGTGACGGCGAAAAAACGATGTCAGTGGAACCTACACTACCTATATAAAGATGGCGCTGGCACATTTATTGAGGAAAGAATTAACAGTAAAATCAGTAATTATTTTCACGAACTTGTATGAAGAAAATGTTTTTAAATGAGAGGGTATGCACTGCTTATTTGCATATATGGAGTGCACGCCACTGCATGTACCATGTTAACAGTATTAGCTTGATTACGTCGCTTTCGCGTCCAGGCAAATTTCGAAGTACTATTTGGTTGACTTAAGTAGAAAATTAAAAAATGTCTCAAACCCTTTGTTGAAGTTTTTTTCTTGAACCATCGATTGTTTGTCCCGTATTTATTTTTTTAAATTACGAGTTTTCGGATTTTCAGTGCCCGAAAAAAGGGGAAACCCGTAAAATACGGGGCATATGGCCACCCTAAGTCTGAGAGACAAAAATAGCACTGAATATAGACGAGCTATGGTTTATAAAGCTTATAAAGCTGAAATTGGAGGACATTGGAATGTAATCAGTATCACCAGTAAAAGTCTAAACACATACAGGGGCCATTTTTCGTTAAATGGTGCAGAAAATCATTCTTGACTGTCCTTTCTTAAAATTTGGCTCTAAAGTTTGCCTACAATATTTTCGTGACCGACAATTTAAACTCCTTAGAAAATCATTATGTTGAAAAAAATTCGGGCTTGTCCCCCCTGACCGAAATCCTGGCTACGCCCATGTATGAGTTATACTTTTATCAAGACAAATTCACGTTTTTCTCGACACAAACTAACTTTGCATCAAATGAAACTATTTCACAAATGAAATTAACGTTTTAACATGTCTAATTAATGATGAGAAGTGATTTCTTGAATTATTATTTTGACCTGTGGAACAGTTTATTTCGTTTCCGAAATCGTTAATTTAACTTCTTAAAGCGTTGATTTTATTTTCGAAATCGTTTCGATATATAGTTAATTTGTGCTGAGAAAAGGGTAAGTTTGTTTTGAAAATGGATGATGAACGACAAATTGGCCAAACTGGATTAAATGTGAAAAGCTGTCGCGCATTATTCTTAATCTTAACAAAAGCGAGCTCTTTCATTAATTAACTGCTCCTGGATCTGCTTATATCCATCAACTTATAGCATTTGAATAACGCGCTTTTCAACATGAACATAGGAACGAAATTCCCATTCAGTACGTTTTACACGTTCAAGCGATGCTTTTCTAAAAAATGTTTCGCCATCAAGTGCAGCACAACAAAGAATCAACTCGCATGGAAGAAAAGCACTTCAGGTACCATTCCTCATATATGCCGTATGAGAAGTCCTCGTTGTTGTTGAAAAATCCACCTGAACAAGTGTACACACACACCTATCGTATCCTTCCATTTTTACTGCTTCTTGTAAATAATTCAGAAAATGATGCAATAAAAGAAGGAAACAACACAAGAGTCGTGTACACGCTACACGAAAGCAGGCAAAGTGGCAAAGAAGAAAAAAAAGAAAGGTTCTCAAGGTGTATGTACGTATCAGGACGTACTCGTATTCAGCTTGCAACGCGATGTTTTAGACACCTTCAGTTTTTGAGTATCGCAGGAGAATTGCAGTGTGGATGTTATACCGACTTCTCACGTTCTCAACATCATTGATGGCAAGGTACGAAACAAAACCTGAACAATATTCTATAAAGAAAGGAGTGCGCGCATCTTTCAGCAAGTTCACGGGCGTGACTGAATACTTGCTGCACTGCAGTCTTAACTCGCTGTTATTAAAGAAGCCAGCTGCCTTCTGCAATAATAGCGAGGTACATATACGAAATGAGTCGCTGGAGTCTCGTTTCAATCAGATAATTGAAAAGATTTGAGGAAGATGTATACTCACAATCAGGCACATGGGAAGTTGTACACACTGCTCCTTTTTTTCAAAACAATGTGTTTGCCGATATTAATAAGACATTTTTAAACATAGTATGATACAAACGGAAAAGACTCAGAATAAGCTTGTTAATAAGTGCAAGTCAAACATACACGTTAAAGGCACAATCCATAACTTGTCACAGTCACTGTGTTCACCACAAAGTTATTCAGCATGGCATCCCTTTAACATAAATTTCAAAAGGGTACAGTGTATTTGTGATGTTGTTTTTGTGGGAAAAGGTCACGACAACCATTATTTCGAGAAGCAGGGATACTTCGCGGCATAGCAGTCGCTAGAGTCATGGATACCAACTGTCAACCTTCACATTCTCGGGGAAAAATTGTTTTTTGTTTTATAATGAGGAATAGATAGAATTTCAAAGGAGTGTCACAAGAATCTATATAGGATAATATAGGAGCACAGGTCTCCAGTCTAAAAAATGGGTATTTTATATTTAAATGGACTTGTTAGGATGCTTTAATAAACATAATTCCTCCCGGGACAAGATATTTATAGCCAGCTTGTCCGTACGGTTGCCATATACCATTGCAACCACTATATTCCTTGTTGGGTGTATCTATCCTTCTAGGATATCTCATAGGCAACTCCCCAATTTCCCAAGGTACTTACGGCTCACGATTGCTTTTATTTCCCGGATTTGTGAAAATGTTTTTCTAGTCTCTCCTCCATGTTCCTGTCATTCTATTTATGCCGAGAAAAATTCAACATATAAAATGAATTCAGTTCCGCTTAAAAAAATAAACCGGAAAAGACCATAACAAACACGAAGGACGAAAAAAAAAATTTGCATAATTAAAGTCCAGCACATTATCCTTATTGGCCATGTCGTTGCTATCGTATTCGTTCTTGGTGAGTAGGTTCCGTAATGCGCGCTGATTTCCCATGCTGGCACTTGATTTCATGCTTTTTCAAGCAGGAATGAATGTCCCCTATAGTAGCTTAGCTAACTAACCGGCAGCGTCCCTTTTCTCTCTTTTCTTTTTTTTTGAGCGTGTATACCTTTAATAATATCATCCATGTCGTCATCAGCAAGACGCGCTATGTATTCGGGTAGCAACTGGAATCATTCTTGCGTGAAAACAAAGCTTACAACTTGTCATACGCTTGACATAGGTTTTTTTTTCCTATTCCTGAGGCAAATTGACACCTGACAGATTTTTCTGATTGGGGATGAACTTGAGGATTAGATAAGTGCCATATAGGCTCGCTTGAGTTGCTTCAATCATTGGCCTATTTTT
The DNA here is from genome assembly GCA_949715475.1 of Microchrysa polita. Taxonomy (NCBI): domain Eukaryota; kingdom Metazoa; phylum Arthropoda; class Insecta; order Diptera; family Stratiomyidae; genus Microchrysa; species Microchrysa polita. Next base: position 165,134,190 of record OX454415.1, read on the forward strand.
GCGTAGTTCACGAAGGTAGCAATTGATGCTGAAATGCTTTAGCTGAATGGCGCTTTATATGATGGATGTCGTTCGAAATATGTATGTAAAGGCTTATGCTATATATGGGCGCAGTTTTCGTCAACATTGATACGAAAATAAATCCATGAAAATTCTTTTCGCATGCCTAACCTAATTTAATTGGATAGCATATTTGGAGACATTCTACGACCTTTGCCCTTATATACATAATCGGAATATTATTGTGAGTAAACAGTCTTGTTGCTTCCCTAAGATATATGGTATTTTCCATGAGCGTAGTCGGAGAGGGACACATTTCATTTGTTTGAATTGACAATAAAAAAGTTCGAACTGTGGACAGTATTGAATGCAAAGAATTAGCGAAGAAAAAAATTATAATTCTTCGTCTGCAATATCAGTAGAATGAGTGAAGAAATTGGTCGGGTAACCCTCTTGATTTGCCCTAACTCCTAATGGAGCATGTTATTCATTGACGACTACCGTCCGTGTGTAGTCTTCAACGTTTCAACGACAACTGAACTCGGAGTGCGATACGGTTGTCAGCCATACCACTTCCTAGTCGCGTTGTTAGTTAATTATTCTACGATAAGAATATTTCTTATCATCTTCTGAATAATAAACGACCGGTCATTCTGAGTTTAGAAACTTAGTTTCTTTATGAATCTCTATATCACAGAGTGGCGACCGAACGATCACGCCCACAGAGCAGGACAGAGCGTAACCCTCGTAGGCACACATATTCCAAGACTCGGATAAGACAACTAACAGGTTCTCATACTCACACTGCCCAGATTAGAGGAGGGCGATAATATTCCTTGCACGCAATTGTTAGAATTAGCCACTCTGAGCTAATAGGAAAAGATTTTATTTCATCAACCACCGGCTTCTCCTGAGAACTGTAAGGCGCAGCACTTATTTCAACATCAGACTATGGTGTTTTGGTTTTGTCCTTCCCAAATAAAATCCTGGCTACGCCCATGGTATTTTCATTCTTTCTAAACAATATAACGTGCACAAAAAATCCCTTGCTCATTTCTATCCTAATAACTTTTAAAAGAAGTGATTGAAACTAAATGAAATGCAATACATAAAACACTAACGCATAGGGCTACCACCTGCTCGGGCCTCGCCTGGCAGTGACGGGCCTAGAAGGTGCTGCCGGGACGTCGGGTCCAGAAATATTCTGACGGGCCGCGCTTTTTTGGTGTGAAAAAAATGTAATCCTTCTGAGAAGTAAGTACTTTACTTTACTAAAAAATTGACATTTCAGTTTTTGTACATTTCTTTTTGTCGGACACGTAGCTGCAACTGTTTCTTTATGGGCCGCGCTTTTTTTCAGAAGAGGTGTTGAAATATGTATTTAGCCATGCTTTCCTTAAAAATATTCACCCTTATGACATAAAGTTTCGCGAGTTTGGTTTATTTTTCCAATGTCTGCTTTTCAAGGGATCCTATAGTCGATTTACCGATAGCTGGCAGCTTAAATGTTTACTCGGAAATATCCGAGTGTCCGGGTAATTATCCCTAGGTATGACGGTGTAACCATATTCAATGGAAACTAAAAATCTCGTAACACATCTCGTTTCACTCTGCATCGCTGCAAACCACAGAAATTTCTTTGGAAGTAATTGGTGTTTAAGGCAAAAAAAATTTGAAATTAGAGCTTGATTGCCTTCGAATGGCTGTGCCAATATTGCACAACTCCTGCTTTTGACCGGATCGAATCTATTGGCGAGTACCAAGCCGGCTTTAGACCCGGTCGTTCGACGACAAATCAGCTTTTTACAGTGAAGCTTTTACTCCAGAAGTGCTGGGAATAGAACATCGACGTATACCAAATATTTGTCGACTTCAAGCAGGCATACGACAGTATCGATCGTAGCGTACTGTACAACATTTTGCTGCATTTTGGAATACCGGCTAAGCTAGTGCGACTTATAAGGATGACGATGACTAATACCGTCTCGCAGGTCAGAGTTCAGAACAGACTCACTGACCTATTTGAAACTCGTACTGGACTCAAGCAAGGCGACGCGACGGGCTGGCGCCGACGCTCTTCAACCTGGCTCTGGCGTATGTGATTCGAGCCATGAATTTGGACAGCAATTTGTCAAAGGACGCCAACGAAACAGATGAGATAAAGCGATGGATACAACTAGCTAATAAGTGTTACTTTGCGGTCCTCTAAATTATGAATTCGAAGCTGGTGCACAGGAACACGAAGCTCCACGTGTATAAAACTATCATCCGACCTGTGCTATGCTATGGCTGCGAGGCATGGACGATGGACCCTAACCCAAAACTCTGATCACATGTTGGACACATTCGAGTGAAAGGTTCTCCGAAGAATCTTCGGGGACGTTCGTGAAAGAGGCGAGTGGCGCATCCGGTACAACCTTAAGTTGTACCAGCTGTATGCTGAGCTACAGGTGTCGAAAATCGAAAATTGCAGCGTCTGCAATGGGCGGGACATGTACAAAGGATGAACGACGATCGCATGCCCAAAAAGGTGGTGAACGTGCGACGAGTGGAGGGAGCCAGATTGCGTGGACGACCGAGAGCCCGATGGGAGCATTCTGTATGTGAGGACGCCCACCAGATGCTAGGCTGTCGGAACTGGAGGACAAGGTCGCGTGACCGCGACAATTGGAGGTTTTCAATCCAGGCGGCCAAGGCCCGAAGTCGAGCTATCGTGCCATAAAGAAGAAGAAGAAGAATTTTTGCTGAAGGTATTGGGTTAATTATCAGAACATCAATTGCAATTGATACTTGTTGCCAGCCGGGATATAAAGGAATAGAGGGAAGTGGCGCAGCGAATGGAATGGGAAGGCATGACTTCACCGATTTCTATTTGATTGTGTCATGGTCACTTCTAGCTTCTGTTATTACGAATCGGTCCACAATAATGCGGATGCGCTATTGAGGTAATCATCAAACTCTCGCTCATTCTAAGGAGTTGTTGATTGCCCTTACCCTTCGCATGACTATTAGCACTGCTAATACTCGCTCTAGTAGTCTGGCTGGTGTAGTGGCTAGTGCGCGCACCTTCGGTGCAGAGGGCCATTATAAAAAATTCCCGCCAAATTATTTATTAATTTATCAATCGAAAAGTCTGATCTGATCAATTAAGCTTTTTTTTCATAGCATTAGCAACTGCGCCTCAAAACTAGGATACTCTCAAAGAATTTTATGAACACACTCCCTGCCCTCCCTTTCCTTCTTGCTGGTGCCGGGCGACGGTCGTGGTCGAGGTGGTAACCCTAAACGCTCCACGCTAAGTTCATTTCGCTGAGAAAAATTTAGCAATTTCTGGTTATAGTATTACTCTCCACCAGAAGGTACTCAGTGTTTGCGATACGAAGCGCAGCATCCTCTACCAACACCATCTAGATATATCATAGCCACAACTCAGCTAGAAAATGACTTCAAAGCTACCACTAAATTTGTTGGCGGATGCGAACAAATGACAAAAACAATCATATGACGTCATTAAAAGCAAGAACAGAACAGTGCAAACATGGCGAACATAACCACAATTTACTAGCTGGTTTTGAAGTTCGGGCGTTGCCACTACTTAAGGGCTGAATTAAGATCGAGAGTGAGATTTTTCCCGCTGCGATTTTATCAATAAAAATGCATACTTATTGGAATATGTCACAAACGGTGGGGAATTCCATAAGCTACAATCCGGGACCGGTTCCATAATTCTCCTCGGCCATTTTATGTATTATTTTTCGATTCCCCGGTCATTTGACATTTCACGATGAAATAACCGTGGAATCGTAAAAAAAAATACATAAAATAGCCGAGGAGAATTATGGAACCGGTCCCCGATTGTAGCTTATGGAATTCCCCAGCATTCCCCATATATTGCATGACAGTAAGAATACATTTTCATTGAAAAAATCGCAGCGGACAAAAAATTCACTCTCGATGTCAGTACTAGGCTTTAAAGTAGGTAATAACAGAGTCAGTTCACGTGAAATCGAATTCGCTTGGTGGTACTCACTTCACATGAAAGTCTCCACACCGGTTTTTGACATTTCGCCAGCGAAAATAATGCAGTTGCACTTTATTTCACAATGAAAAGATGTCATCGACAATCAATCAGAACGCGAGTGAACATTTATCTTACATTGAGTGAATAAAAAGCAAGTCTTCACGGCACCGTTTTCACGGCAGACATACATATATGCCAGTTTTTCGCTTGGTGAACTCAGTACATACCTTTAAAGTAGGTACTAACATCGTCAGTTCACGTGAAATCCATGCAAATACTGTCAAAATTTTGATGATCGTGAAATCGAATTCGCTTGGTGGTACTCACTTCACATACCTTTAAGGTATGTACTGAGTTCACCGAGCGAAAAACTTGCATATACGTCTCCCGTGAAAACTGTGTCGTGGAGACTTGCTTTTTATTCACTCAATGTAAGATAAATGTTCACTCGCGTTCTGATTGATTGTCGATGACATCTTTTGTCGCGGACCACGGCTAAGTATCGAGCCGCCGTCACTGCAACAAAAAAAAATTACCGTACGCTACTGACCCGGTGGCATATTGGCCCGGCGAGGCCAGCGTATGTCGCGGGTTGTTTGGGCCAGAGCGTTACGGTCCTTGCGAGCCACCATGTAAAAACGGGAACAAACTAAAAGGATGGGACTTGGGAGGGATTGTGCCCATCCTTCGGGACACGATAGAACCCAATTAAAAGATTTAGTGAATCATTTTTCAATAATTATATTCGAATTCAAAAAAAAAAAAGAAACAGTAGCAAAGAAAACAACAGGAGTAGGAATAAGATATAAGCAAACAATTAAAAAAAAAAACGTTATAAAAATAGAAATCGAATTGAAAATGAAAGGTAAAAAGAATTCAAATGCATATATGTATATAAAAAGGATAGAGAAACCAAAAACTTACAAGTCGCGTGGAGCGTCCGCCGATCGATCGTGGTGCACTGTTAACGACACAACTAAAAAAGAATTTTTTTTTTTTTTTTAACTGGAATCTGAAAATTTGTGGTAACAAGGTCAACAATTCGAATATAAAATGTCTATATAATTCACACAATAAAAATTCACAAGTTGAAATTCTCAGCACTGAAGACCACCCTGTTTTCGTCAATTCGCCAATTCGCTGTTTTCAATACTTTGCTCCAATGGATCAACATCGATTGCTCCCTTATATATGGCCCTGGGTTGTACGTCCCTTCCAATCAACCGTTTTGAATCGGTATGAGCATGCGACGGCCAAGGATGAAGATGCCTCAAGCATATGTAAATCGAAATGCAATGTTTGGTCGGGCTGCTGCTGTGCATATGCGCAATGCAGATGGTCGGGGTATAGAACAGACGATTGAATTTAGTCTGGTGAAAATGATTGTTTTTCAAAAATTATGCCACTGGATGTAGTTACGTTGATGGTTTTTTTTTCTTCAGATTTTCAAAACCATAAAAGAATCACTGATAACCACACTTTTCCATGACGTGCGCACAGCTTATGTGTTTTTTCTTTAAAGTATAGAACGATATATGGCAAATTTCAGTTGGTTTCACGACACTGTATTTTAGTGCACTATTAGTGAACCTTTATCAATATTCAAAATCGATCACAAACTTTTCTTTTTATTTTGCATAAACCACTTCCGGCACTGCACAATTGGTTCTTAATTCAAGAGTAGTATAGTTTAATATAGTTTATAGTTAAAGCACTATCCATAAATTCAATTATGCCAAACTTTCCGTTCTTATTACAAAAAAAAAACCATCCAACCGCATCGACCAACAGTCCACCGACCAACTGTCCAAAAAAAACGGATTCCTTTCTCCGCCAAATTGTCCATCCAAAAACGGAATCTTCAAGTCCAACGACCCGTTGATGTCATCGACAACGGATAATGCATTCGACCATCAAACTACTCCCTCCAACAAGGAACATCTCATTTGATGCCGAGTGCAATACCGGTCGTCGGTAACATCAACATACGTCACTAACATGCATCCAACAAAAATCCAGCAGCTGATTGCGAATAATATTTCACCTAAGTCAGGTCGCCCCCCCGCATGCCCCTGCATCCGTGCATTCTATTCAAACACGGTGGACTCATCCTTCATGTGAATAAAACCTGATAAAACGAGCCCACCGTGCAACACAGTCCACGATAGACATCGTCGTTCAAATTGAACAGCGAACAACCAACATCACGTACATACACACTGTATGCAGATCAAATGCATTAGATTTGATCTCTAGCAGCCGCGCTGGTTGAGGTCAAATCAAATGCATACGATGTGCTGTGTACACTTCGTTCAAGTTCGATTGTTGCTGTTGAAATCGTGGAAAGAGCCGTGGTACGCAACAATCGTGGGGACGACCCGACCCTAGATGAGTCTCAAAGTAGCCGGGCTTTGTGAGTAGGATCCAAAAAGAGAAACACCGAAGACGGTTAAGAACGTATATCATGAGCTTGGTAGACTCCAAGGAACTTTCCTTTGTCATCTTCCAATTCATACGTTACTTGACCAGTCTTCCGGCGGACCGTTGCACTGATAAACTTAGGGGCTAGTTTAGCAGCAAAACGGTCCGCAGCACTACTAAGAACACGGTTAGAAACGAAGACTCTCTGACCGGGAGAGAAAGACTTTGGCCGACTGCGGAGGTTGTAAGATCGAGCAGCACGGGCGTATGCCTCGGCCAATTTCTCCTTTACCAAATCATGCGCTAGCCGCAATCGGTCGCCATTGGCTCGAAGACATACCTCTCCATCCTCAAAGGCCTGCAATGATTTCAGGAGGGTATAGTCTTCGCCATGTCGAATAGGATGGTATCCGAACATCAGGAAATGAGGCGAAAATCCGGTCGAATCATGCACAACATTACGGAATGCACTGCACGATTCGGCCAAGTGTTCGTCCCAGTTCCGATGATCAGAACCTACATATGCACGAATTGCCGCTAGCGTTGATTGGTTGGTTCGTTCCGAAGCATTTGACTGGGGGGAATATAAAGGAGTAAAAATGTGTTTCACACCATACTCCTTTAAAAACCCCTCAAATGCTACGGACACGAACTGTTTCCCATTGTCGGAGTGCAGAAACTCTGGCACTCCGAAGGTCAGAAAGACCTCGTCTCTAAGGTAGTTAATGATCACTCCAGCAGTGGCTTTCGGTATAGCCTTAAGCCATACGAATTTGCTGTAGTGATCAAGAACTACGAAGATGTGGGTGTTCCCCTTTTTGGACCGGGGGTAGGGTCCCATGAAATCCACAAAGAGACGCTGCATAGGCCGATCAGTCTCTCGAGGTGATCCCATCGGTGGTCTCATTCGGAAATTCGGAGGCTTGATCATTTTGCACGTTACGCATTTGCCAATGTGTGCTCTAACATCGGATCGCATTTTCGGCCAGTAATAATAGCGTTGCAAAACATCAAGTGTCTTCCGAATTCCACAATGAGACCCACGGGGATCATCATGAGCACGGCTGATCAGGCTAGGCCGGCAGATTTCAGGGACCCACAATTTAGCGCGGGGAAGGTCTGTTGTCTCCCCGGGTTCACCTTGAAGGATATAGATGCGATTATCCCGAACATACAAATTTTCAAATTTGTCAGGGTTTCCTTGAACCTGAACACAAAATTGTTTGTACTCAGGTTCCTGGAAAGCTGTATCCGGAATAATCTCATCTACATGCAGATGTTCGGGAAGGCAACAGACGTTGCCCGCGTGCGCTCGGGAAAGTGCGTCTGGGACTACATTTTGAGTCCCCTTTCGGTGCTCGACGGTGAAATTGAAGGACTGAAGTTTCAGGCTCCACCGTGCTAATCGGCCACACAAGTCTTGTTGACTCATCAGCCACTTCAGACTTGCATGGTCAGTGATGATGGTGAACGGCAGCCCCTCAACATATGACCGAAACTTTTTAACGCTTTGCACCGCAGCTAAGCATTCCAACTCGGTAACACTATAGTTGCGTTGCGCAGCATTAAGTTTCACGGACATATAGGAGATGGGATGCTCTCCACCATCATCATCCTTCTGAAACAAAACACTTCCAACTCCAGTGCTACTTGCGTCACACTGAATATAGAAGTGCTTTGTAAAGTCAGGATTGACTAGCACTGGGGCGGAAACTAACAGTTCCTTCACCCGCTCAAACGAATTACTGGCGGCGGCCGTCCATTTAAAAGAACGCTTCCCTTTCAACAAATCGGTAAGAGGGGCTGTCACCGCCGAGAAATTTGGGATGAAACGACGATACCACCCTGCCATGCCCATAAATCTCCTTACGTCCTTTGCACTTTTGGGCTCTGGATATGCAATGATACCAGAGACCTTGTCAGGATCAGTCATAAGGATACCATCACTAACCACATATCCAAGGTATTTTATCTCCTTTTGGATGAACTTGCTCTTCTCCACGTTGACTGTTAAGCCAGCCACTTTGAGGAAATTTGCAACTTTTGCCAGAAGTTCCAAATGTTCCTCAAAAGTGGGACTGGTGACGAGCAAGTCATCCAAATAGACAAATACCTTGTCTTGTAGCTCATGTGGTATGACCTTATGCATGAGCCTGCACATGGTCTGTGGCGCATTACAGAGACCAAAAGGCATGACCTTGAAGTGATATAAGGGCCTGCCAGGAACGGTAAACGCCGTTTTCTCTCGGGAACCCTCATCCAAAGGAATTTGCCAGAAAGCGTCTTTCAAATCGACAGCCGAAATGAATCGGGTGGATTGCATTCTGGCCAGTAATCCTTCAATGAGCGGGAGAGGATACGCATCCTTGATGGTAACCTCATTTAACCGCCGAGCATCGAGGCAAAGACGCACTTTCCCCGGTTTTCGCACCAAGGTAACTGGAGAACTCCAGGCGCTATGGCTTTCTTCAATTACCCCCAGGGACAGCATCCGATCGAGTTCATCATACATCAATTTCTGTACCACGGGAGAGACAGCGTAATGTCTCTGCTTGATGGGCTTGGCGTCGCCGGTGTCAATTACGTGCGACAGCAGACTAGTTTTTCCAAGACCCATTTCATGGAACGAGGGAAATTGCTGTTTGACGAAGTCGAGTCGTTGCTGATCAGCTGGAGATAATTGAAGAGAGTCCTCTGAAACAGGCGGCACATGCTCCTGTTCAACAGTGGCAACCTGCATTGGAACGATTTTGAACAAGTCCCAGAAATCCATTCCTAAGTACAATGGATTTGTGAGACTTGGGACAACGAGCAGCCTCATGGACCTCGATTTGTCCTTAAATCGAACCAATGCCCGCACGTATCCTAAGACGGGAGCCTTTTGACCTGATGCGGTGCTGACGCTAGTTTGCATCGTATGCAGATGCAAACCAAGGTCACTTATCAGGTCCAAGGCTCCTCGGCCTAGGATACTAGCACTGGCGCCACTGTCCAACAATCCTTCGATCTTCCGACCTTGCAAAGTAATCTCGGCGAATGGACGATTGTCAAGGTCGTGAGATACAATGGAGGCGATGCAAGCCTGCTTCAGAAGACGCCTGTCCTGGAAGTACCTCCAGGAACGCGAAAATCTGTTATTGTACCCCCTTACTTTTGAAGAGCGCGCAGCTCCGGATCGACATTGGTCGCAACCTCCGCGGTAGTGGGTCGTCTCAAAACCTGGTGAGAAGGAATGTGAGAGCTCCCCATCGGTCGCACACTCCCTCTCACGTTTCCCGAAACGCTACAGCGCGGGCACTTTGGTTTGACAGTACCCTCCAAACCACAGCCGAAACAAAAGGTATGCTGAACGGGTATGGGACAGTCAAAGAATGAATGCCCCATCTCCTTACAGTTCCAGCAAACTCTGTAAGTGCTTTGGGCCGGTCCTGCCAAACCGGGTGCTGGTTTCGGTGCGCCAATTGCCTCAACCATATCGAATCCGAAGCCGGGTTCTTCGGCAGTAATCTCATGAACCGCTGCCTGTGTGGGTTGTCCAAGAGCGTCGGCCCTCGAGAGGTTCCACGATTCTTCGACGGATATCGCGGCTCGAATTAATTCGCGAGCTGAGGGATACCAGAAGGCCGCTAAATACTCTCGCATCCTTCGGTTCATGTTGCGCCTTAGCATTACTTGTAAGTCAACATCGTTTAATGGTTCCCTCAACTCACAGTTTAGCGCATCGATGGCTGCGCAGAAATCGCGCATGCTCTCGCCGGACTTCTGGTAGCGCGCATAAATGGCGTAGCGCGTGTAGACATCCGTCTTATGAATCTGAAACCTTTCGAGGAATTCAGCCTGCAAATTACTCCACAACAGGCAGGGGTTCCGAAATCGGTACTGCCAGTACCAATCAGCAGCTGGACCTTTGAGGAGGAAATGTATGTCAGTAGCCACGCGGTCCTCCGGCATGGAGTAGCTCTGTGCCAAGGTGTTTACCCGGAACAGGAATTGCTGGGCAGTCGGGCCGTTTGTTGACCCATCAAAGGTGAAGCCCCATTTCAGCATCTCTACGCCCTGTCGTCGACTGTCCACACAAACGGTGCTCGTGAAAGGATGAGAGATGTTAGGGGTAGTCAAATTATATAATGGAGGTGTTTGATTGTGAAACCCAGACGTGGTTTGATTATTAAATCCAGGAGGAAATTGTTGATAGGGTGGCCCAGGTGGAGTCTGGTTAAAAGGCCCATGTAAATATCTGTCAAATGGTCCCGGCATGTTTGGGTTTCTATTATGAGCCATGACTTCGATAAATAAATTGATATAAAAAAATAAACAAAAGGTCAGCAATTCAAAAGTTCGAAAATATTAGTGAAAAAGAAAAATTGTAGTAATTTGATTTAACCACAAAAAAAACAATGTCAAAAATAAGCAAAATTAAATTTCATAAAAAAAATGGGTTCTACCGTATCCTTCCAAATGAACACAAAGGGATGGGGATAAGAAGGGTATTAAAATTGGGACGAGAGAAAAAAAAAAATGAAGGAGGATGGGTTTCCGTTGCGTCGCGGAGTTGCAGTACCTCATTGAAGCTAACTCGAAACTGTACAATAAGTACTACGGAATGATCCGGATATAGATCATAGAGGAATTGCAACCATCCACGAACGCAGATGAACAACCATCAAGTTACTCCTAATTCCAACAGCCAACCATGGGCCTTATCTCACGCGGGAGATGTAGGAGTAGTCTTGATGGTCGAGGCACCCTACAACGAAATCCAACCTCCTGTCGGGACAACCATTGAGCGCCATTGTTGCAATGACGGCTTCTCGATGCGCGGCCCGCGATAATGGACCGCTAGCTTTCGATTCGAACTGATTTCAACATAAAATCAAACGATGGCTGAGGCCATCGGATACAATAAGCCTTTAGAATTTGGGCGCCATTCTGTCGCGGACCACGGCTAAGTATCGAGCCGCCGTCACTGCAACAAAAAAAAATTACCGTACGCTACTGACCCGGTGGCATATTGGCCCGGCGAGGCCAGCGTATGTCGCGGGTTGTTTGGGCCAGAGCGTTACGGTCCTTGCGAGCCACCATGTAAAAACGGGAACAAACTAAAAGGATGGGACTTGGGAGGGATTGTGCCCATCCTTCGGGACACGATAGAACCCAATTAAAAGATTTAGTGAATCATTTTTCAATAATTATATTCGAATTCAAAAAAAAAAAAGAAACAGTAGCAAAGAAAACAACAGGAGTAGGAATAAGATATAAGCAAACAATTAAAAAAAAAACGTTATAAAAATAGAAATCGAATTGAAAATGAAAGGTAAAAAGAATTCAAATGCATATATGTATATAAAAAGGATAGAGAAACCAAAAACTTACAAGTCGCGTGGAGCGTCCGCCGATCGATCGTGGTGCACTGTTAACGACACAACTAAAAAAGAATTTTTTTTTTTTTTTTAACTGGAATCTGAAAATTTGTGGTAACAAGGTCAACAATTCGAATATAAAATGTCTATATAATTCACACAATAAAAATTCACAAGTTGAAATTCTCAGCACTGAAGACCACCCTGTTTTCGTCAATTCGCCAATTCGCTGTTTTCAATACTTTGCTCCAATGGATCAACATCGATTGCTCCCTTATATATGGCCCTGGGTTGTACGTCCCTTCCAATCAACCGTTTTGAATCGGTATGAGCATGCGACGGCCAAGGATGAAGATGCCTCAAGCATATGTAAATCGAAATGCAATGTTTGGTCGGGCTGCTGCTGTGCATATGCGCAATGCAGATGGTCGGGGTATAGAACAGACGATTGAATTTAGTCTGGTGAAAATGATTGTTTTTCAAAAATTATGCCACTGGATGTAGTTACGTTGATGGTTTTTTTTTCTTCAGATTTTCAAAACCATAAAAGAATCACTGATAACCACACTTTTCCATGACGTGCGCACAGCTTATGTGTTTTTTCTTTAAAGTATAGAACGATATATGGCAAATTTCAGTTGGTTTCACGACACTGTATTTTAGTGCACTATTAGTGAACCTTTATCAATATTCAAAATCGATCACAAACTTTTCTTTTTATTTTGCATAAACCACTTCCGGCACTGCACAATTGGTTCTTAATTCAAGAGTAGTATAGTTTAATATAGTTTATAGTTAAAGCACTATCCATAAATTCAATTATGCCAAACTTTCCGTTCTTATTACAAAAAAAAAACCATCCAACCGCATCGACCAACAGTCCACCGACCAACTGTCCAAAAAAAACGGATTCCTTTCTCCGCCAAATTGTCCATCCAAAAACGGAATCTTCAAGTCCAACGACCCGTTGATGTCATCGACAACGGATAATGCATTCGACCATCAAACTACTCCCTCCAACAAGGAACATCTCATTTGATGCCGAGTGCAATACCGGTCGTCGGTAACATCAACATACGTCACTAACATGCATCCAACAAAAATCCAGCAGCTGATTGCGAATAATATTTCACCTAAGTCAGGTCGCCCCCCCGCATGCCCCTGCATCCGTGCATTCTATTCAAACACGGTGGACTCATCCTTCATGTGAATAAAACCTGATAAAACGAGCCCACCGTGCAACACAGTCCACGATAGACATCGTCGTTCAAATTGAACAGCGAACAACCAACATCACGTACATACACACTGTATGCAGATCAAATGCATTAGATTTGATCTCTAGCAGCCGCGCTGGTTGAGGTCAAATCAAATGCATACGATGTGCTGTGTACACTTCGTTCAAGTTCGATTGTTGCTGTTGAAATCGTGGAAAGAGCCGTGGTACGCAACACTTTTCATTGTGAAATAAAGTGCAACTGCATTATTTTCTCTGGCGAAATGCCAAAAACCGGTGTGGAGACTTTCATGTGAAGTGAGTACCACCAAGGGAATTCGATTTCACGATCATCAAAATTTTGACAGTATTTGCATGGATTTCACGTGAACTGACGATGTTAGTACCTACTTTTAGCGCGAAATTTCTACGCTTTTCAACGAAGTAGCCATTTAGGGGTGTAGATGGCGGGAAAACAAATTTGAAAATGATGAAGAAATACATATATTGGTACAAAAATGTATGGCAGATAGATGCTTATCTAAATATTTTTTGTGATTTATACACATGACAATGGATATCGTTTGACATAAGTGTTACATTGCATTCACACACCACCTTTGTCGCTACTCGCTAACTTGTGTGTGCCTCCTGGTGGATGAAAATATAAATAGAGTTCGATGCAAAAATATCATTCGTTAATTAAATGCAAGCACATCTGTGGGAAATTTTCGATTTCATTCAAGTATGGAAAATTCAGCAGCACCTGCCCATATCTTTTTATGTTAATGTATCAACCGTGTAAATTGTTGTTGTACGACGTATGCCAAAAATAATTTACACAGTCGAGCTTATGGCACAAACAACCATTATATGGTCTAGATAAGGGCCTTGAGCGAAAACGCAAAATCATAAGCTGGTAATTTTTCCATAACAGTTTAATTAAAAAAAACCTAATGTCTTCAATCTGAGATTCTAGATTCTATAGATAAGATCAGAAAACGCGGCTTAACAGAAGAGGTTATTAATAGAGCTATCATTATTCAGCGTTGTCAAACCAAACATACGGCCGCGACCGACTTCAACAAAAGTGGCAATGTAAAAAGCGCCTCACTTGAGCAACATTTTTCCTAAATTTGCATGTAAAAAACGACAAATTCAGAGTTGCACAAAAAATTTTTGAACGTTTCACAAAAATTGTTTAAATGTATCGATAAAATAGACTCTCAATGCTCTGCTGCTAAATCGTTCGAGTTAAGTTTATCCATAATTGACTGAATTCAAATTGTAAGACAAAACCGGACGGGTAAACTTGCAAGACAAGAACCATCGTTCTTACAATCTGAATTGCATAATGCTTGTCTGCTGGCCACTACAAAAGCTCTCGCCGTCCGTTTATTAGCACAAACAAACGGACGGCGAGAACGTGATGTGGTAGTTTACTAAAAAATTGTACGAAACTGAGGTCTACAACGAAATAGAGAACACGTCAATTTTTGTGATACTTAATACAGCATACCATAGTTAGCAATCTTGTGTCAGTGAATAGTAACTGACACTTATTTCGCAGAAAAACTACGACTTAGGGGGCCCACTCAAGAAGTCGGCGGGAGGGCCCCGAGTTAAGTTGTTTCGCCACTGACTACACGGAGAGAAAACATGTAGTGAAAGGTATTAAAATTGCAAAAGCTTTCACTACAAATTTAGTGAAATTGTATGCAGCGCCCGCTCTAAGGGGGGGGGGCAAGCCGGGCGGTCGCCCGGGGCGCCAAATTTTAGGGGCGGCTTTTTGGCTAGCACTCGAATAAAAAAAATTTATAAAAGCCAGAAAGAAAAATTCAATATCAATTTTCAATAAGTAGAAACGAAACCTACAGATGAAATAAAAAGTTTAAAGTTGTGTTTTGAAGATGCAAAGTCCTTGAGAATCTTTGAGGAGCCCACAATTGATAGAAGCATTTGCGTAAAATGTGATGCTAGCCCGCGCCCCACTTCCGAAGTTATGCGCTATTCAAGTTTTACTTAAAAACAGAAATTGGAGATTTATGTGCTAATTTCGTCCTCCAATTGAACATTTAATACCTCTTCTTTTGACCAGCATTAAGTATTAGGTATATTTGGTCTTTCTATGCATGATACCTTGTTCTTACCAAAGGGGAGATCCACCTAATTTTTAAATAGAAGACGAAATTGTAGAAAGTAATTTCATTATTGAGTTTATATGCGGAACGTCGCACTTTCATTTCAGGAAGTGAGGTCTAAAACTTTATTCTAGTCTATTGAATCGGAGGAGTGCACGTCATACCCATGCAGGAGTTTTGAAAACTTCTATAAACCTTTGGCGGCAATTTGACTTCAATCCCGAACCCAATCTACTTGTGGATGGATCGCCTCAGTTGGTTCCAATTGCATTGATTCAACTAGAAATGCTAAAGACAAATTTCGAACAAAGATGAGATGAGGGATGGAATCACAGTTCACATTACCAGAGTAGCAGTACCTCCTTTTTTCGGATATGCTAAATCAGGACTTGGCTTGATTCCCCGATTTAGCTAGCTCTGAACTTATTCTTTATAAAAATTCTCAATATGGGCGTAGGCTGAATTTCCTCAAGACATAAACATTTTCTCAACATCATGCTCCTATCCCGGATTTTTTTTAGTGGGATGGAGGGTATGTCATTCTCATTAAACATATGACAACAAAAATATTTTTAGAAAAAGGGTTAAAAATTTGAGAAAGGTAAATCTAGAGCGATCTTTGTCCTTTTAACGATAAATGACGTCTACATGAGTATTACTCTTGAATACATCACCTGATCTTTGTCACAAAATTTATCCCCTGCAGACGAAATGTTTTTAAATCCATTAACTTCCCAAAGAAAACTTCAAGTGAGGAATTCTTTATTATAACGGTAAAACATGGCGGATAGCAAAAACTCTATAAAGTATACATTTAAACCTAGAAGTCATGAAGTGATAAAACACACGGACAATGTGGGCTTTTTGGTGGCGAAAAATTTTCTTGAATTAGGTTGGTTGGGCAACACGATCGGAAACATAGGTAGTTAGGATCCTCACAAAGAGAACTTAGGATGTCACTTAGGGCATAATTTAAGTTTCGAAAGGCTAGGTCACGCAAACGCGGATAGGATATGGATATGATTATGTTGATGACACCTACATGCGAGTGTTCAAGTTTCGGATATCAAATGCCTAAAACTGCAGTCTCAATAGAATTATGCGGATGATTTACTTTTATAATCCCTGTCTCGGAATAACCGAGACCACAAGACTGAAATCTTTCTTAAAATTGCGATTGAGACCAGGCGCCAACTGAACACCGCACCAACACGCAGATTTGTAGTACTGAAATTTTCATACGTAGAGCATCGATTTTTTATGAAAAAGTAGTAAGCAGTAAGAAAAAAATGTATCATTGATCAGCCGCCAGCCAGGGAGAGTCAAGCGCCACTCCCTGCCTTCCTCCCCAACCTCCTGGGCTATGCCTATGATTCTCAAGATGTCGCATTTATGAAAATAAGCCACGCACGCTCCACACTGAAGAAATCCAGCTAATTGGAGTTTATCGGCTGCGCAGTCTGCAAGGATGTTATGGGGAACTACACATCTACTTCAACGACGTTAATATTACCTACTGCAAATCTGCCTGGTATATCACCTAAGGGGCGGCAATTTGTCCTTTTGCCCGGGGCGGCGTAAGTGCTAGAGCGGGCACTGATTGTATGTTGTGAATTTCATTGTGTGATTTTGTTGAATTCATTGCACATTTTTCTCTCCGTGTAGACTTATCGTCAACTTTTAAAGCCGCGTATGGTCACTGCAAATTTATTATTTTTTTTTTTCGACTTCAAACCAAATATTACAGATTACAAAGCGCAACACAATAAATGATGGGACAATTTTGGCAGAACTTAGCCGTATCAAAATTTAACACTATCATCGGGACAAGGCAAGAAGCAACCTCTCGTATTAAAAACAAAACTTCTATTTCGGAAGGTATGGTTACTTCATCTTATTCTTCAGCTTAAACTGACGAATCTGTTCCATTCTCTATTTCTCAAAACACTTTCTACACAGAAAAACACACCCTTAACATTTCACCCGCCGACCTCGTCGCTTTTCAGGCCAACAATGTGGCCGCGTAAAAAATAAGTTGGGCAACCCTTTCCAATTTTTTAAATTTGAATCTTGGTGCATGAAGTATTTATTGGAGCGAAACGCGAATTCACATCACCAGAGGGCAAACACCCGACAAAATAACAATGTATTTTATACTATTTTAGAATTATGCAATGTGATGCGATGATACCTACTAGTACATAGAATGAATTAGTCTTTAGGCAAAGTAACTAGTTTTCGTATTTTCTAATATGAAATAGAGGTGAACAATCTACGAGATAGCCTATAGGATTATTTGTATAATGAACTACAATCTGGTTCTGGTATACGATGTTGAAATAAGTTAATTATAATATTCGAAGAAACAAAAAATTACTAAATTTTTCTTTTTAATTACGTACATAACTACATACGTATTTTCTTATTAGGAAATCGTTGTTAGGATACAAGTACATTCTATTTGATACTCTCATAAACTTGTCAATTTTTTTTTTTAAATCGTAACCCAAAAACAGAAGCTACGGATCCGAACAAAAATTCTCACGAGAATAATATTGGCCCCAGCTCGGTTCCAAATATGATATATTTGTTACGGCTTAATGCAAAAACAAGAACATTTATTACGATATTAGCTACAACCATACCATACCGTCTTTGCAGAGAATATTGTCCATAAATACACGCAAAACAATAAAAAAAAAATCCGTGACCTCCTGAAATGTGGGTTGCAGATGTTTCACGGTTTAGCTTCGTAGTGGCAAATGTGAACCAATCTCTCTCCTTGGACAACAACATCTTCCGAGCCCCTTACGTTAAAGAAATCTTCACTCTAACAACAAGGGGAGAAAGATAAGATACAGATGGATCATTTTACTTGTCTCATTTTCTGCGGGTTAGATTAACATCTCGAATATTTATGACCGTTTTAGAGGATGGATGATGGAGTTATATTGAGATCTGTGTTTGCACTACATCCAGTTACAGATGTATGGAGTATGTACTTGGTCTTAGTTGTCAACACCTTACTTCATATTAATGCAAAAAAACCGTTATATAAATAAATCTGCATTTCAAGATAGCCATTACATTATTTGATAGCGCTTTAAAGGATGATATTACATATATGTATATATAGATACATTTATGTCAAGAATCATATGTGCAACTACATACTACCCGTTTTTTGTATGACGTATCAGATTTAGCTGCATTCCAGATTGTATGCAGACCGAGAAAGAAATCGTCCATTTTTTTCCATCTTCTACACATATTGGGTCTTATTTCACGATATTAGACAGCCTATGGCCTATAATATTCATTTTCAGTTGGAGACGAGTTGAGCTCGTCTACCCCGATCCATATACGACCCCAAGTGTGTATACAAACGTAATTGGTTCTGTGGTTTTGCAATTCAAAAACCCGGTTGCGCTATACCAATGGTTACCATTTCAACATGCATGGACCGTTCTGATAATATTCGAGTGGCATTTAACTTTACTCTACCCTGGACGTTTTAAGGCCACGCTCCTAGGATTGTTAACGCAAGTCATATCACTGCGAAGTCCACTTTACACCTACAAATACGGAAATAACCGAAGGAAACAGCCGGCTAGCTCTAGCTAGGATGCTGACTGTGCAGTTGACCAAATGACCATATGGATTTTTCGTGGCCGGATTGCGAAATATTTCTGCGGCATAGAATATGCTTGCATGTTCATTCATTTAAATGAAAGTAGCAAGGATCGGCGTACCATGAGGGTGATGGTGATGGCGTTGCCAGTCTGGCCGACGTTTAACTTGGCCGTAACGAGGCACAGGATATCTAAAGGGACATATACCATGAGACTAATTGATGGTTATTAGTTGGCTAATTTATTGTTTAGTACTTGTATTGGATGAGCGAGAAAAGGTGTGAGAGCCTGAGAGTTTGTGGAATAAAGTTTGTAGCGATACTGTGTTGGGTTATTATACAGTTTGCTACCTTAAAATGATGTCTACAGTGCATATTCTGTAGGAATTGAACCATATTTTAATCAAATGGAAACCAACATATTGCTAATATAGTGAAAATACCTAGACCTAAACGAATGTTGTCAATTGAAAGTTTGGTAACAACATCTAAACTACTTAATCCTATAATCATCTTTGAGAGTTAAAATGTAGTTTTGACGTTGTACTGCATGGGTGACCAACCTTTTGGCTTCTCGGGGCCACATTGACTGAAACCGAATGATTCCAGGCTGCATGCAATAAAAAATACCGGCGTACAGAGGGCTGCGCCCGCAATACGACACATACATAGCGAATAATTTTGCACATATATTTTATCTATATATATAAAAATGGACGTGTATTTGTGTCTGTTGCCAGTAAACTTCTAAACCACTGGACCGATTTGGATGATTCTTTTTTTGTTTTATCCGTCTTACATTGGAGAAGGTTTATGGACCAAATTTTTTTTTTTAAAATCAAAGGAAATGGTGGTAAATATCGAAACTCCATTTTGTGTGAGAGTAAGTGATTAAACCTACTCGATTCATACGCTTTAAAATGAAATCGAACCGGCTTAAGGATATGATCCTTCCTTTAATATATAAAATTTTCCTCAAAATTTTGTTTCCAAACTCCTTCGGAACGGCTGGACTGATTTTTATGGCCCGAAGTGCCCTCCTCTTCTTTTTATCGTTGTTTTACAATTTTGTACAGTAAGTGATTAAACCTACTCGATTCATACGCTTTAAATTTTTATACGTGTACTGAATGAAATCGAATCGGCTTAAGGATATGATCCTTCCTCTAATGTATAAAATTCTCTTCAAAATGTTGTTTCCAAACTCCTTCGAAACGGCTGGAACGATTTTTATGAAATTTTGTATATATCCTTGCTAGGTATGGGAATTGGTCGTAAACTATATTTCATGCCCCGAAGTGCCCCCTCTTCTTTTTATCGTTAGTATTTTGTACAGTAAGTGATTAAGCCTACTCGATTCATTCGCTTTAAATTTTTATACGTGTACTAAATGAAATCGAACCGCCTTAAGGATATGATAGAAAAATGATGGTATGACGTAGTATAATGGAGCCATAATCTTCTATCTATCTATCTTCTATCTATATATATAAAAATGAATGTGTATTTGTGTCTGTTACCATAGTAAACGTCTAAACCACTGGACCGATTCGGATGATTCTGTTTATGTTTTATCCGTCTTACGTTGGAGAAGGTTTATGGACCAAAAATAAATATCGAAGTTCCGCAATCCTTTGGCGGAGTGCCACTATTGAGGTATCGCCGGACTTGCCACAAAATTGCTTAAAGGGTCATTGTACTCTCTTTCCCAATCAGAGCACAGGGTGGTCGGTGCTTAATTCTTCACATTAAACTGAAATATATAATTAAAATTTAGTTTTTGATTATGCCTCCCAAACGACAATCTATCGGTCGATCAGCATCGAGTATTTCTTTCATTTACCATCTTGGAATCAGTAATACTAATTAATGATTTTGGAAACAACTCACGCTAATAATAACACTCCCAATATTTTTGAAGGGCAAGTGCAGTCTGATCAGTCAGTGGGGTTGAGTATGTTGTTGTTGCCTTGACCCCTAAAGAAGTAGTGGCGCGACGCAAATTATTTATCGCTTTGTTTCCATATCCACTTTAGTTTCGTCATCGATACGTCGATTCCAATAAATTATAATTAACAGGTTGATTGGCATTCAAAATCGCTCATAAGGTTAAATTAGTGTCAAGTTGGAGCGAAGCGAACAACGCGAGCGTAGCGAGCACTAGATAAGAGAGCGAGCGAAGCGAGCTCTCTCAGCTAGTAGGTAATAAATAAGAATTATGCACAATGTTAATGAAATGCTTCTCGTAAATCTATTTTTGGATTGGTCTAAATAAACGCGTTCCAGAATGAAAGGCTAACGCTTTTTAGTTAGACCAATCCAAAAATAGATTTACTATGTATAATGGCTCCACATATTAACTGGATTTATAAGCTGTAACGCCGTTACCATGACTCCAAACTGGAAAAAAGCGACTGATATGAAATGTACCCATCGAGTTCTTTGATTTGATAAAAACTAAAAAAGTCGACTTTTTCAAATCTCCGGGACACCCTGTTTGCTTTGTCCTACCAACGTCTAAGTATTTCGTGCTAAAGACTGTTACGATTCTACATATTCCTACCAAATTTCATAACGATCGGTTAGTGAACAAATTTGTAAATGTCCGGGACACCCTTTTATCTTGGCCATACCAATTTTTAAGTATTTCATGCCAAAGACTGTTACCATTCTACACATTCCTACCAAATTTCATGACGATCCGTTAAGCCGTTCGCGAGTTATTTAGTGAACAAATTTTCAAATGTCCGGGACACCCTGTTATTTTTGTCCTACCAACTTTTAAGTATTTCGTGCCACACATACACTTTCCTACCAAATTTCATGAAGATCGGTTAAGCCGTTCGCGAGTTATTTAGTGAACAGACGGACGGACAGACGGACGGACAAAATCGATTTCATAAGGGTTTTTTGTAAAATCTAAAAAACCCTAAAAACTCAAAATCGGTGCTTCTTAGGCTGCGCAGACACGGTGAATACATGGATTTTAATTCCGTCAATGAGCCCATCCATAACATTTGAGAGAACGAAAATCCATGGATTCGCCATGGCCTAAGAAGTCTCCGTTATTGTGTGTCAAAACGATAATTTTAAATTTGATAACATATAATGGAGAATAATAAACAAAAAAAAACACAGAAAGTAAGAGGTTGTGGTATCCTTCTATATATCAAAATGCTAACTTTGGAAAATGCCACTTTTTTATTATTGTTCTGATTGGGTGCGATGAATCCCGAAAAACAGTCAGTCAGTGCTGCGAGCGCGCAGAGCGGAGCGAGGATGGGATGGCGAGCGTAGCCAGGAGGGGCGAAGCCCTCTAGTTTTATTAAATAGGTACAGCAGAAAAGGAACCAAAAATGCATTACCACGTTGCCGTACCTTCTGAGGACTGAAACTTGCAAAACCGGATATCTCTTGAGCACACGAAAACTCGAATAATTTTATGAACATATTCTTCATGTGTTCAAATAATAGTTTACATTTCTATATCCAAAATATCCTCGTCCGTTGCTATAGGACAAAAACGTCCTTCGTCTAAATGTCAAATATCTTGACGGCCGCATTGACAGACCTTATGTTTGTTTGATAAAGAGAGCTGAGGTAGGTGTTTCCCAACATTTTCAATGAAGAAATATTGTTTTTTTTTGTATCGGTGTGTGACGTAATAATTTATAAAACTATTGCAGTGAAGAATTTTCCTGCAGCTTACAAAAAAAAAACTTTGCTTAAATTTCGGTGCCAACAGAAATTTTATGAGTTTAACAAATTTATTTATGATAATTTAACCAAATTTTTATTTTAGCGCGTACTATTATTTACACTGATCCGTTCGCAAAAATCAGCCATATCTGTAGCATTCTGGCAATTTAACCGGCTGGTTTGTGTCCGTTACCACAAAAATGGAAAACAACACAAAAATATAGAAATGTGTCGAGTGACACATGTTCAACTACATAACCGCTAACATAAATTCACATCTTTATTACATTTTCCATTTAATATACCTTTATGAAGGGTCAGGCCAGTATAGGACACCTACAGGATACAAACGTGTCTATGAGTTTTTCATTTTTCTGTGTTTTTTTTTCTGCGGTTTTACAGAGCTTTGGCGGTTGGTTTGGCGTACTTGGTGGCACCAGCATGAGGTCAAAGCATAAAAATTGCGTTTTGAATATTAACCACATATGAGGTTTGCCCGGTTTACATTTGGTAATATTTCCATTAAGTGCTATCGTGTTATTCAGGCAACGTTTGCCGAATAGTACAGTAATCCCCCGACATTCGCGCTCCCAACATTCGCGAATTCGCTTATTCGCGATTTCAACTTTACTCCTTTCCCCCCACATTCGCGAAGCTTATTCGCGATTCTAATTTTTCCAAATATGTATGTATGTTCTATATGTATAGATCACGGGGCGGCCCTTTGGCGAAAATTTTGAGTTTAAGGCCGTAACACAGTCGCACCAGAGAAAAAATATTGAGCAAACCACATAAAGTGTGAATAGTACCACTACATCCTGCTTCTTAGTCTTCCATGGTGTAGATACGCATTTTCGTATGCTATTTACCGTTTCGACCAGCATGACGCCTTTGGCTTTGCATTGCATTGAGTTGAGTATAATTATTGTCATATTAGTGGTGACCTGTAAGTTCTTGCTAAACTAATTTCGATTTACATATTGATATCCTGTCAATATAATTTATTGTCGTTAAGATGTAAGTTTAAATTTTCATTAAAAAATAAAAATACCAATAGATTTGTTGTTTCCAGTGAGGGAAAATATCTGAAAGCATTCAAACAAAGACATAACTTGGACTTTAAAATAAAAATGAGCAGCTCGGAAGAAAAGCCGAAAAAGAGGACGAAAAATGTTCTTACGTTAGAGAAGAAATTAGAGATAATCAATTTGCTGGAAAAGGGGAAGGCCCGTCAGTTATCGGTCGAATTTATAATATTAATGAGTCGACAGTACGTTCGATAAAAGCAAGTAAAGAGAATATTAAAACATCATTGAAAAATTCGACACCACTATCGGCGAAACGTATAAAACAGACCCGAGATCCGATCGTGGAGAAAGTGGAAATGTTGTTGATAGAATGGATCAACGACAACAATCAGAAGCACATTCCGATGGATACGAGCATCGTTTCAAGGAAAGCCCTTAAACTTTACGAGCTTATTAAACGACAAGAAGCCGGTTCATCTTCCGAAAACAAGTCTTTCGTCGCAAGTAATGGCTGGTTTGATCGATTTCGGCAGCGCCACAATCTACATAATGTGATAATCTCCGTGGAGGCATCAAGTGCAGATGTGGAAGCAGCATCTAAATTTTCTCCAACTTTCCACGAAATTATAGAATCCGGCGGATATACACCTCAACAAGTCTGCAACGCCGACGAAAACGGCCTTTATTGGAAGCGTATGCCCAGCCGTACTTTTATTTCAAAGGAGGAAAAGAAAGCTTCTGGATTCAAATTGGCAAAAGATAGGCTAACAATTTTATTCTGTGCCAATGCAAAAGGGGATTTCAAGTGTAAGCCACTTTTAATTTATAATTCCGAGAATCCACGGGCCTTAAAACACGTTAAAAAAGAAAGTGTACCTGTTTATTGGAAGTCTAACCGGAAGGCCTGGATGACGTCGTCAATTTTTGAAGATTGTTTCCTCAATTGTTGCTGCAAAGAGGCTGAAAAATTTTGCAAGCTGGCCAACATTGCCTTCAATGTATTGCTCATCGTTGACAATGCAACAAGCCATCCTCCGAAAATACAGGCACTGCACCCTAATGTGAAAGTTGTATTCTTGCCTCCGAATACGACTTCCATATTGCAACCCATGGACCAGGGTATTATCGCTAATTTCTTAAAAAATTATTTGAGACTAACTTTCGATGCTATGTTGGACCATACTGATCGTCCTGATAAACCTACGCTTAAAGAATTTTGGAAATCCTACAACATTTTGGACTGTGTAAAAAATATTAACAACTCCTTGTTGCGCTTAAAAAAGGAGACTTTGAATGCAGCCTGGAAAAAGCTGTGGATAGAGATTTCCGAAAACGTTGAGATTTGCGAGGAGGATTTAACAGAATTGGTAGCGCTAGGTAGGCGAGTTGGAGGAGAAGGATTTGAGGATCTTGAAGAGAGTGATATTCGCGAACTTATCAACTCACACGATGCTGAATTGACAGTCCAAGAACTAGTTGAGATACACGAGGAAAACGAGATAGAAGATGAAGGGGAGAACGAAGGTGCAGTCTCTGCAATTGACAAAGACAAAAAGACTATCGCTAATTTGTCTAAGCTGATAGATTTGGTTGGTGATGCTGTCAGCTTTGCCAAGTCTTTTGATGATAACGCTGCAAGAACTGAAAGTCTACAAACAAAATTAGAAGACGCACTTACACCTTACCGGATCATATTGCAAGAAAAGCAACAAGAAGTTAAGCAACTGACTATTTTAAAAAATTTTACGACTGCTGCAAAAGACTGAATATGAATTATTCACAAATTTGTTTTCAAGTGGAGTTACATACTATTATTGTTTTTTTTTCTTTGTATGCATATATATTATTAAAATGAAATACATTTATTTTTAGTGTTATTTAAATCAATGTGTTTTACTATTTTTTGGCATTTTTACGCCGTTTAATCACATTTCGGAACCAATCCCCTAAATTTATATATGCGTCGAACCCCGACATTCGCGATTTCGACATTCGCGACGTTTTTGTGGAACGTATCCCCCGCGAATGTCGGGGGATTACTGTATCATGAAATTCATAATACATATGTATGTACCTATAGCAATTAGAATGGATTTTTTTTTATAATTAATCGTGATGCTCCCTTTTCGTTCAAAATTGATAAAGTGAATATGTTTGCATATTCGGCCGAATCAATAAATTAAAGCATGTGAGTATTGTTTTCGGCAGCACACACACGGAATCCATGGATTCTGTGTGGATGCGCGTGCAGCCTAACAGCTTAATTAGGTGTTTGGTTAGAAATTCCTTTAAATTTGGCTGTTTTAAAAGTTCGTATTCGCAAGCAAAGACAAACGTCAACCTGTGCGCTATTTGTAGTTTATTGTTGCCAAAATTATCATAATTAGACAATTTATTTAGAAATTAAGTGGTAAAATTGCGTCAGGTAATGATACCATAATAACAAAAAATTAATGAATGTTAATGAATGCTTGTCTCGTTACACTGATAAATAAAAATGGAAAGGATCCATATGCGTTAGTATTGAAAAAAAAACAACATGGAAAGTTCAAATAATACAAATTTACACGCGGAATAATAATTCGATTGTCGAGGCACAGCGCGAGTATCGACGAACGCTCCATGTAAGAATTGCTCCCTCGAGATCAACGATTGGCATAATTGTTCGCCGTTTTCGAGAACAAGGAACCGTTAATAGCTCTCGACGAGCCTGGAGACGAAGTGCGAGGATGGACGAAATCATTGAGCGGGTTGAAGCCAGCGTCGAATCAGATGCCATAACATCAACCCGAAGAAGGTCAACAATGTCGTGAGATGCTCAACAATTTTATTCGTCGTTTTGTCCAACACCGACCAGATATGTACATATGTGGTTTTAGCAAGATGGAGCGCCTTGCCATACCGCTGCAGCCACAATGGAGATTTTAACGGACGTTTTCGGCGAAAAAGTCATTTCCAGAGGATCTGCAATTAACAGGCAGGCTAGATCTCCAGACTTAACTCCACTAGATTTTTTCTGTGGGGATACCTTAAGAGAGAGAGTTCACAATAATAGATCAAGCACAATTCAGGAATTGAAGGTTAAGAAATAAAAAAGTTATTCATGGTTTACACTAGTTCACTTTTAATGCGCCACCCTGTACCTATATGTCTTTAGCGAGGGCTATCTGAAATACTGGGGGTCGTTCCGTGACATTGTAACGTAACAAAAACGTGACGAAGTCCAAATTTGGTATACATTATCCTTTGATGGCCCTGACAAAGAATCGGTGATCACAATTTTGATGATGACGGGAATAGCGGGAATTCACCATTGAGGTAAACGAAAAGGCATCCTTCAATTGATTTTCCTGGCTCTCCCCGTGGACCGATTTCGATGAAGCTTGGATGGTAGTTAAGTGGTGCGGTTCTTAATATTTTGGTATCGACACTTATTATGTGAAAAATGTCCTTGATGGGCACAAAGGGCCCTTTTTTCTGTGGGAGGTTACTATGGACGATATGAATACCATATATAGGGTGTCCCACATTAGGTGGTCAATACTGTAAGGGTTGATAGCACAACTTGTTTCGGCAAGAAAATTACCAATACAATCGGAATTTTTTCACCGTTACTTTGTTATCGCTCTTTTTGTGAAAGTCATCGAAAATCGTGACATTATCGTCACTTTCAAGATACAGTTACTCAAACTTAATAGAAATTTTAAAATAGATTTTTCATCGACAATTCAAACAGTAATTTGGAAAGCCAAAATACAAGATTCGTTGAGACGAGTCCTTCAAAATGACAACAAGTTGATTTTAAGTTTTCGAAAATGGATATTACCACCAAAAAGGACATTTTTCTAGCAAGAAACAGATTATGGGCGTAACGAGTGTCGTTCGAAAAGGGCGATGTTTGGGGCAATGTATGTGATCGGTTTCAAAGGATTTTTGGACTTCTGGAGTGACATCATAACGGTGGAAATTAACGTAACATAACATTAACTAATAAAACAACACGCGTTTAAGAATGTACAGTATAATGACCACCAAAATAAAAAGAAATGTTTGGTAAACTTAATAAAAATAAAATAAATAGAGAAAAAATCTGGTATTTCTGTGGGGACTCGAAACATCATCCATCGGATGATGGATTATCCGAAAAAAATACCTGCCACTTAACCGACTCGGCTATGCTGGCTCTTGTCAAATTGAGTAACTTTAGGCATATCATCATCCGCTTTATTGTTCCTATATTTCGATTCATTATGGTTAAGCGAAGAAGTTAAGTTTCCCATTTTTTTTTTATTTTGTGGTCATTCTAAAACGCGTTTTGTTTAATTTTAAGGAAATTTATTTTCGATTTATTCTATTTATGGTTTTACGTTTTGATGCAATGTGAACTTTCTTGTGAGCGATAATGTAGACATATACATGATCTTCGCAACCCGCAGATGCCTGCGGACCACTTAGCCTCGAAGGGAATTTCCATACGGACCACCGTTCCGAGGATTGATTAAAAAGTTTATATGGTTCTTACCCATTCAGTTGTGGTCAGATTTTTTTGTTGTATTTCAGCCATTCCGAGTCTATGCACTTCTCGAAGCGGCACTCTGTTGCTTTTTTGGGCTTTGTTTTGTAATACATAATACGATGTTGAGGACAAAGCAGTCGTACAAAGTCTGCAGTGTACAGCGATTCAAACATACCATTCAACCAAGTGGGCCTAGTTCTTTGGGATGAATAGACTGAATCGTTGTCGGAATGGATGAGTTGCCTCTTTTATTTCGTCCAGCATCATTCGGAACAATAACTATTTGGCGATCACTTCCTTATTTGTAACCGTCTTTGACGCCCCGTGCGCTTCACAAAACTTTGCCAAACTGTCTTTTTCTAATTTGGCCTAGGTTAACCAAAGCCACAGCCTCATTTTCAATCACAGCTTCAGCTTAGTAAATTTCGTTGTTTGCTTTCGAATTACATACTTGGAAAATAAACCATTTGCTCGGCACTGAAAATCTAGTTGAAAATATCAGGAGGCACGTTAAGCTCCTCGCCGAATATTTATGAAAAGCCATGGCTTTCTAACAGCAAAACTCTCATCTGATTCAAAGCAAAACCTACTGTAATTTTGAAATTTTGTAATCGAAAGATTGTCTATCATTAACGCCATATTCTGCTAAATAACGAGAAAATTGGCATTTTAAGAAATCTAAATAGCTAAAGAGAAACCAGGACACCACTGCAAAGAACACGAAAAAACTGCTAATTTTCGGATGCGCGAATTGAAAAATGCTTACAAACCAAACATTAACTTTAGTGGTAAATCTAAGTGAAATGTCGTTGGTGCAATTGGGACCAGGCTTAGTAATTTGCAAATTCGGTTCGCGATCGAATTAAACTTTGGCTATCTAGAGATTAATTTAAAACCGTCGGACACATTGCTTAATGAAAATCAAAAAAATTATTTAGTCACATAGTCTGAGAAAAATGGCATATTTGGTCGGCAAAAATCCTACATCGGAAATTTTTTTGGATTATGGTTGGGAATGGTCCCCAGATTATGGCATTAAAAGTCCCAACCATTCCCAACCTTTAAAAAAGGGGGAAAAGGGGTGAAATTTTTCGGTTGTTTGCGATTATTTCAAAAACGGTAAGGGATACAGAAAAATGGTCAGAGGACGAAAAAAACTACATAAAATTATCTTTGCAATGATATATAACACATTAGAGTTTAACCCATTAATGCCTGATGTTACATATATGTAACAGTAAGACATCCTTCGTTTCAAACGGCTGCTAAAGGAATAGGATATCAATTCGGCACTAAAAAGTGTTTTATCCTGTACTGGACACTATTAGCAATGCGTAGAAATCAATTTAGCTGAATTTGATTCACTATTGTGGAAGTTATAGAGGTTCCTTTCTGATGGTTTTTTCGATGTTGACGAAAATCGTCACGATGGCAAAAGTAGTAGATGAATTTTATTTTTATATTTAATTGTATGAAAAAAATTGGGAAAAAATTAATCGTATGTCATTACATGGTCTTTTTGAAACAATACAAAAAATAAATGAAATAAATATTGTCCGTAGTTTACGTTTTATAAGTACTTTTATAACACTGTTACATATATGTAACATCCGTCCTGATATGGGGAAAGTGCACTCTTCGTATACGAGGTGTATGAGTATGTACTTTTTTAGTGTTTTTTTTTTTTATTTTATGGATTTTTTACACTATTGACGCGATAGTCCGGATTAATTATAAAAATAAAGAAGTCCGGATTCTCAAAAAATCCGGATTAACGAAAATTCCGGATTTTAACAAGACATTTTTATCTAGGAAAATAGCATAAATAGTTTTCATAAATGTTAAAATTTAAAAGAAAAAAATGCTATTATTTACGTTTTTCCTTAAAATTAGTCATGTCACATAATTTTCTAGACCCTTGTGTCTTCTTGACTGGCAAATTGAGCGGCCATATTTGGCATAACATACAAAAAATATTGAGAGTCGGAATTAGAATTGCTCTAGAAATCCGGAATATGGATACAATAGTTGTCCTATGTGGATTAAAATAATAGCCGGATTCAAGGGTATCCTAAGCAAGGAGTCAAGGCTTGTTTTCATGAGGCCAAGGATTAGTTATTCTATTCAATCCTGCTAATATAATATTCAAAAGGATATATTTTGAGCTACGAAAGAAGAAATGGTTTCTAATGTAGACCAAATTATAGACAAGGAGGAATTATAAGCTCTTTATTTAGTCCTTTTTAGACAAATTGGGCAGATGGACAAATTGACAAAAAAATTGAATCAATAATTTTATAATTTACTGGCAAATTTTCCATAATCCTCAAAATCTGTATTGTTAACTACTGTAGTTCTATAAACTTTTTTCCTATTCACAAACTGTCAAATCTATTAGTTCTGTGGGTGTTCAAGAAACTTCTCAATAAAACAACAACAACTCCACATGCAAAAACACATATATAATAAAATAAAATAATACAATATTTCACATAATATTTTTGTAAGGCTGCTCAATTTTCGCACACATTTCGTATTATTTCTACGTTATTGTTGCATTATCTACATTCCAAACTTCATGTAAAATATCGGCTTTCATATATTTTTCGCTTTATTAAAAAGAAAAATTAATAAAAAGTTTTCTTTTTGAAAAAAAATCAAAAATATACTTTGAATACACTTTCCCCGTATCATGCCTGATGTTACATATATGTAACACCCTCCAGTACTTCGAGTGCCTGATGTTACATATATGTAACAGTGCCGGGAGCCTGAACCCGGCATCCGGAAAAAAAATTTTTTTCTACAAAATGTGTTTTTAGCCATTTTAAGCCGACGTGGAAAATTTCAGCTCAATCGGTAAGATTTTAGGGTCTCGTCGTTAATGGGTTAATTGAATGTTTCGGCGTTAGACTAGAAAATAAATTAGAATATTTTCATTTTAGACCTTTTTTAAAAGCTCCATAACTTTTGAAAGAAATGCTAGTTCAGCCGTAAAATTTTAAATAAGTATTCACAGAAAGTTCAAGATCATTTTAAGGTAAACACTGAGCCGCTCCGCTCAAAAACCCCCATTATCTCCCCATTTGTATTTGTCAAAATGGCATGTCCATAACTCCCCCCAAAATTGGAGCAGAGCGCTAAATTTTGGTTTGTTGCGATTGGAGGTCATAGTCACTCAACACACCAAAAATCAGCTCATTCGGATAAAAACTAAGGGTACTTCCCATATAAAGTGACCCATCAGGAGTTTGTTCTACGTACTACTCATTTTATAAACTGTAGAACAAAGTTGTCTTGGGTCACTTTGTATGGGAGGTACCCTTAGTTTTTTAGAGTGTAAATTATGTACTAATCGATCGATAATTTGTATAATGTACATACTTATGCATATAAATTGAAACATTTTTTGTCTGTTTCTATAATCTGACCGCATTTAAGAAAACAATCCCCATAAGTATGTAGCTCAACTAGTTATCTATAGAACACTTCACTCTTCCACTATATAGATTTTTCACCCACTTATTGCTCCCCCGTCGAAAATAAAATTTAACAGCCTGCTTCTAGCCTAATAAATTTTTCACTTTTATGGCGTACGAAACAAAGGACACTCTTCTTGATATTTGCCTATTTTTTTCATGTTTTCATAGCTGTTTTTCTCGTCCTTTCCATCTCATTCATCGTCTATAGAGAATGATGTACATATACCATAATAAAAACCATTTTGTGGATAGACATAAAGTAATTAAGGTCAAATTTCATAGGAAGAAACCCTTGGCCCTTGTCGCGGGAGTGAGGAATGTAGTAAACAACTCGGCTATTTAAGAACGAAGTATTATCGATGTTATGGTCATGGTTTAAAATTCGACCCGCCTTAATAGATAACAAAATTACGCAATTGACGGCATTGATCCGATTCAAATTAACGGTCGCTTTTGTTATTATTATTTTTCTATTATCAATTGATGATAATTCCAACAAAAATAAAACTGTTTGGTGGATATCAATTAAAAATTACTATGAAAGTACGCTAAAATGTTTGGGAAATAAGAACATTCTGTAGTCAAATGCATGTTGATGTATTATACGCATTTCGTTTCAAAAAATGTATGCCGACTATAAATTTAATTAGAGCGCAAAAGGACGAAAAAGAGAAATAATAGCATTTTCTTTATTCTCAGAAAGCAAACGACAACATACAAGGATCCAACAATAATAGCCACTAGGAAACATACAAGTAAATGAATGAGCATAGACACAAGACTATACTATATCCTGGCGTATAGGTAGAATCCACGGAGATTTAACCGTTGGGAATGGAAACAGGAGAGTATATGTAGTAACACAAATAATGGGCCAGAAGCAATACATAAACAGTAACAAATGGTAAGCTGAAGACGCACAAAAGCTCTTACAAGGCTCGTTAAGTTTGTGTGCAATTAAAACGTCACTTGGTCTTTTGAAATGGAGAGCCAAAGACGAAGACGACAATCCTGGGGAAGATTAGAATGTAGGACATTGAAAGTATCCCTGGCCAATTGTCTTGCCGCCATTGGAAAAAAAAGCAAAAACTATTTGCAGAGAGAAGATTTTCGACCGGAAAAATGGAAAGCCTTCATCAACTGTTCCACGTTTACGTTAGTTTTTTTTTAGTCTTCGTTTGTTTTTTTTAATAGTAAGTTAGACAGGGTGAGTACCTAATGGTTGAACAAAAGTTACATACAGTGTTCAGTGCGAGGGCGAATATTAAACAGTGAAACGACTCCGAAATACAAGTGAATGGCTTTACTAGAATTAAGTACAGATTTTTAGATTTTTTTTTTACCCCACCATTCATTATGTATAAAAACAAAAGTGTCGCATTGATTCAAACCAAATTCCCATCTCTGCCTCCGCTTTCACTACCCTGTGTTGTATACCGTAGTGACAAGGAAATGGATAAATCGCGCTTCTCTAGCGGATATACGATAAAATGGATTTCTTGGCAAAATAAAGCTCACGAACTTGCAAAAAAAACGACAGGATAGTAGTTTTACAGTACACTGGCAAATTTGTTGCCATCCTTTCACCCCCTGACGAACAAGTATAATGAATATCCTTGCACGGACAATGATTTTGTTTCGTTGTCCAATTTCGGAAGTGAAGAAGCCGTTTCTTCATTGTTTGTATG
Organism: Microchrysa polita; assembly: GCA_949715475.1. NCBI lineage: Eukaryota > Metazoa > Arthropoda > Insecta > Diptera > Stratiomyidae > Microchrysa > Microchrysa polita. Next base: position 165,167,393 of record OX454415.1, read on the forward strand.
AAAACCACTGGCATTGGCTTGTGTACTGAGAATATTGAAAGTTGTTTGGACATATTGAAAGTATGACAGTGTGTCGCCAAAAAGGTCTGCACGTCTGCTTATACACATACTAAAGAAATATACTCAACTTGAGAATATAATCTTGTAATGAAGAAGAATCTATGAGTAAGAGAACGTTATTGAAAATGGGAAAATCGAGATGTCCTTTTTATTGAATACAATTTTTTCAGCTAATCTTATTCTTCTTCTTCTTCCTTGCCTCGTTCTTTATACCGCTCCATGGTTGTTGGTTTTAGTATAGACTCCTGCCCCTGTTCCTTCGTCTGTCTTCGACCCATCAGTGGACCACACAATGTGATTTGATAGATGGTTGTCGTTCCATTTACTCCAGTCTTCCCTAACCGTTGAGGTTTAGATGTTGGAGTCGAAGGTGTACATGGCCGGGGTATAGTCACTGCCCATATCTAGGATTGGGTTTGCAATGATTTCTGTGATCGTACAGTGTCCTACCCTTTATGGTGTCCACATGTTCGATGATTGGAGTCTGTACGCTGCGAGTCTAGCCTCTTCTGTGATTTAGAGTTCCAATGGTGGCAGGTCTAGTAGTTTCTCTAGAGTTAAAGTTGGTGCACTGCGCATGGCGCCGGTTATGCTTGCGCAGGCCAGTCTCTGTACTGATCCCAACTTCGCTGCTGCTGTTTTTTGCTTGATTTTAGTCCACCAGACTATGGAGCCATAGGTCAGACGGGGTTTGACCACAGCTTCGTATATCCAGTGTATCATTCGTGGTTTTAACCCCCACGTTTTTCCTATTGCTCTTTTAGTTGCATATAGGGTCTGTTTGCCTTTTGCAATTGTGTTTTGCAGCTGCTTGTTCCACGTGAGTTTGTTATCAAGGGTAACTCCCAGTTATTTTACCTCCGTGGTAAACTGCAGTTGTTGGTTGAATAATGTTGGAGCGTTGAGCCCTTCCAAGTTGTATTTGCGACTGAAGGTTATTAGTTTTGTTTTGGCGGAATTGACCGATAGGCCTACCCTCCTACACCAATCCTTCACTTGGGTTAGAGCTTGTTGCATGAGTTCAGAAATAACTCCTGGATATTTTCCCCTTATAAGGATGCTGATGTCATCGGCATATCCTAGGGTATAGAAGCCAGTATTATTTAGCTGGACCAGTAGGCTGTCCACTACAAAGTTCCACAGGAGGGGTGAAAGTATACCCCCTGTGGGCAACCTTTGAGGACAGCTGTATACATCGTTTCACCGAATAATTTTGCATGTACTTGTCGTCCTTGAAGCATTGATTTTATCCACCGACATAGGGTGTTTTGAACTCCATGACTCGAGGCGCCGTGTACAAGAGATTCAAAGGGAGTGTTGTCGAAGGCCCCCTCTATATCTAGGAATGCCGCGAGCCCTATTTCTTTGATTTCTAATGTGGTCTCAATCTTCCCAACTAGATGGTGTAGTACTGATTCACATGATTTCCCTGGCTGATAAGCATGTTGGTTTGGGTGCAACGGGAAAAGCGACAGGCACCTTTCCCTGATATGTTTATCGACGAGCTTTTCCAATGACAAATACGATTTCGCTAGGGTTTGGTCACGCCCCGGCTTTGCCAGAAATGCCACGTTTACCTGCTTCCAAGTGATTGGGATGCATCCTAAGGCTATGCTGGCTCTGAATAGTCTTAGTAAAAGCGGAGCCAGGGTCATAAGACCCTGCTGAAGCAGGGTTGGGTAGACACCGTCTGGTCCTGGTGATTTGTAGGGTTCGAAAGAGTTGATCGCCCATTCCACCCTATTATAAGTTACTATTTGGTTCGCAATCCGCCAGTCGTCTTTGTTAGCCCTGAGAAAAAGGGAGTTGTCATCCAACTGGTCTGTGCGCTCCGATGTTATCGTTGATCCAGGAAAGTGAGACCCTAGAAGGACTTCCAGGGTCTCCTTACCAGTTTTTGTTTGGTTTCCATCGGAGTTTTTAAGTGTTCCGATGGGGTTTGTTGGATCCTTGGCTAGAATCTTCTGGAGTCTCGCTCCTTCATGCAGGTTTTCTATTTCTTCGCAGAACTTCCTCCAGGACTCCCTCTTGGCTTTCCTAATTTCTTTGCTATACTAGGTTAGGGTGCAGCGGTATGTGTCCCAGTCCCCAGTTCTTTTGGCTACGTTGAAAAGCTTACGTGTCTTCTTACGCAGAATGTTCAGGTTCGAGTTCCACCATTTGCATTGGTGTGTCGTCTCGTTAACCTGCAACTCTCTTCGAAGGAGGTTTTTATTGCGGCTTGCAGTTGATCCGCTGCAGCCTCCACACAAAGTGTAGTTTTAATGTGTCTGGGAATTTCATTCAGATTGATGGTCAGGCGCTCTCTGTAGAGGTCCCATTTTGTTTTTCTCGGATTTCGATACAGTTCAGTTGGCTTATCAACTTTGTCGATTTCCATACTTATGTATCTGTGGTCCGATAGCGATGGTTCGGGTAAAACCCGCCAATGGCGGACGTTAGGGGATACGTTGAAGGTGGCTAAAGTAATGTCAGTGACCTCTCTTCGACGTGTTGTTACAAAAGTGGGCTCAGTACCCTTATTTAGAATTTCAAGGTTTTCTTTGATTATGAAATCATAAAGATACTCACCCCTTTTGTTCGTATCGGAACTTCCCCACTCTGTGTGGTGAGCGTTTGCGTGCGCTCCGATGATGAGCTGCGGTGTATGTGTTCCGCTGCTAGTTAACAGTTCCTCCAGCTCTTGAGGTGGTGGAGGCGTCTGTGAATCGTATGGGAAGTATGCGGCAGCTAGGATGAGCTCCCGATTACTACTCCCATTTATCTTCACCGCTACTAGTACTAGGTCCCTGGAAATATGGTTGTATAGTGGCATATGGTTGTATGTTAATGTAAGGCTTAGTATAGATGCAGGTCCTGGCGTTGCCAGAAGCTATATCGTATATTAACTTACCTCCGGTGGTTCCTAAGCCGGCTACTTTGCCCTTATACAGCCAAGGTTCTTGGATAAGGATTATATCCAGACCCTCGGCTGCGATGAGGCGGCTTAGTGCTGCGGTTGCAGCTTTATTGTGCTGGGGCTTTGGATGGCTCACACTTAAAGACCTCTGTCACGATAGCCCGCTGAATGTCCTTTGCCTGCTCAGTGGTTAATTTTTCAGCTGGGTAACTGTCCAGGACCACAGCCATTTTGAGGGAGCAGAGGGCTTCCTTAAAAGTACTCCCTGATGCTACTCCTGATGGATCGGGTTTTGTCGACGGAATTTCTCTACGCCCGGTATTTGGCCGTTTTTTCTCTTCTCCTTCTGCGGGAGATTGAGATTCTGACCTTGTTCTCTTGGGGGGGTTGTTTTTGGGCCCCGCAGGCAGGTCTTGGGATTTTCCCTGGGACCGCTTATTTCGCGGCCTTATGGGTTCACCCCTTTCCCTCGCTTTTTCAATGGCGATCTTCCGTCGTTGGGCTCCAGAAAGCGTTGGTTTTCTGTTTTTGAGGGTTAGTTGGCCCATCTTTGTATTTGTATTTACCACGTCAGACCTCTCTGGTCTTGTGCAGAATGCACTTCCCTGAGAGGGTGTGTTCAAGGGTTGGGACATACCTTCCTTGCTTTCCGCTGACTGGCTTATGGATGAACCATTTCCTTCAGCTTGGGCGGGTTGGTTTTGTTCTCTCTTTTTGTGTGTTTGGTTGTTTGTGTTGTTGTTTTTTCGGTATCCATTTTTGGTCCCACGAGTATGGCGGTAAAAAGAGGTACACGTGCTCAGTGACCCCTTAAGCACGCAAGGCTGGTTATTCTGAGGTTTTGCCCGGTTCCTCAGAAGCTCCGTTTGTGATACCATTTGTCCCTGGTGCCATTCACCCATCGGCACGGATCGCATTACACCTTAGGTTTAGGATTTGGAAGATGTGAGTTGGCTGTGTGTTTAAGTTCTGTTATGTCATTTGTAAGTATACTGTCCTAGTTGTCCTGTGTTCGGTCAGTATGCAGCGCTAAGCCCCCGCACCGCGTCAAGGTCCCTTCCACGCGGGGGATAATGACAGGGGACGAAGAACAAAATTTTTTGCAAAAATATCAAATTTGTTATCAATCTTCACACGTTTCTATTCAAATTCTTCAAGAAAAGTGTGCCTTTAAATTATTGAACAGAATATTCATCAAAATATCGCTGTTGTTAGGGACATTTTCATCATTTACCAAAACGTCAAAAGTAAATGACGAATTCTAATGACGAAAACATATGTGTCACCTCAATTTCGAACTTTCATCGTTATGACGGATTATCGTCATAACGATTTGGATATGTGTCAAGCTTGTTATATTCGGACAGCATAATGTTCCTTGCTTCTTTATTCCATCCAAAGTGAATGACTTTTTATTATTCATTTTATAAACAACTTCCAACATGGCTTCATTCGTTTTTTATTGTGGTAAACGTTTATGTTCTCAATTTAAGCACTTTCGTTACAATCAATTCGACAATAATCGATTTTCCCTGGCGAGAATGCATCCAACCAGGAAATATTATCGGGGTGGCAGGTTAACAGAACTCCAATAAAAGCCGCTAACATAACGGCCCAACCTCTCTAGGTTGTAGTACGGCATTTTCTCTTTCTCTCACCGCTTGATCGAACATCCTTTTGTGGACCCATTTGGCTTTGGGTATACATAATAATAATAAATCGGCTTCCAACCATAGCAGCACCAATGTCTCTTCCACTCACATACGACGTGTAAAATCAAAATGTCCAGAGGCAAAGTACTTTGAAATTGAACTCCTTAAGATAATTTAACTGTCCAAAAGGATACACGTATACATATTACATAGTATACATCATATCCTCGCATATCGGATGTGTTTTGGGAGGCACATCTTCAATGAAGCGAAATGTAATGGCCCCGCATCGGTTAAGGTTTGGGGGTGGGATGAAATGTGACTAGAGAGTGTGAAGCGATAAGAAACAGACGCGACTCAGTATCATATTGCCCGGAGATGATTTTTTCCTCAAGGCACCCAATGTGAAAATTTATTTACACCCGTCTCGATTTTAGTGTGCTATATGTGAATATTTGAAAAAGGCAAAGATGCCTGGAAAAATTGTCTATAAAAAATACAATAAATTTAAATTTTTGCAAGGGATTGTCAAAATAAACGATTGCACCATATGGCCTCGACTGCTAATAGCGTGCGAAGTTTTCGCCTTGTGGATACTTTACTAGGAATACGAATAAGCTTAAATTTATAGCATTAGGAGTAAAGATAAGGCTGACTTTGGTTTTAAAAGGACCAGAAGCTTCCTTAGAATTTTATGGTTTAATGTCCTGAATGCGATTGTGTGTAAGTGTACCTCTGATCTTAGCCAGATTTAGTACCTTTAAACGTATTTAAATGTGCAATAATAAGTGTTTTATATTTGAAAACATTTTTGAGTCTAATTCCGAATTTTAACTAGTCAGACCAATATCTAATCAGTGAAGAACCCCAGACATTTAAAGACACCCTGCAAATACTTGGGGTAAAAGTTACATACGAAAGCATTTATCTTCTTCTAAACATCCAATGTTAGGACCTTGGGAAACTAAATAATTTTTCAATTTATGTTTACTAATGTTCATTCTATCATTATACTGAAATGAGAATCTACTTTGTATTAATGTGCAAACTCTAACATGTTTCTTACGTTCAGCTCTTTTGCATTAACAATGTATGTAACTACACGTCCTGAAATTTATTTGAGTACCTTGGGAAAGGATTATATTATATACGATTCTGCACACACAAAACTTTTAAATCCGGCAAGCTATTCTTAATCTTGCTGTTCATTTCTTTTTTACGTTTTTTTCCATATAGTCTGCATGCGTCCTTCTTTCGTCAAATACTGGGAGACTGCCTGCAAAATCCTTGCAATATGAAAACGTCGTCGTACCATTCCAAACTCACATATATAAATCTCGTAGAGTTATGGAAATGCGGCAACGAAATAAGTCCTCGGAAAAGGACTCTAAGGAATTTCAACTTTCTTGGGAGTTTCAATGCTTCAACAACACGAACAGAACGACCTGTTCATTGGAGACTATGCTTACACTGCAAGCACTACTATGTGCTACTCGTACAAGCGTCTAAATGTTTAATTCCGCGAAATTATTTCGCTATAACTCTTAGCCCGGCAACGAGGAATTTATGACTGTGTGTCAGACTATCAAAGAGGAGACCTCCGAAGATTATCCGTCGGGTGCAGCTCTCATATCTTCGGCGTAATTTTTTCTTCCTTTCGTTCGTACACGACGGCACAACGTTGAGAAATTGTATTTATGCTGTGCATCTCGCTGCGCGCCGTTGAAACTGCACTTTGAAATGGACAAACTCCCAAGGAAGATTGGAAGTGTAAAGGATATTTTGTGTACTAGTGCATAATCTTGCGATAAAGTACATGGGCTTTGCATGTTCTTTGGGCTTCGTATTCATACTTTATGCTAGAATAATTTATGATGTCCCATTTTGGCATTCTATACGTAACCTTGCCTATCTTCGTTGTTATCCTCGGGCCGGGAATTTGTGTTTTCGAGAGGATATTTACCGAATAGTTAAATGCGTTTCAGGCAGGAATTAAGCGCGTATGATGCTATTTTGTAGACGACTGATGACGCCATACTTATAGGGGCGGGTGGAAAATTTAAGTGCATGAAACTTAACCATAAATGGATGACAAAGTCTCATGCTCGGTTAAGCATGAGTATTCAGACATTATTTGTGATATGTACATTATCGGATGGTATTTATAACTGCTGTAGAATTTATTTTCTTGTCGATAATAAATTAGATCTGCAAACAAAAACAGGAGCTTTGGCCTGGTAAATGCTTACTGAATAGAAATAATACTTCAATACTTCTCTGTTAATTAGTTTGGATAAAATCTGTCTACGTCTAAGGCCGCGTACACATACAGTGCGACGCCGAGCTTTTCCGGGCCGGGCGATGCGATGCGACGCGATGCGATGCGATGTGTGCACACTCATTGCGATGTCGGGCCGGGTGATGCGATGCGATGCGATTTTTTGCGAGCCGACGCGATTTCTTTCTATGGAAAGAAAAACAGATTTTTCAAGGGGATTTCATACGACGCTGGCTTGTACGATTTGCTGCTGATAAGGCTAGGATTTCAGATCGACTTCGTGACATAGGGCTTCGATGGTTCTACCATTGATATTTTCAATATACATACATACATACATATGAGCCTGCCGGCCAAAAAATTGCATCCCCGTTTCTCGGAGAAATACACGTCCAATCGGCGTGGCAGAAACACTAAGGTAAATTTGGGTCGCTGATTCCGAATTTGAGGTCAAAAACAAGAATTTTTTTGGGGGTTGCCCGCCCCCAAAATTGTACCCCTGTTTTTTTTTGGGGAAATACTCGTCCAATCGGCGTGGCAGAAACACTAGGTAAATTTGGGTCGCTGATACCAAATTAGAGGTCAAAAACCAAAAAAACATTTTTGGGGTTGCCCGCCCCCAAAATTGTACCCCTGTTATCTCGGGGAAATACTCATCCAATCGGCGTGGCAGAAAACTAGGTAAATGTGGGTCGCTGATTCAAAATTTGAGGTCAAAAACCAAAAAAAAACTAGGGGGCTTCGCCCCCTGCTCGCTACGCTCGCCAACCCCCGGGGCCGAGGCTAATTTCGGGCGCGGCCGAAATTCGGATACCCTTCGCTTGGGCTAAAAGTTTTTTCGGGCGTACCTATGACTTGTATTTAATCTCCTCATTCTTTTTCTTCCGTCTTGACAAAAGTTTTGGGCTTGGTTGAAATAAGTGGGCAAATAAAAATATTTACTCGGAAAATTTTTTGGGGTTGCCGGAGCGATTCCATTCGTTTTGAACTTTTTAGTTCCTTTGATAAAGACACATTAATTCAAGGTTTTGTGAAATTGGTGTAAAAAAATGTTTCTTAGAAGAACCAATATGGGGGGTTTGGTTTGTATGGCAGCCCCATGACCCCACGGTCCGATTTGATTCAATCTTACATATGTTTTGTGTCATCAATAGAAATACATTTGTGTGAAATTTGGTTGATTTTGGTGCACAAATGAAAAACTTTTTCTTAAAAGAACCTAATTTGGGGGGTTGGATTTGTATGGCAGCCCCATGACCCCATGGTCCGATTTGATCCATTCTGGCATATATTTTGTGTTATCTTTAGAAACACATTTGTGTGAAATTTGGTTGAAATTGGTACACAAATAAAAAAGTCTTTCCTAGAAGTATTCAAATTGGGGGGCTAGGTTTGTATGGCAACCCCATGACCCCATGGTCGGATTTGATCCAGTTTTTTATATGTTGTCTGTCATTAATAGAAACACATTTGAGCGAAGTCAGTTTGAAATTGGTACACAAATAAAAAAGTTTTTCTCAGAAGAACCTAAATTGGGGGGTTAAGTTTGTATGACAGTCCCATGACCCCCTTGTCCGATTTAAGCGATTCAAACATACAAACAGCCTGCAACAATAATAAGCATGTGTACAAAATTTCAGTTCTCTAGCTTTTATAGCGGCCGAGAAAAACGCACTGCAACAGACGGACAGACGGACAGACGGACAGACGGACAGACAGACAGACAGACAGACAGACGGACATCGCCCAATCGACTCCCCAAGTCATGCTTATCATATATGTATACTTTTTATATGGTCGGAGATGCTTCCTTCAATGCGTTACAAACTTCATGACAAAGTTAATATACCCTTTCACTCTATGAGCGAAGGGTATAAAAAATTTGGGGCTGTCCGCCCCCAAAATTGTACCCCTGTTTTCTCGGGTAAATACTCGTCCAATCGGCGTGGCAGAAGCACTAAGTAAATTTTGGTCGCTGATTCCGAATTTGAGGTCAAAACAAGAAAAAAAATCTCGGGGTTGCCCGCCCCAAAAATGGTACCCCGGTTTTCACATCACCATATGTTCCCACAACTGAACTATCTACCGCTGCCTTTAATAATTCATTGCAAATACATGCGCTGTACGAAATTTTCTTATACGTAAGCGTACGCCACAAACCGGGTTGTGCTGCACTGCATATTACCACAAATCTTACTTCTTTGACCCATTCATAGATACAACCACAACTGTCAAATCCGAATACCGCCTTTTTTTGGGGGTACGGGTACGCTACGATCTGGGTTGGACAGCACTGTAGCACATTTCCACAAAGGCTATTTAGTAGACCAATCCATTATTACATCACCTACATACGGCTCTATCCCTTCATTTAATATCTACAAATCTCTAACACTATACAACACGTCACCTATGTATGTATATATGTATAAATATTCCCAATGGTAATGCAACTCGATCTGCACAAAGCATGCCTCTCATGTAGATATCTCCCTATCAGCATCAAACAGTATGAAACCAGCCTCTCTATTTACGATTACATACATACAATACACCATGCCACTACGAACCCGATCCAAACACAAATCGCATCTTCCATGTCGCTCACATCGGCGACAAGGCACCTTGCAGCAACTGCTGAAAGCACGATGATTCGACATAGAAAAGTTCTCCATCTTACCGCCACATGCCACTAAGAACATGATCCATGTCGCTCACATCGGTGACAAGGCACCTTGCAGCAACTGCTGAAAGCACGATGATTCGACATGGAAAAGTTCTCCATCTTACAACCACATGCCACTACGAACCCGATCCAAACACAAATCGCATCGTCCATGTCGCTCCCATCAGCGATACGGCACCTTGCAGCAGCTGTTGAAAGCACGATGATTCGACATGGAAAAGTTCTCCATCGTACAACCCGACGTCGCATCGCAAGCAGTCTGAATGGTACAAGCAGGTTCGTGCTGGTTCCTATTTAAATGCTAAGAAATTTTTTTTCTTGCGATGGGAAGCTTATTGCATCGCATCGCGTCGCCCGGAGTGTGAATGGGCTGTAAGCCTTTCTTTATGCAGGGGCTCCAGAAACTGACGTATAAACCTTAATACTCCAGTAATTGTGACAAAAACACTTACTTACTTCGAAAGTTCAACCCTAGCCAGCATAATTTTTTCCCCAGGATGGGAAATAAACTGCGTTAAAGTCGGTCAAGCGATTTTCTTATTTTCATTCTATATGGCTTTAGAATCGAATTTAATTATTTTATGTACTACTCCTAACGATTTTTCCATTAATTATTTCATGTACTACTCCTAACGATTTTTCCATATCCATAATCTCAAACTATGTTTTATATCTTGTAACCATCTTGATATACTCATTATCATCCATCCACTATAACAACGGATTGTCTTTCCATAATAGAGGAAAAGGAAAAGACAAGAAAATCTAGGCTGGTGTCATCGAATCTTATCTGAAAGACTCACTTACCTTCTTCTAGTAGTCCGAGATCCGTACAAAACTATTAGCCGACTGGAAATATAGCCGAGGAAGTATCTAAGTATTGTTGTCGTTTGCTGTCTGATTTTTTCCCTAGTCCGATAAGAAGACAATAGTCTCCAGATTCCCACAATTGTCCAAATCGTGAGAATAATTAGAAATTCAGACGCTATATTTGCAGCTAAACATTTTTATTTATATTTTCCATTTTTATATAAATAAGAAAAAGTCAGAAGCTGAAACCTTCATCGTGTCTGCGAGGGATGTTTAGTTTTTATAATAGACTACAGAACATAATTACGAGTACCTAATGTTTGTAAAAATGTCCACAATGCAGATAATGATGGAATTGAAGAGCGCTCGCATAATGGCATCGCAACAATGATGATTCGTGTGCTTAAAAAGTAGTTAATAGTTTCAGGAGCACCGTTTTCTTCTAACAAGTTTTGTTTACCTACTACAATGTAATATAACCCAATCTATAGTGATGGATTTTCCTCTAATATTCTCTTGCTTAATCGAACCTAAATAATAAATTTCCTGCAGCAGTCAAATAGTTTAATAGATACAACATCGAAACAAACTGGGAAAAGTCCAACCTCTAATTCACCATTTCTAAATGGTGTATGTGTAATGATTACCACTGGCACCCTAATTCGATGTTGGTCGATTCAACTGAAACTCAAGCATTATAATGATTATTGCGGTTACCGCAAATGCAATTATGCTCGGGCTGGAGTAACTGATGTATCAACCGTTTTCGCTCAATTGTTTGATTCCAACCCAACTGATTATGATAACCACTTAAATCTCAGCATAGTAGGTGTTTGTTGCATAGTCTAATAAATGACACTCTAATGGGATTTTAAGTCTATTTGAATAGCAAATAAATTGTTTAACATGGTAAAACTAGGTACCGTTTTCAATAGTAGGTTAATACACTTAGATGAGCCTTAGACCTTTAAAGCTGTATCTACTTAGCATATCTTCTCTAGCTACCAAATGGAGCCTGAAAATGACTTAAAATAAATAACAGGCGCGACAATCCAGCATTGGACTAAGGTCGCAGGATGTGCTAGTGACATCCTATTTCCAAGATCTTATCTGCTTTTTGTTGAGGTAATGAGATCAGCATCACGCTCAGCAGTGTTATTTATCCCCATAAATAAGTACTCGTTTAACATCTGAGTAAGATCATAGTCCGTCACAAGCTCGTGAATTCGAAAAACACCATGATCCACGGTGAGATTCGAACTCATGACCCTGTGCACCGAAGGTCCGCGCACTAACCGCTAGACCAGCCAGACTAATAAAATGGCATAACCAAACTTTAATTTTGCAGATTTTTTAAATGTCTTTATCAAAATCGGACTCTGGTTGTTTAAATTATTATCATAGGTAATTCAAGAATTATACAATTTCACACAAAAAACGAACAAAAGTTGCAAAATTGTTACTTTGATTTCGTCAAACGGTCGTACAAGCGTCAGCTGACATATGATTCAGTTGCCATCTTGAATATCAAAACTAGACGGCCAACCAAATTGCAATCAGTGTAGACGCGATGACAACTGCCAGTTGAAATAGCGAGCTGCTAATTGGCAGCCAGTGTGGATACAGCTTATAATGAAAAATTTAAAAGCTGCTCCTAACTACAAATTTATTTTACAACATCAACTACAAGCATCAGAAGACGATATTTATTTGGATACAGCTTAACTATTATGATTTTCATTTTTAAAAGCTAAACAGTTTTCCTATACATACTTGTAATGTACATACTTGGGGGGTGAGGTTTCTATGGTAGCCGCATGACTGCATGGTCTGATTTTGACGGCCCTACATGTGTTTTGTGACTTCTCAAAAGTCATGGTCCGATTTCATCCGTTCTCATGTATGTATGTATATCTTTTGCCTTCGATTTATTTATGTATGGTTTGGTAAAGAATGGCATATAAATAAAAAAGTTTTTCTCAGGAAAACATGTTTTTTTTTCCGAGTGGGGCTTCTATGGCAGTCCCATGACGCCAATGCCTAATTTCAAACGTTCTCACGTATTTTTTGTCGTTTCACCATAGGCTTGGTGAAAATTGGAGCGCCAGTGAAAAGTTTCTCATTGTAGAACCTGTTTTGGAAAGTGGCGCTTTTCTGCCAGCTTCGAAACCCTAAAATAGCATTTCGTCTATTTCTATATGTACTTATTATACCCGTCACTATGTGAAAGGGTATATTAACTTTGTCATGAAGTTTGCAACGCACAGAAGGAAGCACTTCCGACTATATAAAGTATATATATTATTGATCAGTGTGACGAGAGAAATCGATTGAGCGATGTCCGTCTGTCTGTCTGTCCGTCTGTTTCAATACAAACTAGTCCCTCAGTTTTGCAGCTATCGAGCTGTAATGTACCATCTCAATTTTGTATACAAGTTTCTTTTCAGTGTACGCTGTATATATGAGGAGCCTATTTTCAAAAGCCACCATCTCCAATTTTTAAAAATGTTGTGTTAATGATGCCAGCCGATAGGTAACTAAATTATTTATAAGCTTCTGGGATCAGAATCCTTGATTTTCAATTAAAACCCCTCTAAATTTAGTAAAGAAAAATGCGGTTATTTACAAAATCCGCCATCTCCAATCTAGTTTTGGCTTCAAAATACGCCAAATCCATCTTTTTCATATGGTAACAAAAAACGCCAACTCCTGTACAGTATGGTAGTTGAAAATTGTTCACTATCAAAAACGTACATATCCATAAATCAAATTTTGGATTAAACTTTTGATGAATTCGATTATAATTAAAGTATTGGTACAATTAAAGATCAATATTTTTGTGAAGTGAAATATAGAAATACGTGATTAACATAATAGCCAAGTCACATTTTCGCCGGGATTCCGGATAAAAATTAAGAAATCAATTCTGTTGTGGAACTAAAAAAGTGTAAATTTTGAATTTATTGGCATACGATTCAATATTTGATGCGTTTCAACATGATTTATTTATATTAATTTTAGCAGTGAATTCGCTGTAAGGCTCGCAATAAATTTCCAATCATTTTAGAATGTTTTACTACTAGGGAGAGAAAAAAGAAATCTGTGCATACGAAGTAGAAGTACTTATGTGGTTGGTTCTATAAAAGGCCCTAAAATAATAGCCTCTGGGGGGACAGAGCTGCATTGTTTGTGCCTAGTTAATGTTAGCAGCTATAGCAGCAGCAATTACCAAGGACGAGGCATCAAATAATGCAATAGAAAGGCATTAAAAAATTATGGCGTCCTAAAATTGTATGATAAATATTAAGGCCAAAATGCCAAATCCATACGCCGAAGATGTCCAGATAAAATGTGAATAAACGGGTTCCAATGCTAGTTTTAATAGCAGAAACCTTTTCTGAATTTTATTAAAAATTGGGTGATATACTAAAAAATAAATTAAAATATTTTAATTTTAAACCTTTTTACAAAGCTTCACAACTCTTAAAAAAAGCAAGTTCAGCCATGTAGTTTTGTCTGAGTATTCGCATTAAGTTCGTGATGATTTTTGCTTAAAGTTTAGTTGCTCCGATCAAAGACCCCCATTATCCCCCCTGTTGAATTTGGCAAAACGGCATGTCAGTAGGTAATGGTACACTTGGGCCTGGGAAAATTTTTCAGACCGTGGGAACTTTTGAATGACCTTGAGTTGACCTTGATATGTGTTACCTGTAATTGATGACACCTGTTGTCTATTGTTAGAGCACACCTGTGTTATCTATTGTTAGCTCGCACCTGTTATCTATTTTTAGATCACAGTAATCTATTTTTAGATCACGCCTGTTGTCTATTTTTAGATCACACCTGTTATATATCATTGAGGACATCTTTTACCCCTCACATATTACACCTTCCCCTCCCTTCCTCTCTCTCTCCCTCTCTCTCTCCCTCTATCTCTCTCTCTCTCCCTGCCTATCTCAGAGGGCGGGGGGCGTGGAACCTTCGAGAAGTGTGGTGACTAGTCCCTGTAGGAAAGTCTGTGGGAACCAGTATGAATGATGCCCACGATAAGGTAACAAATCGATAATCGATCAATAAATCGATAATTCAATGAAGAAGAAGACTAATTTAAAAATAAAAGGTATGACCCTACGTAGAATTGAACACGTAATCTTTGGGGTGCGAAGCTACAACACCGACCCACAGACTATCTGGGTGTGTGAAGATTATCTGCAAGTGGGTATACCGTATACGTTAGTTATTTTTTTTTTTAGTCTTATCGCCCTCAACTCATTTCTTCATAATACATACACCAAGTACGTATTTAGAGAGGTGTATAATGACCACAAGTCTTGACCCCAACTTGATTGTAGAAATGGCATTGGCATAACATTAAATGGTCTTTCTTATCTTTTGTTTTCAGTAATTTCATAATTCATATATACGACGAGTGTGTATATTGATTAACATTATGCGTCTGAGTACTAACAGATTATTCTCGTCCATTAGGTTTGCACTCATTCCTTATATGTATGTATGTATGTATGTATGTATATTATTATTCTTAGTTTCTAGAGTTCTGGCGAATCGTTGCGGTTCTGGTCTGGTGTGTAGAGCGTCTGCCTACTAACCCAGAGCACCCTGGTTCAAACCCAGGGAAGAGTCGTGATTTAATTTAACACTTGTACGTAAGTGGCTAGGGGAAGACTCTTTAATATCCGATCTATTGGAATTGAAGAAATCAACTAGTTCGCTATTCGGAAGAGCGTTGCAATGAGGAAAGCATTACTATGAGTGTAGATGGCACAGTTCCAGGTCGTTAGACCCATACCTCCGCCTTTAAGGTAGACTGAAGAGACTTGTTTCTTCGAAAGGGGTATGTACCTCGAAAGTAATACGAGTACGTAAATGCAACCCGAATCCACGCAGTGGTGGCCGAATGCGGTGTAAAATCAGTGTTAATGGTAAATCGTTGTGACTTGGACTTCATTTATGTATAGTATGCAACATTTGAATAAATATTTTTTTTTCAAATACACTTTGATGATGTAATAGATAAGGTTTGGTTAGTGGTATTGGCGGCACGTGCCGTTGATAAGTATGGGCAGGGGCGGTAGATGGCGGTGGTTGATAAGGGTGTGTGAAGGCGGCGTGTTTTGGTGATGTTGAGGTGGATGAACGTGGCGGCGTTGAGGGCAGGTGGGAGAACGCGACGTTTTTGATAAAGTTGAGGTGGCGATAAAGCGCGTTGAGCGCGGAACATTTGGATAAATATTTTTTTTTTTGTTTCAAATACACTATTTTTGATTATTTGAAAGAGTATAAATACCTGAGGCATTTCTATGTTCTATCATTCGAAGACCAGTCTTCATCTAATAAAGTCTAAAGTACTACGACTACATTAAAAAAAAGTGTTTTATAATGGTTCGTTTTGAAGTAATAAAAGATTACAATTGTCATGTTAAACGATTCGGCATTCGTGGGCGTAAAGTCGATTTTAAAATTAAGCCAATCCCCGAAGAAGTTGAGCCTACCGGGTGGATTAAAGGAGCTATTAAGGAAATACTGCAGTATAGCACGGAGAATATTAAACCGGATGACAAAGTGGGAATAACGTTTTGCGGAAAAATTTTCGAAGAAAGAGGCCCAGGTTGGATGAATTTTAGGAGTGCTTCTGACATCCAACTTGCAGATGTGTGGGAGATGATATCAAAAATATTTCAGAGTAACTCCAATGGTCTGAACACAGACACATTTTGCTTGGGTATTACTTCTGTAAAAATACCAAAAGGGCAAGGCCGAAATAATAAATATACTACGTTTAATGAAGAATGTGCAATGCGGCGAGGTATAATAACGATAGATGCAAAAGATAATTTGTGTTTACCGCGTGCATTGGTTGTTGCTATAGCTAATATTGAAAAGATTCCCGAGTATAAGAAAATCCGAAAGGCAAACTCAAAACTTCAAACAGCACGAGCGTTAGAATTGATAAACGAATCAGTGATTGAAATTCCTGATACTGGATGTGGCATACCAGAACTGCGATCTTTCCAACATTTTTTATCAAAATACAAAATAGTTGTTTACCAGTATGGAACAAAGGGACACGATGTTATTTTTGAAGGAGTTAATGATGGAAAAGTGATAAATTTATTATACAACAGTGGTCATTATAATGTCATAACATCATTAACTGCAGCATTTTGCTGTGGTTATTACTGCGAAAAATGTCATGTACCATACAATCTGAAAAGTACACATAGATGCGGGGGAACATGCCCACAATGTCAAAAATCACCTAAATGCCCCAGAGACTCCACAGAAATTTGGTGTGAATGCTGCAACCGTTCATTCAGAGGACAAGACTGCTTCAACAACCACAAAACTACCAATTCTTCGAAAGAAAAGTCAATTTGCGAGAAAATAAAGCGTTGCTGTGAGTGCTTAAAAACATACCCAATAACTCGAAAACATATATGCGGAGAATATTTTTGCAAAATGTGTCGTAGTCATGTGCCGCAAGATCATTTATGTTTCATTCAACCTGATAAACGTGAACCTATAACAGAAAATGTGTCTTACATATTTTACGATTTAGAAAGCCGACAAGAAAAGCTTATCAGTGACAATATGACTACAGATGAGAAAAATGGATCAGTAAAACTACATGAACCCAACTTATGTGTATTTCAGCAACTGTGTGACAAATGCTTAAATGAAAACCTTTACTTTTGCCAAAAATGCAAGTATCGGCTCAATATTAATCAGAAGAATGTTATATATGAGTTTATGAATCATATTTTAAAGATTAAAAAAGATTTCAAAAAAGTAATTGTAGTTGCTCATAATGGACAATCGTACGACCATCAATTTATATTGAATTACATACTTCAGAATACGAACATAAAACCAAGACTAATAATGCGTGGAAGTAAAATTATACTTATGCAAATTGACAATATAAAATTTATCGATTCACTAAATTACTTACCCATGGCTCTCTCGAAACTACCGAAAGCATTTGATTTAGTGTCATTGCAGAAGGGATATTTTCCATACTTATTTAATACAAAAGAAAATGAAAACTATAAGGGTCCTTTACCCGGAATTGAATACTACGACCCAGATACTATGAAGATCGAAGAACGTGATGCATTTTTAAAGTGGTACAACGAACATAAAACGGACGAGTTTAATATGCAACGCGATATGATCGAATATTGCATTAATGATGTCAAAATATTAGCTGATGCTTGTTTAAAATTTAGAAAGTTATTCATTGATCAATGTAATGTGGATCCGTTTTTAGAAGCTACAACTATAGCATCTGCGTGTAATCTTGTGTTTCGACGAAACTTCTTACAGTTCGAAACCATAGGCCTAATTCCAAACGGTGGCTACAGATACACTGATAACCAGTCAATTAAAGCCATTCAGTGGTTAATCTGGGAAGAAAATAAACGACAGACTAATATACAACACGCAGCCAAGGGACGCGAAGCAATTGTTGCAGGTGTAAAAGTCGACGGATTTTGTAAAGAAAACAATCAAATTTTTGAATTCCAAGGATGTTATTATCATGGACATCCTTTATGTTTCAAAAATAATCGAGATGAGCCTTTACACGACGATCCTAACGATACATTAAATCAGCGTTTTGAAAGATCGATAGCAAAAGTAAATCGATTGAAAAACTTAAATTATGATGTTATTGAGATGTGGGAATGTGAGTTTGATAAATTAATGAACAGTAACAAGCAAATGGAATATTTACGAACACATCCGATGATTAACTATACGCCTTTGAATCCACGCGACGCATTCTATGGTGGTCGTACAGGGAATGTATACAGCTATTATAAATGTAAAGATAACGAAAAGATTAAATACATTGATATATGTTCTCTGTATCCTTGGGTTTGTAAATACGGAAAGTTTCCTACTAAACACCCAAAAGTTCTTATTGGCCATTCGGAATGTTCAAAATTGGATTTAAAGAAATTGAACGGCCTCATCAAGTGTAAAATATTACCACCTGTTCAACTGCTGCATCCTGTATTACCTACGAAGCAAAATAATAAACTGATGTTTTCACTTTGTCAAAAATGTAGTAATCAGAAAAATCAAGAAGAAATTTGCTTTCACACTGACGAAGATAGAGCCTTAAATGACACATGGGTAGTTGATGAGGTAATAAAAGCAATTGAAAAAGGATATGAAATATTAGAAATTTACGAAATATGGGAATACGATGTTGTACAATATGATAAGTCAAAGAAATCGGAAGGACTGTTCAAGGAAATGATGAACAAATTCATAAAATTGAAACAAGAAGCATCCGGTTGGCCGAACAAATGTGTCACTAATCAAGACAAAGAGAATTACGTACAATCTTTCCAAAACATTGAAGACGTCAAACTGGACTCTTCGGTAATAATGAGTAACCCTGGAAAGAGATCCCTCGCTAAACTAATGTTGAATTCATTTTGGGGTAAATTTGGACAAAGAGAAAATCTACAAAAGACTGTTATTATAGACTCGCCATCAGAATTATATGACTTGATTACAAACCCCGCAATAGAGGTGTGCCATATTCTCCCAATCAATGAGCAAACTATTGTGGTCAATTGGCAGTATAGAGATGAAGTAGCTGAGTGTTTAGCAACAGTAAATGTTTGCATTGCCGCCTATACAACAACTCAAGCACGTTTAAAGCTTTACGATTATCTAGAAAAGCTAGATGACAGAGTATTGTACTATGACACCGACTCTGTTATTTACATCAGTCGTGAAGGAGAAGTCGACCCACCAACGGGTGACTATATCGGAGATATGACAGATGAATTGGAATGCTATGGGGCTGGTAGCTTCATTACCGAATTTGTAAGTGGAGGCCCGAAAAATTATGCTTTTAAAGTATTCAGCACTAAGGAACAAACTGAGAAAACTATATGCAAAGTGAAAGGAATTACCCTGGATTACACAACTTCACAAAAAGTCAATTTCGATACAATAAAGGGGGCTGTTCTCAATCCCAATGATTTCGATGACATTTTAGTATGTTCGCAAAGTTTCCAAAGGACAAAACTTCACGAAGTTATAACTGTACCGCAAGCCAAAAAGTATCAGCCTAAATCAGAAAAACGGAAGTTTCTTGATGATTTTAGTTCTGTTCCATATGGTTACAAGCGCAAATGTTCGGCATAGAATTCATGTATTATTGTTATATACCTTTTATTATGTGAACATTGTAAAATATATGTAAATCACGTAAATTGTTTTAATAAATAAGATACTATTATGATTGTGGTTTTTTTTTTTTACTTTACGAGTTCAGTGCACCTTCGGTTTATGGTTTCAGAATTAGAGACTAGTATATCTAGCTGAATCAGGTCATCGATGGATGAGGAGAAGTGTGTGTGGCTGCGATGGATGATGGCCTCGGCGGATGGCGGCCACGACGACAAACTTGTTCGGCACCTCCTTAAATCTGTCCAGTACTCATGACCAAAACCACCGCGCGCCGCCGCCATTGTTTAAACAGGTACTGAACTGGTTTGAACAGGTACTAAACAGGTTTTGAACTGGTACTGAACTGGTTTGAACAGGTACTAAACTGGTTTGAACAGGTACTAAACTGGTTTAAACAGGTATTAAACTGGTTTAAACAGGTACTAAACAGGTTTTGAACTGGTTTGAACAGGTACTAAACTGGTTTAAACAGGTACTAAACTGGTTTAAACAGGTAATAAACAGGTTTTGAACTGGTTTGAACAGGTACTAAACTGGTTTAAACAGGTACTAAACTGGTACCAGTTCAAAACCTGTTTAGGACCTGTTTAAACCAGTTTAGTACCTGTTCAAACCAGTTCAAAACCTGTTTAGTACCTGTTTAAACCAGTTTAGTACCTGTTCAAACCAGTTTAATATCTCTTCAAACCAGTTCAGTACCAGTTCTTCGTCTTAAGAAATGACTCGTGATGATGATTTTCGTAGAAAACTCGGATACTTAAGTAAAGTATAAGGGGCCTTTAAGAAATGACTTGTGATGATGATGATTTTCAACTTGAAAATTGAAGCACTAAAAAAAAAATTTCAAATCGAAACGCTAATTTTTATAATAATTGTTCTATATATTTTCTATATTGAGAAAAAACTGACAAATCCAATACACAACTGAAAAAAAAAACTGAAAACAAATAATATAATTAACTTTACGACAATATGTAACCATCCCTATCAATTTGTTCATACCCTATAACCATTTAACGTAACACATCACTTCCTTTTCACGTCAACTTCCTCAAAAATTGTCTATCAAAATAATTCCTGTTAGTTACTTGCTCCTCTATTGTTTCCTTCCACTTCTGCAAATTTACAGTATCACCGTATATATAATCCAAATCGATATCTTTGTTCAAGCACAAGAATTCTTCACTTAAGTCCATTTTAATTTACTAATCATTTACTACAATCGACAGCGCCTATTTATTATCATTTTTTCGATTTGAGATATATTTTTTTTTTCAAGAAAAAGTTTTTGCCTAAAATAATTAGGTAATATATAATACTCGTCTGAACCCTATCTATTACGTTATCAACTCAAACCATTTCATCACATACATCCCATATGACTACAATATTACCAAATTAGATAACCTTGAACAATTACAAATAATAAATCTCTATTTGGGACGTATTTTTTTTTTTGTTTCATGAAAAGTCTTTGCTTAATATAATTAATATATAATACTCATCTGAATCCTATCTATTAAACCTACCTAAGTATTTCACAAACAAACTTAGGAGTCGCCTAATCCAAACCGAGAACATGAATAACAACAAACGATCATGAAATCGAACGGGGTTCCCTAGTACATTGACAACTAGATTACGTCATCGGAATCCCCTGAACGGTCATCGGAATCCCCTGAACGGTCATCGGAATCCCCCTGAACGTGTCTTGGAAAGCAAGGTTACGACTAAGCGGTAACATTTTTCCCCACGTTCAAGTACATTCAACATAAACACAAACACACAAAGAGAACAAGATGACGTTATTGGGGATTCCCGGTGTCTGGACATGAAAACACATAAACAAACGATAATGAATAACTTTGCAAACACGATTACGTAATCGGTAATCTTCGGTCATCTTAACCGGCTCTTAGCCATCTGAACATAAACAAACATGCCGTCTCAACCTAAACAAGGACGTCCGTCGCTACCATTTGGCCTCAACATAAACAAAAAAATTATGCCATCAGCTGATTTCAACATAAACAAACAAGTCTCCATAGTCTAATTTTAGGCACCACCTCAACATAAACAGGTACAGTGGAACCTCCCTAAGTTGACCACTCTGTAACACGATCACCTTATTAAATTGATCATTTTTGCCGCCCTTGTACAATCAACATTACGTTAAACAAGCCTCTGTAAGTTGACCAATCGCTCTATCTCCTCCTCAGCCTAAACAAAAACGTCGCATCACCTGTCATCAACAAAAAAAAAAAAAAAAAAAACGCCGCCATCACCTGATCGGGTCTTATCTATTTTTTCATTCAGTTCGGACATACATCTAGCTATTGTACTGACCAATTATGTATATTGCTTATCACAAACCTCATGTTATGAAATTAGTCAACCACAACACTAAACAGACACATGGCTATTCGACTTAATAGCTCTTATCAATTTTACATTCGTCTCGGTCAATTCAAAACTATTGTGCCGGCCAATACTATGGCGCTTATCAGCAAAACTCATGTTGTGAAATATGCCCACGAAAGTAGCAGCACTAAACATAAACAATCTTTTTCCAAATCCTCTTATGCATTTCATATTTCAATGAACTGAAATACCTACATTTTCCCAGGCTCAACAGCATCAAAACAACAGGGCGCCGCCATCTTCCGGTTTTCCCACGCCCAATCACCTGCGCTCAACGCCACCTTAACCCACCTTAAAGACGTCATCGGAATCCCCTGAACCTGCCATTGAAATCAATGTTCTATGTGTGTTTCCCGTAAGCCGATAATTTTCCCAGGCCCAAGTCCAACAAAAATGCCGCGCTCAACGACGCCTTATCCCACCTCAGCATCACCAAAACACGCCGCCTTGACTCACCTGCGCTCAACAAAAACGCCGCGTTCTCTCACCTGTCCTCAGCGCCACCTACACCCACCTGCCCTCAACGCCACCTTCACCCACCTCAACATCACCAAAACACGCCGCCTTGACTCACCTGCTCTCAACAAAAACGCCGCGTTCTCTCACCTGCCCTCAGCGCCACCTACACCCACCTGTCCTCAACGCCGCCTTATCCCACCAGCTCTCAACATCACCAAAACACGCCGCCTTCACACACCCTTATCAACCACCGCCATCTACCGCCCCTGCCCATACTTATCAACGGCACGTGCCGCCAATACCACTAACCAAACCTTATCTATTACATCATCAAAGTGTATTTGAAAAAAAAATATTTATTCAAATGTTGCATACTATACATAAATGAAGTCCAAGTCACAACGATTTACCATTAACACTGATTTTACACCGCATTCGGCCACCACTGCGTGGATTCGGGTTGCATTTACGTACTCGTATTACTTTCGAGGTACATACCCCTTTCGAAGAAACAAGTCTCTTCAGTCTACCTTAAAGGCGGAGGTATGGGTCTAACGACCTGGAACTGTGCCATCTACACTCATAGTAATGCTTTCCTCATTGCAACGCTCTTCCGAATAGCGAACTAGTTGATTTCTTCAATTCCAATAGATCGGATATTAAAGAGTCTTCCCCTAGCCACTTACGTACAAGTGTTAAATTAAATCACGACTCTTCCCTGGGTTTGAACCAGGGTGCTCTGGGTTAGTAGGCAGACGCTCTACACACCAGACCAGAACCGCAACGATTCGCCAGAACTCTAGAAACTAAGAATAATAATATACATACATACATACATACATACATATAAGGAATGAGTGCAAACCTAATGGACGAGAATAATCTGTTAGTACTCAGACGCATAATGTTAATCAATATACACACTCGTCGTATATATGAATTATGAAATTACTGAAAACAAAAGATAAGAAAGACCATTTAATGTTATGCCAATGCCATTTCTACAATCAAGTTGGGGTCAAGACTTGTGGTCATTATACACCTCTCTAAATACGTACTTGGTGTATGTATTATGAAGAAATGAGTTGAGGGCGATAAGACTAAAAAAAAAATAACTAACGTATACGGTATACCCACTTGCAGATAATCTTCACACACCCAGATAGTCTGTGGGTCGGTGTTGTAGCTTCGCACCCCAAAGATTACGTGTTCAATTCTACGTAGGGTCATACCTTTTATTTTTAAATTAGTCTTCTTCTTCATTGAATTATCGATTTATTGATCGATTATCGATTTGTTACCTTATCGTGGGCATCATTCATACTGGTTCCCACAGACTTTCCTACAGGGACTAGTCACCACACTTCTCGAAGGTTCCACGCCCCCCGCCCTCTGAGATAGGCAGGGAGAGAGAGAGAGATAGAGGGAGAGAGAGAGGGAGAGAGAGAGGAAGGGAGGGGGAAGGTGTAATATGTGAGGGGTAAAAGATGTCCTCAATGATATATAACAGGTGTGATCTAAAAATAGACAACAGGCGTGATCTAAAAATAGATTACTGTGATCTAAAAATAGATAACAGGTGCGAGCTAACAATAGATAACACAGGTGTGCTCTAACAATAGACAACAGGTGTCATCAATTACAGGTAACACATATCAAGGTCAACTCAAGGTCATTCAAAAGTTCCCACGGTCTGAAAAATTTTCCCAGGCCCAAGTGTACCATTACCTACTCATGTCCACCGTCACATCAATGTGGCACGATAGCCCGACGTCTGGCTGCCTGAATCGTTGACCTCCAATTGTCGCGGTTACGTGACCTTGTCCTCCAGTTTCGGAAGCCCAGTAGCTGGTGGGCGTCTTCACCTACGAAGTTCTCCCAGCGAGCTCTCGGTCGTCCACGCAACCTCGCTCCGTCAATTCGTTGTGCGTTCATTACTTTCTTTGGCATGCGATTATCGTCCATCCGCTGTACATGCCCCGGCCATTGCAAACGTGTAAGTTTCACGATTTTCGTTATCAATCGGATAAAAACTAAGTTACCACCAGGAGTTTGTTCTCGCACTACTCATTTTATAAACTGTAGAACAAAGTTGTCTTTGGTCACTTTGTATGCGAGGTACCCTTAGTTTTTATCCGATTCAGCTGATTTTTGGTGGGTGGTATATTAGTGCCTCCCCCCCCCCCCCCATTGACAATAAACCAACATTTAGCTTTCTGTTTCAATTTTGTGGGGAGTTATGGACATGCCTTTTTGCCAAATTCAAATGGAGGGATAATGGAAGTCCTTGATTAGAGCGACTCAATGTTTTGCTCCAAATGATCTTGAACTTATTGTGGATACTTATAGTTATGAATTGTCAATGCATCGAGTTCTTCTTCAAAACACATTTTTCACAGTATCGTAGGATACGCCGAAAAAGAAATATTTCAATTTATATTTGACGATTTTAGCATTTTTATGGCTTGCTAAAACTCGTGCTTTTTTTTGGGATATATGTATTAAATTATATTTTCTCAACTGTATCCCCTAACTCACTTTCGAGTCATTGCTCAACGATTCAGTCATGTATTTACTACTTCGAGTTTTACTTTAGGGAGCTTCATTTTCCTGGAACCATCACATGAAAAGGTCTCTAGCTGTCTAGTAATACATAGTGGGGTCAGGCTGAACCGTATGGAACACCGGGGCTAACATAATTTAATTCAATTGCCTTCAAATCATATAGAAATATCAACTTCCCCCCCCCCCCCCCCCCCAATGAATTTCGTTGTCTTTTCAAAAACCATAAACTTTACTGCTTACGTTTATTAAAAAATCTCGTTGAATATCATTTTTTTCACCGTTTTCTGAGACTCTCATTGAATATTTATTACGAAAAATATAAGGGAGAGATAATTTAATCGTTTCTGTTTCTTTTCTCATTGGGAAAACCGACAGATATTAACTTTTATCACGCTGAAAATTTAGATTTTTCACTTTCAAAATCCGCCATATTCAGAATGCTCACTTTCAAAATCCGCCATTATTACACTTCACTTTTAAAAACTGCCAACTCCAATTTTTAAATTAAAATAACTCCCTTATTTAACGCGGGAGATTTTTGAAACTCAGTGAATTTAACAAACGGGCAATAATACAAATGTAGAGTTAAACATTTGAATTGTACATTATAGGTAGTATAGCCGTAAACCGTTTAGGTTCTTCTGAGAAAAACTTTTTTCTTTATGAAGCAATCTTAACCAAACTTCTCCCAAATGTGTTTCTAGTAAATCCTCAAAAAACATATATAGGAACGGATGATCTCGGAACGCTACGTCATAGGGCTTTTATACAAACCAACCCTTGGAAATTAGGTTCTTCTAAGAAAAACTTTTTCGCTTTTAATCCGACATTAACCAAACTTGACACAAATGGTTCCTAGTAAATCCTCAAAACTTATATCGGAACGGATGAAATCGGAACACTATGTCATAGGGCTTTTATACAAACCAACCCTTGGAAATTAGGTTCTTCTATGAAAAACGTTTTTGATTATGAACCAATCTTAACCAAACTTCACCCAAATATGTGCCTAGTAAAGCTTCAAAACATATCTAGGAACGGATGGAATCGGAACATTACGTCATAGGGCTGTAATACAAACCAACCCCGAAATATTAGGTTCTTGAAAGAAAACCTTTTTTTTTTTAATCTTTCCTGGATTAGTATTAAAGCAGCCAGAAACAGATGGAATCGGAACACGTCATAGGGCTGCGGTGGAAATTTTTAACACAAAAAAGCTTAAGTTTCATTCAAATGTGACGGGTATTCAAATTTCGGCCGCGCCCGAAATTAGCCTCGTTTTTAACTAACATTAATGCGTTGCTGCAGTTCTTAGGAGCATTCATAAAAAACAAACTACATACTTTGGATAATTTTTTTCAAACAAAAAATAATGATTTCGTGTTCGGTTAAAACGAAAAAAAAAACACTTTAAATGTTTCCTACATGTAAATATTCATAAAAACAAAATGAAAACATTATAATAAACAGTAAAAACTACCTTCGTTTATATTAATGTTCTACTCATATTGTTAGCTAATATAAGTGAGTGTGTCGACTGTATTCTTAAAACTAAGCCGAAAAAGGATGATGGGTGACATCATTGAGAAAAAACTGTAATCTTTTAAGACCGCTACTTTTAAATGTCACCTGGTTTTATTTCCGCCTAATTAGCAGCTCTATGTATCATATCTACATACGTACATAGATTTCTGAAAGGTAGTGCCTCAGTAGTGTTTTATGAATGAACACCCAAAAATGGAAACTTGTTTTAAATGGTGACACTGAAAAGTGATCGGCCGAACTGCAATATGTATGTATATATATTCAAAATACATCATTATGTGTGTTTTAAGCCGCAGCTCTATTTAAAATTTCAAATGAGTTTAGTCTTTAATCCAAGCACTGTCGTTTTCTTAACTCAGAGTTTGTAATCCAGACAATAAATAGTTGTTTTATATTTAAAAAAATTTTTTTTTGTTCTTCGCAAATCTATAGCATTTATGTGAAAATAATAGTGCAATAAGAATATTGTGCTTTCGAAGCTTACAGCTAGGTGTAAATAAATTTATATCTTAGAGTCGCCATCGACTGTGCAATTGATTGTACAATTAAGCTTATTTTCTGTGGAGAAAGCTCATATCTTACCGTTTGCCTTTTTTAATGTGACTAATTATTTCTTATTGACAAAATTTGGACTTACATTTTCATGGCACTACAAATTACCAAAAATAAGGAATATTATTTTATTTTGTGAAAATGCCGAATATCTTGCCTGGACTATTGAACAACCAGTTAAACATCAATCTACTCATTTACCCACAGCTGAAGTTACTCGTATATGTATACCTGTTGAAATTTTTATGAATGAATCGAGCAGGGCTTCGCGTCATGGACGCATGGCAAACACATTCATAATTAGTTTTTATAGGCTTCATGTCGGCGGTGGTTGAAATAAAACAACAAAATGCTAAAAGCCAACAGAAAACATGAATGAATTGTGAATTGTATAATCTTTACATACAAATACACACTACATAGTACATAATGGATGTAGATTGGTGGCTAGTGCAAAAAACTAGTTTTACCTTTTACAGGTGGAGGGATAGTTTGTCGAGTATGTAGTTTAACTTTAATAAATTCAGCTCCAATAAGATGTGGCAACAAGGAGGAAAACATGAAAAAAATTAAGTGTATGTGTTAGTACTTCAGCTAACAACTTTGAATGTACGAGTATCAAATCTGCATAAACTGTTTCACCAATGCTAGGTTTAGTTTAATGCATGGCATGAGAGATAAAGATGACGAGTGATCCTGAGCCACTTGTGTGAAATTCAAGTCAATGAACGAAGAGAACTTATAATACATAGAAGGTAAGTTGATGGTGAATTGTAATTTGAAGTTGTAAATTAATTTAAATAATTAAATGCGAATCTCAGATTATACATAGGTACGCACTTGTTCACAAACAGTGAAAGCATTTTGTTGGTTCCACATCAGCTTGCAAGAGTGGTGCTTCTTGATAATGACCTGAAACCTTTACTTTCAAGCCGAAAGCTACTGACGAACATGTGATATGCGTTTAATTGCGGCATTATGATAATCCCTGAGATAGTCAATATGCTGATTAGTTGATGTTACAATTCGTTCTCGAATACATATAAGTTAAATCCACAAAACAGCCGGACGGCCGGCATGCAGAGAGATTGTTCATTAACATGGTTTTCTGTATAAATATGGTAATATGTGTTAAAAAACGGATGGAAGCCGAAATTTATATGACGTGATATAATCAAGAGCAACTATCATCGTTCGTAACATGTACATGGTCCTAATGCAATTAATAATTTTATTCACGGGAATTGGTTCATAGATAGCTCAATCTAATTAAGTGCTTCATTTCATAGAAACAATTTAACACAGGATGGCACACAAGAACAATCAATGAATATATTGAAGCAAATTTTGAAAGCCACTAATGAAATGAGAAAAAATATCTAAATCTAAATATCTAAAGAGTTAATCTAATCGTATAACGACATAGCAATTTTCAATTTGAGTAGAACAAGAAATTTGTATAACATTTTAATAATACTTGTATGTACTCAAATAGGATCATTTAACCTTCAAGCAAGTATACCGAACGATACATTCGATCCCATTTTTCATCACTTTTGCTTGCAAATATCAACGAAAAATTCAGGTGCTATCTCAAACCCGATATTGCTTCTGAAATTCTATATCGCAATTTGATTGCTTTCATAGACCAAATACTAACAAGACAAATCGCAAAAGTGAACTAGTACTAGTCGTTCCACCGGACTAATTATTATTATTGGTAAATTCAGTAGACTCGCGATAACACGAACAATTATAGGCAAACCTAGTTCAAGTTTACGAGCTATTCATGTTTCTGGATAGGTTTTTGCTCACAATTTACTGTTGTATTACCATAAAGTAAGTATGTAATTGGAATAGAGATGGAACTCCATATAAAATTAAAATCTACTGAAAAACATTTTACCTTTGAGTGTGTGTTGTAAGTAACGTGTAGAGATAAGAAGATATCTTCCTTATGTATACGTTACTTACAGCACACACTCAAAGGTAAAATGTTTTTCAGTAGATTTTAATTTTATATGGAGTTCCATCTCTATTCCAATTACTTACTTTATGGTATTACTATATGGCAGTGGTTCCCAATCTTTTTCAGTCCGCGCCCCCCTTTGCGAAGTCTGCTGAGGAAGGCGCCACCGGAGAAAATTTTGGCCAAAAACCGAAAATAGGCATAATACAATTTTTATTTTCGCCATTGTTCACTTCGTGGGGACTTTAATTATATATTTGCGTTCATCGGTTAATTGCTTTATTTTATTTAAAACTTCCTTATAATTTCTCAAAACTATAAAATATCGACACATGATGCAAAAATTTAAGCAATCACACACTAATTTTGGACAGAAGTCTAGACTTTTTTTTAATATTGGACTTGGTTGTTGTTGTTGTATTTTCTTTTTCTCTCTTGAATCGAAGGGGGTTTTGGCAGCTCTTGGCCGTTTTTTTAACAACGGGTAGCTCCGGGACGATTTACATCGAAGAACCGGCTGCCGTAGGAGCATTTTTATGGACAACACAAACATCCATGGGTTACAGTGGGATTCGAACCCACGCACCGGCAACTCAGAGATAGACGTCTCTGCCACTGAGCCACCGAATTGTCATAGTCCAATGCATGCCTGTTAACAATGCAAATATGTACTCGTATGCAAACACGTTACCCACTCTTGCGTAGAAAAAGCACAATTGTTTCTTAGTGGAGCCCACATTTTGGAACATTTTGGGCATTTTTGAAAAGCACTCAACGTGAGTTTCTTCGGAAGTTTGGCAGTAGCAAGCAGTTTTATTTATGGTGGGGATTTGTACAGCCAAAAGCAAGTGGAAAATGTTTACTTAAAATCGTTTTTTGACAAAAAAAGTCATCATAACACAAAAAAAAAATATTTTTGGCTTAATGATGAGATAAGTAAAGCAGTGCTATTTCTGGAGCTATAAGAGTCCGAAGGTGTTCTAATAAATCAAAAGAATTTTTTCCATCACAAGCCTAGACGTAAATGTAAAGCGATTTCGACCTAAAATATTTTCAGTATGAAAATAAATTTATTGTTACAGCAATATATAAGTTGTACTCGCGCCCCCTTTCCCAAGCCGTCACGCCTCCCTAGGGGGGCGCGCCCCACAGTTTGGGAATCACTGCTATATGGCAAATATTGTTTTTGCAAGCTACATTTATCCAAAATGACTTTAATTATTGATCAACATTCATTTCTGGTGTCATTTGTGCCATGGATCAGAGCCGGCCTTAGCACTCTGGTGGCCCTGTGCCAAATCGATGATGGTGGCCCCTTACTAATGCACAAACAAAAAGTATCTGATCTTGATTTGCTGAATGTTTCCACCTTACGTTAAATCAGTGGTTTCCATGCTTTCAAATTCTGCGACTGATGAGTGCTTCATAGAAACTCTTTAGCGTTTTACGCAAATATTGGGAGCTGTTGTTACTGGCAGTTAGCTGTTTCTTAATCACCTCAGAGCCTGCGGAATTCTAATCTTCTCTCGTGATCATGTTTCAAGTTTTTTAGTGAATAAAAAAATCGTAGGAATTCTTATTTATTTATTTTTGAGTTAAGCATTATCTTAACGAAAATGCTTACATTTTTTAAATTTTTGTCAGCTGTGTAACTGCTTTTTACTCGCCAAACATTCAAAATACCATTTATCTGACGATTTGCATGAGTTAAGATGACCAGACTCCCGAAGGCCCAATGCTGTACACATACTTGCGGAATTCGGTTTTCAGGCAAATTCTCAGCTACCATGACACGGCAATTTCATTATTTACGCTTGTTACTGGCACTTAGGTTTCCATACGAAAGGAGCTTAACGTGAAAATCTACGTATGTCTGTGCAGCATTTTCCATTAACTCTCAACTTCCAAATAAACTAAGTTGACGATTCTAGCGAAAGTTTGATGATTTACTCAGATATGACTTTTTGGGCAGTATTTTCACAATAATACAAGCCAGAAACCTCTCTCCGATTGCTGTGAGTCATATTGCTAGGATTATGTAATGGTAAGGACCAAGGAAATTACGAAGAACCTCCTTATTTTTCATACCCACCGAACTTGTTTAATTTCTTTCCTGTTAATATAAGGAATTAGAAAAAGTTACCGCTGGATCGCAGTATTTGCAAACAAATTTTCTCTTGAAATAAAATTGTGGAGAAGCTCTAAAAGGACAAAAAGGCACTAATTTAACGTTAATCGAAGTTCAGAGGCATGTAAGCTGTAAGGTGTAATACCCAAAACATAGCTCTTGACAAATACCTTTATACTATGACGAAATGTAAAGTATAGAAAGGTATCAATTGTGGCCCATTGATATTGTTTGCCTCGGGCCCCCAAAAACCTTAAACCGACCCGGCATAGGTGGTGGCTTTCCAGGCACGGTTGCAATGGACTGGAGTCCGAGAAGAACCTCCAGAGCGGTTACATATACAATACAATTTTCGAACAAAATACGTTCCCGTAGCCAGACGCTCCCCTAGCCGGACGCGGACACTAATATCTAGTATATTTTTTAGGTCGACTCTCCCGTAAACGGACAAAAAGTAAATTCTAGGACTACTCATCAACGACATTTTGAGAGATTTAATGGTAGAAATGACTACAAAACAACTTGCTGAAGTACTTTTCTGATTTTTGTAGACAAACAAAGGGTTTTAAGTTTGAAGTTTTAGTCTCTCCTGATGTTCGTCCGCTTGTGCAGAGGAAATTTTAAGAATAATTGTAGAAAATCTTGAAAAATATCAATAATTTCCGACACCGATATTCAATTTTTAATTATGTTGAATTTAAAGGGGTCTGAAGGTAAATAAATTTAAATAATTTTGGTGTTCGCTATACTCAGCCTCTCCCGCAAGCGGACATCTCCCGTAGCCGGACAAAATTAATGGAACCGTCAGTGTCCGCCTACGGGAGCTTTCACTGTATCCGAATACCTTAATTGGAAAATTTTGATCTGGGTGTATTAGGGAATTATACCAATCCGTGGAGTAGTGGCTTCTGGTGTCATCACTTCTGGCTGGCACCTATTTATCCCTCTAGGGCCTGGATATTAGTAATTTTGTTCGATAAGTTCTAAAAATCAATCGTGCTACTGTCACTGTTTTTTAACAAACATCAAAGAGCAATGGTGATGTTGGAGAGCAGATATTGCAATTTGTTTCAAAAGAGAGAGAGAGAGGGAGAGAGAAGGATGGATGTCTTATCCCTATTAATCTTATAACAGATTTCTTATCAATAAAATCACATCATCGTTATTTAACTTTACATTTACTTACTTTAATTTAGTTCGAGTACATATTTCAAACGGGTGTCGCGTGGAGGCCCATTTTGGGTGATACCCTTTCCGAGTGGTGGTCCCTTGAAAGTAATGGTTCATTAAGAGTGGTGGCCCTGGGCGACCCACCCCTAAGGCCGGCCCTGCCTTGGATCATCGATAACCGTGTGAATCTGACAGAACGTTCATGTTTTAGAGCTCATCAGCTGTTCATGTTAGTGGATAGTTCAAGTGTTCAATGTTAAAGTTAGCGCGAGTCTACTGTAACCACAATTTCCTACGATTAGTAATTTTCAATAAGCTCCAAACTTTCCTCGATACATATTTATTTCTTTAATTTCATGTTATGATTTGATATTTGTATTTTAAGGATTTCTTTCACAACAAATTAATTAACCACATTTGTAAAGAAATAGAAACAACAATACTCAGCATCGGGTTTGAATCATTTAGAGAAACATTTGGAATACTAATAATAAAGCCAGTAATTCCATGCTCGCATAACTAACAAAATAGCACACTAATTTTATACTCAACGATTTCAAACACTCCTTTACAAGGTTACTACATCAAAAGAAATAATGAAGGAGTTCGTATCGTTGCTAAGGAGCGAAACTTTGCACCTACATATAGTGTACCATGAGCCCTCCTGGTATACCCTTTTCTATATTCAAAAAGTCAGTCGCTTATTTGCCCTCTCTCCGATTTTCAAGTATCGCGTCTCGAATACACAATTTAGTCATAAATCTTTCATTGCCGTGAACATTTCTACAGTGTATACACGCGCTTACAAAGCGCGAAGGAATGCGCGTTGCGCACACCTTTTCCTTTTCTAGCAAAAGTAAAGGATATTTTCTGTTGTATGGCCGTGCCGGGTCGCATATTTTCTTGGATTGTTCGGTACATTGCAACTCTCGTGGGAAAGCTTGACGAAAAATTTATTGCCAACCAAATGGAAATCTTCAACTTTGATATTGTGAACTTTGCGCGGAAAATTCAGGGTGACTTTCGTATGGATTCGCGACCCGCGACCCCGATCCGTCGACCCATTTTGAGTTGTACTGCGTTGTTGTTTTCAAACAACAAGTCACTATAGTAAGACTATAAGGTTGATGTGGTGTTCAGTCATCAACATCATACTCTTATGGAAATTTTCAGCAGAAACGAAAGAGGTTTGAAATTAAAGTACATACTCTTTCTCAATGGACCATTTTGCTGTTTTAGACGTGAAATACAGTGAAAATGATTTTTATATTTCTCACATAATGATTTCGGGGTCGAAAGAAATAAATCTGTTAAAGTCTCATGCCATTTGCCTTTTTGCAAATTTACCTTAATGTCGCGACTACGAGAGCAAAATAACGTACTCCTCATGTAATTCCCAAATGAGAAGAACCCAAAATATCTACGTTATTTTTTGATCGGTCCAACTAAACTATACTACAATAAACGAGGACATTTTACTTAAAAAAAAATACGGAATCACTGAAATATGGTAGGGATGTTGAGAGATATGCCCTTGTCCTGAAACTGAGATCCTAATCCTAGAAAACAAGCGTTGTATACAAGTTTTAATGGTAATTAAATTTTCTGAATCAATGTCAAAAGTCAATTTCAGCCACCGGTCAAAGGTTAAACTTTGACTTTCGATTGCCAAAAAGGTACTCATCTTAGACACGTGTTTGAGTAGGTTTGAGTACCCATTTGTATTTTATTAATATGTCGACAGTAACTGAAAATAATCTTTCAAAACTTTATGGGCTAACATAGGTACAAAACCCGATCTTCTGTTTCAAACTTCGACCGGAGACTAATTCACCTAGGATGACGATTTACGTACCGTTAGATGCCAAACAAACAGGGTACAATACTTTACTGTTCAACATTAAAAAAGATATTGAGCAAAAAAGGATTGCACATAGAACCATCCAATATGCTGTAACTTTCCCAGCTCCTCGTCTACGAAAACTCAGTTTTTTTATCAAGGAAATGTCCCCCTTCCATGCAAACGACTTCTTACCTCATGATATCCTAAAATAATGTGAATGACGGTGAATGTCGGAGTACACCAGGGCAGTGTATTGAGTCCGTTGCTCTTCAACATCATCATGTGCTACTTATTAACACGTATCTCCGACGGCCTAGAAATATCTCTTCTTTTTGCCGATGATATAGTCCTGAGTAGCCCAAACATCGTTGCCTTGCAAGCTGCACTTACAAAGTGGTGTGACATTCTGGAGGAGCATGGACTGAGGGTAAGTATAACGAAGACTGAGTTCTTATGGTGCCCATTCTCAGACCCGATGCACCGATATCAGATATGTACGTCAAAGGAGAGCAGCTTAAGTCTTGTACCAAGTTCAAGTACCTTGGCTCGATGGTGAACAACGGAGCTACATGCGATGATGCCATCAAACATCGCACAAAGGTTGGGTGGATGACGTGGCGAGAAAACTCTGGAGTTTTCTGCGATAAGAAAATGCCACAGAAGCTAAAGGGCAAGTTGTACAAAACGGTTGTACGTCCCGCACTCATGTATGGATCAGAATGCTGGACCATGTATGAAGGTTATGCGAAACAAATGACAGCGACTGAAATGAAAATATTACTCATGTCAGTTGGTGTAACGAAAAGGGACCACATCAAGAGTAGCTACATCCGAGGCAGCTTGTCCATAGACCAACCTATCACCGAAAAGCTCGAAGACAGACAAATGGATTGGTGTTGCCATGTTCAAAGGCGTCCGTCTGAGAAGCCCGCAAAGAAAGCGATATCAATGGAAGTTCCACTTGATGGACCCAAGGCCAGAGGCAGACCGAAGAACACCTGGATGTGTCAAATGAAAAAGCAACAACAACGCATTAGTCTCGGCGATGACATGATCCAATATAGAGCTGCCTGTAGAAATATGCTGAGATATTACCGCCAAAACGGGCGATGTTCCTACACCGCAGGTCGAGCAACGCGAAACTATGGAGCGGTATAAAGAACGAGGCAAGGAAGAAGAAGAAGATATCCTAAAATAATATGCTTGGAATCATTTTGTACAAATTTGAAAAAAA
This sequence comes from Microchrysa polita, assembly GCA_949715475.1. Taxonomy (NCBI): domain Eukaryota; kingdom Metazoa; phylum Arthropoda; class Insecta; order Diptera; family Stratiomyidae; genus Microchrysa; species Microchrysa polita. The sequence continues at coordinate 165,202,898 of OX454415.1, forward strand.
TCAATTGAAGTTTTGAGCATTTTTTGACGAATGGCAATTTATAATGCTTATTGCTATCCAATAGGTCTGGCCAGTTTTTCACCCCATTTTTCTCTGCAGGTAAAAAGAACAAATATGAATCTTTACTATTTATGATGTAATAATGTCATTAAAATTCAATTTGTACTAGAAATGATAAAAAGCCGTGTAGTTAGGAAAATGGTAAAGCCTAATTTTATCACACTTTATAACATCAGCTGATCAACTGAGGTATGACTCTAGGAAATTCAAAATAGTTTTTTTTTTCTCTATATTAGTAAGGACTAAGTATGAGTAACTTGCGATTGCTAACGTCTTTCTAAAAAGATTTTATAAAGAAATTTACGAAAAATTTAGAATGAAATGACTTTCGCGCTGGCAAATTCGCTATTTTTTTGCACCTATTTCCCTAAGTCTCTCTCTTGATTTACCCTAACTTCTAGTGGAGCATGGTGCGTTCTCGACTACACACTACACACGGTAAAAAAAGCAACTGATTTCAGGGTGTGATACGGTTGTCAGCCATACTAGTTGAAATAGATTACGCGCATCAGCAGCAGCATCGGTATCGCGAAACGTCAAGCGTAATGCATTTTAAATTGCTGATAAAAATGTTGAGCAGAAGACTTGGCATTCAGCATATTTGTCAGCTATGAAATTCTGCCGATGCTGCTGCTGACGCGCGTAATCTATTTCAACTATACCATTTCCTAGCCGCATTGTTAGTTTATTATTCTACGATAAGAATATTTCTTATGATCTTCTGAATAATAAACTTGCGCCGGGCTTTGCCGAGTTTGGAAACTCGTTTCTCTATGAATCTCTATATGGCACTGAGTGGCGACCGAACGATCACGGCCATGATTTCCATAAGTCTGCACACTACCCAAGTAAGAATTTCATCCCTATAATACTTCGTAAAATATTCTCTTCTAACATTAATAGAGGCACCTTACAGGGTATAAACACTGCATAATAGTCCAATAGTGGCATTTGGCGCCGTTTTTTGATCCAATAGAACCGTATCTAGCACTGAATTACGCTTCGAAAAAGATATGAATGTACATCATGTGTTATATGTCATCATTTTCAGTCATTTTCTCGCGTTTGCAAAAAAAAATTCCCGCAGCCAGCTTCGAACCAGCGACTGTCGTACGCAAGTCCGACGCCTTAACCACTCGGCCAACCTCATATATAGTCAGCATTGCTTGTAAACACTACAAGTGGTTCGTTGCTTCTATCGAAATGCTCAACACTTCTCTTCAATGCACCTTCTTCTTTATATGTCAACCAGTTGAAGCTAATTAAATGAAGCCAGTTTCTGCGCTGAGATTATCTTAATTGATTCATAACTTAAGAATGAGTGAGGAGATGTTAGTTTCATGCAATATTTCAATGAATTCAATTCAAGAAACGTGGTGTTCCAGAGCACTTCATAAGTGTCAATTCTTTAAAAAATCACAAAGTTCATCCTTCTATAAAACTACGCTGAACAATTTATTGGATGATCACACGAATGTCACACTATAAAAATGAAATCGACAGTGCTATAGAAGATTATATGCATGTGTGTGTGTTGATTTCAGTCATGTGTGTTTATGTCATTCAATAAAGACTACAAAGAAGTATTTAATGGAGCATATTTTTAGGTTAACGTTTAGAGAAGTGTTATCGAAGTCTAATTGGATGTAGTCGTGAATTGATTATATAAGAACTTTTTAAGCTTTCCGAAAAGTGTTTTAAGGAGTTTTTATCGGATCACAATACTTCTATAAGCGATGTCACATGATAAACTGATTTTGTGTTACTATATGAATGTTACAGGATGAAGTGCTTCTTTAAAGCATACGAATTGTTACTTGGGTAATATCAGGGTGAAATCTACCAACAAAGCACCAAATATTTTCTCAAAAATATTGGAATTGAAAAATGCGATCAAACTGTCTACTAGATATACGCCATGAAAATAGAAAACCTCAAAGTTTTTTCAGGGCCCTGATTTTCCAAGGCGAAAGGAATATTGTAATTTACATTTTCAACAACAAACAAGGTTTCCCGTCGGTTAAATTGCAAAAATATTTCTGGGCAAATTGTGAAGCAACTTAAAAAAAGGGCCATCGAGAATGATCTTGTTCACCTTTTAACGATAACTGACATCTCCCGATTACATCAGACCACATACTAATAACCAAAATACCGATAAGACATCTGGTAGTTTTTCTTATCTGTGGTCAGACACGCCTACGATTTGAGCTTTTTGGGCAGTATCTCCTCTATAAATATTCAATACTTTTTACGTCCCCTGGTTTTGCATATTCTTCTTGTGATCAAGGCTCTCACTTTAGTGCAATTTTTAAATCCGTCTTTAATAGATATTATTAGTGTTTGGTTTGGACAAATATTACATTAAAATTTAACATTAATGCCACATGAATCTTGACTCAAACCAAAATGAATGTAATGGACACATGACACTCGTTTGTATTTGAACATATCCGATATCGTAATACGATTACATAAAAGTTTTTGAAATGTTCTGCGGCGCACCTAAACCTGAGGAGAGTCTTATTTGGCCCGCGCCAGGTTTTGAGTTTGACACCCCTGCGTCTAATTGATCTTCATCATAATTTCTCTCGCAGGACTTTTGCAGCAATAATATATTCTTAAAATTTTAATATAATTCACTTGTCGTCATTATCTGCACCATACCGCGGTTATTCGTGCCACGGCAAAATTCGCTGCTAAAAATTTGACCCGATGTCGACCGCTGTTTTAAATAACAGAGCAAACACATACCACACCAATTTTGCTTAGATAGGCTCAGATCTATTTACACGGTTACATGTTGCTTATGTTCCTTTCCGTTTCGTGGTTATACCCTGTTTTCCTTTTAAACCAGTCACCATAAATGCAAATATGTTGGCCAAGATAACGAGCAGTTTGTAAAAGAAGACAAAAAAAAAAAATGGCTGGGAATAGACCGCAAATTTATGGAAGCTCTTTGAAGCCCTATCCGTTGAAGTCAGCCGTCCTAAAATCCCAAAGGCCATTCTTAGCTGATATGCCTGTGTAGCCGGGCTGGTTGAACGCTAGGTCAGGGCCCTGCTGGGCGAAGTATGAGTTCTTCATCTCAATGTGACTACTGCGATATGAAAATTGAATAAATTTTCAGGTCCCGTGTGATATTGTTGCTGGAAGTATAGACAACATTCCTGCATTTCAAAATGTTCAGTATGCTCTCCCGCACATATAATATAGGGCTCTGAAAGAAGTGTACATATATAGGCACCGTGGTCCTCGTGGAAGGAACGGAAACGGGGAATGTCTCCGAGCAACTATCATTTTGCCATTTCCATGTCTTATCCGACAGACTTTTGATGAATGGCTTTTGTGTAATGTTGGCTTGCAATGTATGAAACCCAACACTATGTATGGGATATATCGCAACAAGCGCCCGTATAGCCCGTATTCCCTTGAAGTCGACGACGACAACGTATAAGGAATTTTGCTTCAAGCTTGATTTTGATCCTTGCCGTGTATGCTGTTGCTTATCATATATACAACAACAGTTCTCCTCCAATTTCCTCCCCACAGACGAACGGAACGTTGTACAGTTACATTTCTTACACTTTTCCTATCCCATTTTCGGGCTTTGTTAAAGTATCATAGCAAAATGTGGGTCGTCCTTTTTAGCTAGGTTGTAATACACAAGTTTACTTGTACACTAGCGGAACTTTATATTGTTTCGTAAGGACATGTAAAGTGGTATAAATGGAATTTAAATTGTGAACAACGTTTTAAAATTAGGACAAACAGGTGGGAAAGATGTGTGCAAGTTGTAGGAAAACTTCAACAATCTCACATTAGAGTTGGCTGTTTATAAGGTTTACATTCGATGCAGGTATGGCTGTAAGGTTGGTTTTGGCTGGGTGACCGAATTTTGTAAAGATAATGTGGCCAGTTGCCTATGATCTTTGAGTATTTCGGGTACAGATGGAGTCGTGGCCTGGATGACTTTATGAACTATATAAACTTTTGGGTAAATCTAAACATCACTGAGATTGAATGGTTATAGGATAGGAATATGTTAATAAGCATTGCATTTCTATTATTGTTTCGTTCGTAGTCAATAATTGAAGGAAGTGACCACGGTGTTACAAATTGTAAGAAAAATAAAATTGTCATAATTCCCTCAGCCTCATCCTCATGTTTACATGCTTTTTTCCTTGACCCCCTATTTTTTTCGAAATACTGTAACTAAAAGACATTCTCGAGTCTCGGGTGGGAATAATAATAAATCATACCTTTTTCGCGGAAAAGGTCTGCGATTAGCAAATAAATAGGCATTCTAACTATTTTAAAATGAAGCTGAAAAATTCAAACAATATGAAACATTATGTCAATAGCTTCGAAAACTCTTTTTTGGTCATTGTATCGAATGTATTTAAATAAATTTCAAAATTTCCCTTGGCTCTTGGCTTCCTTTTCTTTGTTTAAAAATTTACAAACAATACCAGTATGTACAAAGTTTTTATTACATGTTCGGAAAGTTCAATTTGTTTAAATCTGTCGCTCTAGTGTAGAAAAAAAGAAGATACATACATTTATACATTTCCAACTCGTAACATCCATTTCGCGCACACTTCGCCTGCCATCTGTTTATACGAAACTCCGATTAAACTAAATCCCGGCTACTGAAATTTCCATACAAGCCAAAAGGATGATAACGAAATAGACAGTTTTGTAACAAATTTGCCGCTTATCAGAGAATAACTTTTTTTTCTCTACCGTTTCTAGCGTACGCTACATATGTCTTTTCTCCCAATTTTATTCTGTCCTGAATATCACTTTTCAGATTCGTCCCATTCAGCATTGGCTTGGGTGCGGTGTCTATCATCTGTTTTTCAAAAAATTTTCTCACTATCAATTCGCATAGTTGCTGTCTTTGCTATATACCTACACGTAGTGTTCCTCCTTTCGTTCGCTCGACTAGATAGATACATACATATATACACGTATGTATATCTATTCTATATATTTCTGGCAAAAAAGTTTTCCCGACAAACGGTGGAAAAGGATTTATGAATGCCAACCACATTTCCTTTATAATGCGATAGTACAAGTTTTGGACTGCGATACGGCATGGAAAAGGCGTTGCACAAGAGACACAAAAAAGGGAAGAATCGGAATTTCAATTCGGATGGAAAAAGTTTTGGTCCTAGTACCGTTCAGCGTCCTGACTGTTTAAGTTTCTCATGGGATATTACTAGCTCAACGGCGAGCGGCGCGGATGCACAAAGCTGCCTGTCAATGAATGGTGGAATAAAGTAGGAAAAAGCGCTTGCAGCAAAAGCCACATGTTTATACAGGAAATGAATTGTAAGGCAAAACGTCTCAAGGAGAGGATAAAGTTAAATACCGAGTTATATTACATATGATGGCATTTTGGTGATTTTAAGTTGGTGTACATGGAACAGATTGATTTGTATTATTCACTGACGTCCTGTAATTTTTTAAGGACTTTTAAGACTGATAACTTTACTAAATCACTCAAAGGTTTTTATTTTGTAAATAAATTGTGCCAAATGTAATTAGCGAATTAGAACAAAATTAACTACAAGGAATACGGAATACTAGCATATGTCTGAGCTTTAGCATTCTGAGACACCGAATTTGGTAAGAATACTGAATGTTGGTTATATGTACCGGATGAAGTGTTGAGACGTCCATTGAGGACTGCCAGCAATGTTTTTTTCTCAAACTCCTTAACGTTCTTTCAACAGCTAATACAAACTCACTTTTCCAGGAGATAGATTTATACATACTTACGTATTCAGTTTATCTTGAAGAATTTTTTCCGATGAGTCTTTGTTTTCCCAGAAGATGATGTTGATTAATTTTATTAGGGCTAGAATAATATTATTCTGGTCTCGGGCCAAGGAAATGAGCGTATGCCATCCCGTGCCGCACCGCACCGCCGCGCCGGGTGGATCTATATAGAACGTGTGATAAAGAATGGAATAACATCATTTTATCCAAGTGAAAACATTTCAGAAATTTTCTCTTTCCGCGTCTTATCGTGGCTCTATTTTCGCCCATTCAATCCATCGGGGGCTGTTACTTAGCTCTGAAGCGACTTAATAGCCGCTATCCATCTCGCGTTGAACCAGAAACATTTTGATGAATCGAAAGGAATATTTCTAACGCAATACATGTACATACTTCTTTTTTCTGCCTCTCTTGTATTTTCTCCGGCTAAATAGGACTCGGCTTGGTGATTGGTTTATTCTGATGTTTTGTTCTTTTGTCTTCTTCAGCGATCACGAACATGTTCAAGTGCTGCAGCAAAAGGAAAGATTTCAACTCGATTTCAACAGTACATATATAGTGGTTGAGAGGGTTAATATTTGGTGAATGTTGGCAATAATTCAAAGGAATACGCTGAAATATAGTGGAGGCAGAGAGGATGAGCCTAATATCAGCAAATGTCCTGAGAATAGAATCCGTAGAATGAAAGGAATGGGAGCAATAAATAATATGTTTGTTGCCGCTGATGTTTATTCCCGAGTAAATGGTTAAAGCGACATTGTCGTAACTTTGTAATTTAAATTGATTTTTTTTGTTGGGTCGGTGGAGACTGTGATTTTTATTGCTTAAGGCGTTATTTAGTTATTCAAATGAAAGATAAATAACGGTTAACTACCTAATAATGTAACATACGCACTTTGCAAGTGAATATGCGTAGAGATGTTCGCTCGCGGGGTTAAACTTTGGACGGTTTGGGTAACTTTTGGACAGCTGTATCTTTAAAATGGTGAACTCTGAAGTTTTCAGCAAAATGTGCGTCCCGATGCGCTCTACATCGATTCATGGAAACTCCAATATCGAAAATGTTCATATGACAACATCATAGTACGTCTATCTTGCGGTTAGTGCGCACATCTTCGGTGCACAGGGTCGTGGGTTCGAATCTCACCGTGAACCAATTCAGTTTATGGTGTTTCTCAAACTCACTTCCCATGTGACCGACTACGATCTCACTCAGATGTTAAACGAGTATCCATTTATGTAGATAAATAACATTTCTGAGAGTGCTAACGATCTCAACACCTAAACAAAAAAGCAATTAAGATCTTCGAAATTGGATGTCATTAACACATCTGCGGCGTTAGTCCAATGTTGGACTGTGACAATGACGTCTGTCGCCTGTTATTTATTTATTTAATAATACATAAAACCTCAGTAGGGTCATTTAATTTATAATTTTTTTTCTTAGAGAACAGTGAAAACAAATCTGTTTCAACAAAACAAAAAAAAAATTATTTTACGCGAAAGTTCCACTTATGGGCGCCATAGATAATGCGATTAATTGACCAATCAAAGCTCATTTCTGTGGAGAAAATTCATTTTTTAGGTTCCACAACCGCATTCGCTAGAGAAAATGTTCTTTTTCCACAGAAATGAGCTTATGGTGTATCTTATACAGGGTGTCCGGAAACTGCCGCATAAACGCACCGGATTGTGATTCCTCATGTGATTTCCAGCAAAAAAGTTGTGCGGAACATACCCCCTCAACTTAACCCTTTAGCTGCCACAGGCATTTAAAGATGTTTGAAAAAATTATTTTCTTTCACGACTTAGAGCCTAATATTTCCAAAGCTATTATTATATTTCACTCTTCTAGCTGGTCTAGCTTTGGAGATATTAGGCTTTAAGTCGTGCAAGAAAATGATTTTTCCAAAAATCTTTAAATGCCTGTGGCAGCTAAAGGGTTAAGCTGAGGGGGTATGTTCCATACAACTTTTTTGCTGGAAATCAACTGAGGAATCATAATCCGGTGCGTTTATGCGGCAGTTTCCGGACACCCAGTATAATCATTTTCTCGCGTTTGCAAAAAAAAAAATTCCCGCAGCTAGCATCGAGCCCATGACCATCGTATTGCCCGTCCTACGCGCTAACCACTCGGCCAACCTCAGATATAGTCAGCATTGCTCGTAAACACTACAAGTTACTAGTTGCTTCTATGGAAATTCTTTATAGAATCTTTTGCCATGAACCTTCTACTTTATATATCAAGCAGTTCACGTTCATTAAATCCACACATTCATCAATAAAATGCAGTCAGTTACTACGCAGGGATCATTTTAATTGGTTCATAAATTAACAATGAGTGAAGAAATGCTGTTTTCATGCAAGATTTTAAAGAATTCTATTGATGGAACATTGTATTCCGGAGCACTTCCTAAGTTTCAATTCGGCTTGTTCTGCTATCCGTTCTCATAAGGAAAACTTTCGTGTTTACGATATTTGCCACTATATGTCCACTATACGGCGGTTGGTAACGAAAGTGTCGCTAGTGTCGGAAAGAAGGAAGAGAAAATTCGTCTTTCGAGAGTTTATAGCGTAATGTTCCGCATTTTGTCTGTCAATATTTTTGTTTTTTTTTTCGAAATTTTAAATAGACAAATTTGTAGACCTTAAACAGCAGTAAATTCACTTTTACGGAAAACCTCATTTTAGGGTGTTAAAATAGTGTAAGGTGACCAGACTCAAGAAGACCCAATGCTGTACAAATAATTGCAGAACTCGGTTTTCAGGCAAATCATCAGCCATACTACCCCCTCCCTTTAACGACGATTGGGAGAAAGAATAATATCTCACGAGGGAAATATGTGGCGAACCTTGGTAAGGCAAGGTTCGGTTGATACTAAACAGTGAGCCCTAAATGTACTCGTCAGGCGTGTAGATATGGTGGGGGAAAAGGTGGCGGGGGTAAGGAGATTGACCCCCCGGCAACACATATTTTTTACACTTAACCCTAGAGCGCGCGTCTTTCCCAGAAACGTCAGTGGGCGCGTGGGGAGCATTTTGCCGCTCCTTTTCAGTGACCATTTTAAGTAGGAATAAGGCAACTGAATTAATTTATTTTCTTCAGATTTAAGTGAAACACAAATAAGCAATGACAAATTAACATATTTATTGAAATCTATTTTGAGAACTTCGGTTTATAAAAGGTTTTCGAAAACGCAACGCATTTTAATAGACTTTTAACATATTCTACATTATCGTATGTAATACTCATAAAAAAGGAAATTAACAGCGTTATTATAGTTACAAGTACAATAAATGCACCATAAAACATACCTAAAATTCCAACTTTTCCAAAAACATGTTTTTTTTATTTGAGATATTTTTACCTACGTGAGAAGGCGCGCGATGAGCAAATTGCCGCCTGATGGTAACAACCTCCTTCTCCAGCCCCACTCCGGCCACTGACGACGTACAGCCTTTCGGCACGAGTTCTGGATGAAAATAGGGGCAGCTACTGAAAAGCGCAAACTTAACGAAGAATTATTTTACGAATTATTAAGTTTTTTTTTTAAATAAAAAGTCCGATTAAGTAGTTTCCTTATACTGTAATAATTTTTATTTTTAGCATACAATTGTTTCGGAGACCACGTATCTCCGTCTTCAGTGCTTAACTTAATCTAATCTTACATTATAATTTTACATGTATTTATTTCTAAATTATTTGAATTACTTTTGAACAAAAACCGATTGCGCTAATTATTTTACCTGGCTGCATACACTTTTTATGAGGATCGATGCACAATTTCCTTCGTCGTGGTTGAGCGTTACCTGCTTTCCTGCTTTTATTATCTTTGCGCTTTCTGCTGCATCCAGGAGGTGATTTTTCCTTACTCGTTTTATTACCTTTACATTGTCTTGCGTAATTTTGTGCCCTGTTTCTGCCATATGCCTTGCTACCATGGATTTCATATTCCTGATGTCGTCATTCTTCCGTTTCGTGTATTCTTTGATGTGTTCGTCGAACCTTGTTGTGATGAGCCTTTTTGTTTGTCCGATGTAGATCTTTTCGCACTCGGAGCAATTGATTTTGTATATGCCGCATTTCTCTTCCGTTTTTAGCTTGTCTTTTGTTGATTCCAGCTTCGATCTTAATTGTCTGTTTCTACTCGAGCTCACTACTTTTATGTCATGTTTTTTGAAGATTTTTTGGATCTTATTACTTAGTTCAGAATATGTAATACTCACTCTAATGGTTTTGGTGTTTTCTCGTTGTTGCCTAAATAATGTACTCATTTGATCTCGTCTCATGTTGTTCTGTTTTTTGCGTAGTATTTTTTCGATTTCGCTCCTGCTAAAGCCGTTTTTTTCCCCTGTGTCTATTATATAGTCTAGCTCCCTGTTGAATCGCTGTTTGGTAAGAGGTATTGTTAGTAATCGGTGGATCATACTGTGGTAAGCGGCCATTTTTTGAGCGTACGTATGGTTTGATGTTCGCGGAATGGTTCGTTGAGTGTGTGTTTTCTTTCTGTATATGTCGAACTCTAATTTGTTTTCCTTTCGTATAATCAATATGTCTAGGAAGGGCAGCTGTTGGTTTTCCTCCTTTTCCAGTGTGAACGTGATTTTTCGATGTATTTTATTTATAGCTCGCATTATTTCGTCGATTTTTTCTTCTTCCGTTATCGCAAATATGTCGTCCACGTAGCGGGCCCAAAATTTCGGCATGATTCCTCGTTTGCATATTTCGTCCTCTATACTAGCCATAAACACCTCGCTGATTAGTGGGGATAGTGGGTTTCCCATAGCTGTGCCTGCTATCGTTTTGTAATATTTGCCTCTGCATGTAAAGTAGCTTTCGTTCATGCAGAGAGCTGCCAGTTTGGCGAGGGTTTTGGCTTTCTTCTTATCGTCTGATGTCTTCGCGGATGCTATTAGTTTCTCTTCCAATATACAAATTGCCTCCTTAACCGGTATGCTGGGGTATAGGGCTTTTACGTCAAATGATATTATCCTATCGTCGTTATTGAGTTCACTATGTTGATTTAGCTTCTCGATCAGTTCTTTCGTGTTTTTAACCGAGTATATGCTCCTATAGTTCAATATCGATCCTATTTCCTTCGTTAGCCATTTCGCGATTTTGTAGGTCGGGGAATTTGTGTCTGCTATGATTTCACGTGTTTCGTCTCCTTGTTTGTGAATCTTCGGTTGGATTTTCATTCTCGGTAGTGTTGGGTTCGGCATTTTTAGGTTCGCGATGTTTCCTATTATTTTTTTACTTTCGGCCAATGCCTTTTCTACCCTTTTTATTGATTCTGGTAGTGGGTAGTGGGTCGACGAAATAATGCGAGCTATAAATAAAATACATCGAAAAATCACGTTCACACTGGAAAAGGAGGAAAACCAACAGCTGCCCTTCCTAGACATATTGATTATACGAAAGGAAAACAAATTAGAGTTCGACATATACAGAAAGAAAACACACACTCAACGAACCATTCCGCGAACATCAAACCATACGTACGCTCAAAAAATGGCCGCTTACCACAGTATGATCCACCGATTACTAACAATACCTCTTACCAAACAGCGATTCAACAGGGAGCTAGACTATATAATAGACACAGGGGAAAAAAACGGCTTTAGCAGGAGCGAAATCGAAAAAATACTACGCAAAAAACAGAACAACATGAGACGAGATCAAATGAGTACATTATTTAGGCAACAACGAGAAAACACCAAAACCATTAGAGTGAGTATTACATATTCTGAACTAAGTAATAAGATCCAAAAAATCTTCAAAAAACATGACATAAAAGTAGTGAGCTCGAGTAGAAACAGACAATTAAGATCGAAGCTGGAATCAACAAAGGACAAGCTAAAAACGGAAGAGAAATGCGGCATATACAAAATCAATTGCTCCGAGTGCGAAAAGATCTACATCGGACAAACAAAAAGGCTCATCACAACAAGGTTCGACGAACACATCAAAGAATACACGAAACGGAAGAATGACGACATCAGGAATATGAAATCCATGGTAGCAAGGCATATGGCAGAAACAGGGCACAAAATTACGCAAGACAATGTAAAGGTAATAAAACGAGTAAGGAAAAATCACCTCCTGGATGCAGCAGAAAGCGCAAAGATAATAAAAGCAGGAAAGCAGGTAACGCTCAACCACGACGAAGGAAATTGTGCATCGATCCTCATAAAAAGTGTATGCAGCCAGGTAAAATAATTAGCGCAATCGGTTTTTGTTCAAAAGTAATTCAAATAATTTAGAAATAAATACATGTAAAATTATAATGTAAGATTAGATTAAGTTAAGCACTGAAGACGGAGATACGTGGTCTCCGAAACAATTGTATGCTAAAAATAAAAATTATTACAGTATAAGGAAACTACTTAATCGGACTTTTTATTTAAAAATTAAGTCAACTGTAATAAACAAATGGACAACCAACCGAACCTGAATTATTAAGGTTTTTTGGTGAGGGCGGCAAAATGCTCATAGCGCGCCCACTCTAGGGTTAATTATATAGATTTGGTTCTTTGCTATTAATTGGCTAGAGTTTCAACAATCTGACGTACATAGGATTTGAATTTCTTCAAGCGTTGTTTTTCAGAAAGTGCGACTGCCACAAGAACAGATCAGTTTAATTTACTAAAAAAAAATTTGGCAGTTTGGGGAAAACCAATATTGCAGGATATCTACTGATCCAATAGGGCACCCAATTGAGCGGTATTACGACACATGCAGAACTAACTTACTAGCACAATACTGGATCAGCATCATTCTAACCGATTTTTCTCGTATAAAATCACAACCATCTCATTCGCTCATACGCCGGACTATCTTTCGGTATTCCTTCACAGGAGCGGCCACAACGTCTTTACGTCCTTCTTCCTAAGATGCTTTGTCTCCTGTCGGGATTAATCTACCGCGTATCATTCAGTCTCTAATCCAACTTCGATTAAGTAGGCATACCAACATTAAGGTGGGAATTACGAATCATCTTGATCTCTAGTGCCACGTTGAAGCGACAGCCTATTTTTCGATCTCGTCAACATACCTCAAACGACTGAAGGAAATTAATGCTTTTCCCCTGTGCTAAAAAAAAAAATCCTGACCACTGATTCTATCTACGCCTTGACAAAAAATCATCAGCATTTGAAGCGTAAACGTAAGTTTGAACACGAAAAGCTTTAAAAGGGAATAGTACTCGAAATAAGATTATACACATAAAAAGATGGCTTTCCATTTCCAGGCACAATTTCAATATCGCTACGGAGCGGAGTCTGAGGAGAGAAGGCCGGTTCCCTGGTCTCTTAACGCCATTTTAACGGATTTGAAAAACATACAGTGCGTACTCGATAATCCGAAGCCTCGAAACCTCGAATTTCCAGTAATCCGGATTACCTCAAAGATTGCATTGTACACTCTGTAGTCCGAATTTCAAGAGCTTCTCTAATCCGAATCTGACTTTTCTCTCATAATAACAGTGATATTATCGTCCGAAATAAAAACAACAGTTTTCTTTGTTCTTGGAAAAACAAAATCTAGATAACATAGTGAAATTCTTCGAAAATTGAAAACAGATTCTTCGAACAATTTGATTAAATTCGTCCATTTCCTCGAAATTTAGAGCAAATTAAAGGCTTCCACTAGTCCGAATTCCTCTGTAGTCCGGATCGAACCTGGTTTTCAATAGTCCGGACTATCGAGTACGCACTGTATATGTATGTAGTACGAAAAAAAAACTTTATCCAAAAACGTCTGGCAGAGTCCTTTCTTTGGTATGCTTTTACCTATAGCGGTTGGAGTACAGTGGCTGATTTTCCATCATTTTCTGATAGGAACAATAAATTAAAATCGCATCTTTCGACGTCTGCAACTTTTCAACCTTGGTAGCTAGAGCCTTGAAATGTACACCACAAGTGGTGCGGTGCTCTACAAGTTTGCCAAATTTCAAAATTCCTCTCAGGAATTTACAAATGATGGACAGTTTTCTATTAGAAAACTCATAATTATGATTTGGACAGCCGTAACTTCCGAACGCGGATAGGTAGGGCCATGTAATTTGGAGCTAATATATATTTTTTTTATATATTTCTAGTTTATTGGGCAATAGAGTTTCAATACATTGTTATTTGTTACATGTTCCTTAATCCTAATTGATAAAATATTTTTCTATAGGTTAGCTGTTTCTTTTTTAAAAATACATTTGCATTTCCAAATTTGGAGCTAACGTGAGTGCCAATGCCAAGTATCTCTAAAAATGTGACGAATTTAAGAAAGATCGAGAAGGGCTCCCGAGATACCGAGAATAAACGATTGCCAATATCTCGTTAAATATTAAATTCATTCAATAACAAAATTGTCCATTCATTAACTAATAAATTCATGTTAAGGAAATTAGGGAGACATCAAGCACAAATAATTGCAACAGCGAATTAGGAGTCCTACGTCGAAAAAAAAAGAAATTGCATGATATTCTGATGACAAATTATAAATGGCTATTTTATGTGTTATTTTTTGAAATATACATAATTATAAGAAAATAAAAAAATTAAATTAATTAATTAATTAACTTAGAATTGAATAGACTATTAACTGTTATAATTTTGAAATTTTAGCTCTTTTAGTTTGGCTGGAAGTCAGCCGAAGCTATTCATGCGAAGGGGTGACGAGCAGCGTATAGCACCACTTCTGAAACAAATAAATAAATGATCGATCGGTCGCATTCAGACTCCGATTAACCGAGTAGCGCCCTGGAACTTGATCCTGTCTTAAATTTGATTGAATTTTACTAAATGTTCTTCTAATTCTTTGGATACGAATTAGTTGTTAGGTGACTTAGAAATAAGGTTGTGTAGCAATATACATTTCGTAAGTTAACAGAGCGTCTTTTTCTCCTTCAAATATTGTTTTCGCAGTTTAATGGGGCAACTAATCCTCCAATTCCACAATATTATAACCCAGTTTGTCCGCTGTCACAGGAACAAGCTACCGGAGCAAGATTAGCTAGTTTCTTTTTAACACGGTTCTCGTCTTTAGTAGCTTCTAAACATAGCCAATATTTATCTACTTGCTCTATTTTGCGCTCTCAGTCAATCTAAATATGTACATGAAAGCCAAAGCCGTACCCAGCTATAGAAGTTGAACCATCAACTTCACTGCTGTCATTCGATAAAGTTTCCGGCGTATCTCATCTAAAAAAAAAATTAAAAGACTAATTGAATATTTTCAATTCACAGCGTCTGTCGATGAAATTACCTTTTTAGAGCAATCGAAAGTTGCAGTATCCACTTAAGAATTTAATTTTATTAAATCCATCGAAAGAGATAGTACGGTGGCGGTGCATAGCAACCATCAGACGACGACAAGATACTCTCGCTGAATCCAGTCCATTACATGGTGAAAAAGGATATTTTTTTTTCTTTCGTTACCCTGATAGAACGGTGCGTTGAGTGAATGACTCTCGGAAATGAAGCTTTATCTGGCAATGAAGGATGGTAAAATGGTTTAGTATCGTCTAATAGTGCGATTGAATTTAAGCACGAGTGCAATACTTTACAATCCCTTAACATTCCTTCGTTTACGACAAAGAAGTTTATCTGAATTACCAACAGTATGGGCAAAAGGCAAAAAAGGACTGAATGGATTTGGATTTTTAATTATTTAATTCTTCCCACTCGTTGAATTTAGAATAGACATTTTTTTAATTATAGTTGCGTTTTTTTCGCTATCGCGGTTAATTCTGACTCAAAAAAAAAACGATCACGTGTAACTTCCCGGTTAAGATCAGCTGCTCGGCCAAACGGGTGACACATGACAGTTGTTTTGCATCTTTATCTCACTCTCTTCGGGTTATTTTTTAGATTTGGTGGATTTCATCACAAAAGATCATAATTTATTTGCAAAATCTAAAACTTCCATGGGAAAGGCTCCCACATTTGGTTTGAAAAAAAAAATCCCGTATTATTTCCCCATGCATTAGCCATCTACATGTGATTTCTCTAAACTCTATCCCGTGCAGGTTAGTGGCACGCCTGAAACTTACCCGGGTAAGTGTAATTTTTTTAAAATAGAGTTCATTACCCAAACCTGGACGGGATGTAGTAAAAACCGAACCTTATATAGACAGAAATGTAGCACCAACGCCATCTAGATAAATCATAGCCGCAACTCAGCTGGACAGTGCCGTCAAAGCTAAATTTATTGGTGGATGCGAACAAACGACAAAAAAGCTTATGACGTCATTAAAAGCAAGAACAAAACAGTGCAACTTTGGCGAACCAAAATTGAGTAGCTGACTTTGACGTCTAAGATTCTGCATTGCTGCCTTAATACCTAAACGGCGTTGGTAGCACCCAGCTTACCCCAAGGTTTTGTTTAGGTACACAATAAACAATAAAAATATTATCAAAAAAGATTCACAATTGTGACAAATATTAGAAAACATTAACATGATTCACAATCACCTACTTTTTTCAAATCAAAATTTTTTTTATAGTTTTTCTATTTTGGAGTGTCAGTTTGCATTTAAAATTCAAATACATACATATTGCTCGTGTACCTCCTATATGCTGGCTTTTGTTTTCACTTTTATTTTTTCAGCGCAAGGAGAACTCTAATGGTGGCCATAAACTCAATTTTACACTAAGAAATTTTATTAGTAGCCGTATCCCCGCCATAAAAGTTTAATGCCTTTCTGCACTCATGGGCTTCAACTAATCCGGTGCTGATGTTGGCAATTTTCACATTTTTCTTTATCTCGACCAACTTGTTGTGCAACTTTGAATGTTTTTTTAGTGTAAAAAGATTCACGAGGGTACTTCATTGACGGATAGACCGTAACATTTGATGATTAAACGGGTTGAATGCTGACTGCAATAATTTATTTATTTGTATAAACATATAATGTAAATGGCAGTGTGGTATAATATATCCCAGCCAGCATTTAACACATTTGTAATCATTATTTCATGCAACACGCAGCACATATTGCTTATTCATTCATCACGTTTTCATACAAGCAGTATATGATGATGTCCCCCTATTTCATGTATATACGCATTTGCACCTTATTACGGATAATCATTATAAAATCGTTATTCGTAAGCATTATGTAATAGTTAAGTATCATATATATTCAATGCATCAAAGAATAATTAAAAAAAAGAGCACGGGCGACGGAGAGTCTCGAACTCATAACCCTATGCACCGAAGGTGCGCGCCCTAACCACTGCTCTAGCCAGACTATATGAATGATTATGTTTTATTCGTGAATCTAATCACCCCAGCAACAAAAATCACACTTGAGGAGAAAACCATTATATTTCCTATATGCATGATCCGTCGACATTCCTTCAGCTGACCATCACGTATCTAACTTTTAATGCGTCCTATCGATACATAATGCCGATTCGTGATTCATGAAGTAAAGCTTATTTGTGGCTATGTTCACGGTATATGACGCTGATGCTGGCTGGGACAGGATCTCAGTTAGGCAAAAGTACGATTACGTCATAAATCAAACTAAATTTATTTTAAGGGATATTTTAGCAACAAAAGCTAATGCTAAAATTGTGAAATGCTGGTATGGAATTTAAATAAAAAAGTAGACTCATGCAGCATATGATTTTAGGTTGACTCTTTTTTCGTCCTCTTTGGGAAAAGTAGTTCCGTCGCATAACGCAGCTAGCAATGTAGGTACGTTCGTAAGGTATGACCAATCGACTGCCACTTTCCCTTGTCATCGTATGCGTCTGTTTTGTTAGACATCATATGAAGTGTCCTACTTTTTTCATACAGTGTAACAAAACCGCCCAGTTCGCCCGTGGAATTTTTTTACGCGAACCAACTTTTCCTCCTTTCGTGGTGGTCGATTTTCAAAAACAACTCGCGACTGTAAAATCTGATTTTTCTGTTAAGGGCTGAATTAAGATCGAGAGTGAAATTTTTCGCCCAGGGATTTTATCAATAAAAATGGATACTTACTGTCGTGGAATATATCACAAACGGTGGGGAATTCCATATGCTACAATCCGAGACCGGTTCCATAATTCTCCACGTCCATTTTATGTATTATTTTGGGGATTATTCCACATAGAGAACTGGAACGATATTTCGCTCTCAGTATTCAGAATTTTACGGCGTGACAGTCTTCAGTTGCCAGTTATTCCATTGATTCATTTAGTCTGATGTAAAAATGTCTTTTAAATGCTCAAGTTACATGCTGTACAGATATGTATAATTTTTGCGACGGCACAAAGCTAAATTTGAATTTTAACATTTTAAAATCGTTCTTTATGGAACATATCCCTGTCCTAAATCGGGATATTCCTATACTTAATACCTACAAATATGTACATACATATGTACTATGCAGTATAAACCTGTAACAATAATTTGTATATTTCAAAACAATTAACTACTTGTTTATTCAGAAATGTAGCTCTCTGGCCAAAACTGTGTTACATGTCATGTCAATGGAACTATAATTAGATAATTGCAAAATAATTGTACTAGTGAATTATTAAAATCATAGAATCATAGTTAATTGAGTTTCAGCGTCAGGATAATGAATCGTCAGATGAGGCAATACCTGTGAGACAAAATACGAATATACATACATAGAATACATACGGAAGTTGACATACAAATTTTTAGCTCACTATGCTCTTGTTCATATAGTGACTGAGTGAGTTCGCTATGATTTTCCCATTTCCGTTAAGTCTATTTTAATGTGGTTTTCCCCCTTGTTCGATTTCGATATAAATCGGAATATGGTATTTTATCATAAAATGCAACAATTCGTGTCATATCATATACAGCCAAAAATTTCGCCATTTTACATAGCGGGAGCGGAGGAAATCAGCAAAAAAAGGAAAAAGCCTTTCGTTGGCAGCAAATCGACTGTTTGCATTTTCCATATCAACTGGGTTATGCAAACACCAGACTGATGGCTTTGCTTTTAGTCTACCCTTCTCAGCCCGCTTTTGATCTGAACCTGAACCGTTTCTGAGGAGCGACAACGACGACAGCAACTACGACACACAAAAAAGGATGAAGGAATCCCGGAACCTGTTCAAATGTCGAGAACATAGATGTAAGTACAAGACGTAGAGAAAATCCGTTTCGTACATAAATGCTCGTTAGCAAGCGACGAAATAGAAAGATGAAAACATGTTGTTTGCGTAACATCTCAACAGTATTAGCGATGTCGTCGGTTCAAGATCTCGAAAGTACGAAACGATCTGAAATTGGCATCGGAGGAGTAAACATTTTGCTTTCCTTTGAAGGTCTACAGAACATGCCACCTAAGGTGATACGAGATATCCTTTGTGACATTATGCAACCAAGTAATAACCCACAAAATGACAAAATTTCGATATCACGAAAGACTTTTCAAGATGATTTGATAAGCTTACATACATGTATGTGCAATGGCTTTTAAATGGAATTGTATGGTGTGCTGGCTATGATGAATTCGCGCTTATTATAAAAGCACACAAAAATGGATAATATTGTGAGCTTAAGCTAGTAGCTTTTGGGCCGTTTCAGATTGTAAGACGAAACCGGACGGCTAACAAGCGTACGGCGAGAGCTTTAATAGTGGCCGGCAGACAAGCATTGTTCATTTCACATTGTAAGAACGCGTCTTAAGGGCCCCATAGACTTAGCGATTTATCGGCCAATCAAAGCTCATTTCTGTGGAGAAAGCACATTTTTTAGGTTCCACTACCGAATTCGCAAGAGAAAATGAGCTTTTTCCACAGAAAATGTGCTTTCTCCACAGAAATGAGCTTTGATTGGCCGATGAATCGCTGAGTCTATTGGGCCCTTTACGAAAGAAAAACAATCGTGATACGATTGTTTTTCTTTCGTATGAATTGTACGAACGAATTACAACCGGACCTACGATAGCGTCTCCCGATCGTTGACGTTTTTCCTGTGACGATAATAAACCCACAGGTTAGTGCGGGCACCTTCGGTGCACAGGGTCATGAGTTCGAATCTCACCGTGTTCCATGGTGTTTTTCGAACTCACGAGCTTGTGACGGACTATGATCTCACTCAGATGTTAAACGAGTACCTATTTATGGGGATAAATAACACTGCTGAGCGTGATGCTGATCTCATTACCTCAACAAAAACCAAATAAGATCTTGGAAATACATAGAATGTCACTATCACATCCTGCGGCCTTAGTCCAATGTTGGATTGTCGCGCCTGTTATTTTTTAATATGTATGTAATAATAAATCAGAATTTGTCAAAATCTCAAAAATGTGTAAATGACGTTGGCAACAATGGTAATTTCCACACTATAAGAAAAACCGTGCGGGAAAAACCCGGACGGTGAGAGCTTTTAAAGTATCTGCCATCAAGCATTGAGCATTTCACATTGTTCATACGTACGTACGATCATTTATGCTTTTTGCTGGTATGAAGTTTGCCCGTTTGGGTTTTTCGTATACAGTGCGATAGTCCGAGCCCTTGGAACCTCGAATTTCCAGTAATCCGCATCAACTCAAAGATGGCATTTTATTAATTTGTAATCCGACTTTCGAGAGCACATCTAGTCTAATCTGAATCTTACTTTTTTGTTAGTTAAAGCGATAATATCGCAAAAAAATGACCAAATTCACGTTAGCAATTTAAAAACCCGTTTCAATTTTTGGCTTCAATATCTATGTACATATACAAAACAATATATGGCTGGTGTTGTAACCACACTAACCAGTGCGCACACCTTCGGTGCAAAGGTCGTGGGTTTGAATCTTACCGCGAACCAATTCAGTTTATGGTGTTTTTCGAACTCATGAGTAAACGAGTAACCATTTATGGGAATAAATAACACTGCTGAGCGTGCTGTTGATCTCAACCACCTCAACAAAAAAGCAGTTTTGATCTTGGAAATTGGATGCCAGTAACAGATCTGCCGCCTTAGTCCAATGTTGGACTGTCGCGCCTTTTTTTATATACAGTGCGTACTCGATAATCCAAAGCCTCGAAACCTCGAATTTCCACTCTGTACACTCTGTAGTCCGAATTTCAAGAGCTTCTCTAATCCGAATCTGACTTTTTTCTCATAATAACAGTGATATTATCGACCGAAATAAAAACAACATTTTTCTTTGTTCTTGGAAACAACAAAATCTAGAATAACAGAGTGAAATTCTTCGAAAATAGAAAACAGATTCTTCGAACAATTTGATTAAATTCGTCCATTTCCTCGAAATTTAGAGCAAATTAAAGGCTTCCACTAGTCCGAATTCCTCTGTAGTCTGGATTGACCCCGGTTTTCATTAGTCCGGATTATCGAGTACGCGCTGTATATTTAGAAATGATTTGCAATGCATATGTTACAATTTAAAATGTAGCCTGACGATTTTTTACAGATTCTGGGTCAACACACCTGCCCCTATGTTCAAAATCACAGCACATTCATATATCCATTTTATGTTAACAACAAAAAAATATTTATAAATATACAGTGGAACCTCTCAAGTTGACCACCTCTCTAACATGACCGCCTCTTTAAGGTGACCACTTTTTTTCCGCCCTTGCACCTTTAACATTATTTTCGAAGAAATAAACCTCTAGTATATATTTTTTTACCGAAATTAGAAGCAGATTTTTAAGAAAAATAAGCATTTAAATTTGTTTAAAATTTTAAAAACGCATTTTGTACCAGATGTTGCTAATGTATGTTTTTAAGAGCCGTTTGGTGAATGTTTTTGTTTTTGTTGTGGTTATAGACAATGGCTTCAAAAAAGAAAAGTACTGAACTCTGCCTGCAAAAAAAAATCGAAGTGTTGAAGTTCTTAGAACATTCTTCCGAAAGGAACGCTTCTGAAAAGTTTGGTGTCAGCAAGACAACAATTAATAATATCAAACAAAGAAAGGACGTATACTACAACTTTAATTTCGGCAATAAAAATTTATCTAAAGTTCAAAGGCCCATGAGGTGAATGAAGCCACATTCATTTAGTTAAAGTTTAAAGAATGGGTTGTATTAATGCTAGAATTTTAGGGCCAATGTCGCAGGAAGCAGCCCTTCAATTTGCTGCGAAATAAAACGTGACAGATCTAAAGCCTCAAGTGGTTGGCTTGAAAAATTCAAAAACAGGCATGAGATATCACAAAAAGTTCTTTGTAGAGATTCGAATGAAGTTTCGCCAGAAACTGTGACTGATTTTCACAAAAAATTTAAGATCCTTTTCGAAGGATACAGTTTAAACGATGTTTTTAATGCAGATGCGTGTAAAAGCGGAAAACTTTCAAAGGAAAGATTGACCGTATTGCTAGCTGCTAGTGCCAGCGACGAAAAACTGACTCCACTGGTAATAGGAAAATCTAAATCGCCAAGAGCTTTCAAATCCGTTCAAGTTGATGGAGCCATTGGCTGAATTCAAATTGTAACACAAAACCGGACGGGTAAACTTGCAAGCCAAGAACCATCGTTCTTACAATCTGAATTGCACAATGCTTGTTTGCTGGCCACTACAAAAGCTCTCGCCGGGTGTTTGTTTGTGCTAATAAACGGACGGCGAGAGCTTTTGTAGTGGCCAGCAGACAAGCATTGTGCAATTCAGATTGTAAGAACGATGGTTCTTGTCTTGCAAGTTTACCCGTCCGGTTTTGTCTTACAATGTGAATTCTCCCATTCCTCGAAAAATTCGCCAGTCATCCAGGCCTTTTTATTGTATTTGCAGAGAATTTGCAATGCATTTACGTCTACGGATTTGAAGGCTCTTGGCGATGTAGATTTTCCTATTACCAGTGGAGCCAGTTTTTCACCGCTGGCACTTAGCAGCTAGCAATACGGTCAAACTTTCTTTTGAAAGTTTTCCGCTTTTACACACATCGCCCTTTGCCACTAAACTACGATTTGGTAATGTTCTGTAAAAAAAAAAAAGCCACACTCGCCTGCATTAAAAAACATCGTTTAAACTGTATCCTTCGACAAGGATCTTAACATTTTTGTGAAAATCAGTCACAGTTACTGGCGAAACTTCATACGAGTCTCCACAAAGAACTTTTTGTGATATCTCATGCCTCTTTTTGGATTTTTCAAGCCAACCATTTGAGGCTGCTTGCTGCCCTGCCCTGCCCTGAAATTCTAGCATTAATAGAACGCATTCTTTTAAACCAAATGAATGTGGCTTCATTCACCTCATGGGCCTTTGAACTCTTGACAACTCTAGATGAATTTTTATTGCCGAAATTTTAGTAGTACATGTTGAAATTTAAATTGTAGTAGGTACACAACCGAAACTTTTTATTGTTTGTTGATAATTGCCCGACACACCCACATGTAAAAGGCCTCTCAAATGCTAAATGCCAAGTCTATCCTTCAACCACTTGACCAAGGCGAAATTGCAACACTCAAAATATCAAAAGACTCTGGAGGCCTGTAAAGTTCAGAATGAGTCAAATAGTACCGTCCATTCCCATTCAAAATTGAACTAAGCCTAAATTGGCCATTCCTCCGAACTCTACACAAGAAGTAAATGTCTCCAGTTGTTTAAATTTCATCCGCCGCTTACGGTTAGAGAATCATATCTTAACTTCTCCTTTTTTTTCGGAAACTCACAATGAATCACTGCTCATTTTCATTCATATCCGTGAATTTATTCCTCTACCACACACATACACGATATGGGTCAGTGTATATAGTCAGTCGACGACCACTTTACTCCGCATTCCATTCCACTGAAACTATTACCGATAAGGGACCTTGTCGTCGTCTGTGTCCTTATCAGTGACCAAACGTTGCCTAGTGGTGTTGCTTCCCGTATAGCTACACCACACTATTCAACAACTAAATCACAGGTAATGGTCCTTGGGGTCGTCTATTTGCCGGTTATCTCGCGAGTTATGTTTTTAATTGGCCGACACGATACCGTGTAATGTTATAGGTGAAACAAAGTTCCGGCGCTTTTTTTCGTTAGAATTCCGTTGTTTATTAATTTTTTCATATGTATGATGCGCTCTATGGGATGTGCGTACTGCGTAATATCTGCTTGACCCATGAGGCTTCTTTTAGTAGCAATATTTTGGGAAATCAAGTTTATGCTTCGGTGTATTTGTTTTAAATTTGGTTGCAATGGGAAAAACGAAAATCTTTAGTCATTCATAACGATATTATTTGGCATATGTGGACACTGAAGAGGAGCATCAATCTAGCACCAAGAATGTTGCACTGATTTCTCCTATAGTCCATCCGAGATTTGATAAGAATGAATCCAAAATTAGGTTCTCCTAGGAAACATTTTTTTCTTAATGAACGAATCTTAACTAAACTTCATCCATCTAGCAAAGCCTCAACAAATATCCAGTAAAATAATGAATCGGTAGTTTTTCTTTTAGCGCAAAAGAAACTTAAGTTTCATTTGAATGTGAAGGATATTAAAATTTCGGAAGCGTCCGAAATTAGCCTCGATCTCTTTGTACTTCAAATTATAACAAACGAATGAATTTCGATCAAAATGAAATTATGTATTATTACAACGCTGTGTAGATATTAAGGCCGCAATGCAGAATCTAAGACGTCAAAATGAGCTACTAAATGTTGGTTATGTTCACCAAAGTTCTACTGTTTTGTTGTTGCTTTCAACGACGTCATATGCTTGTTTTTTTTTTGTTTGTTCGCCTCCGCCAATCAATTTAGTGGGTAGGTATGGCATTGTCCAGCTGAGTTGCGGCTTTGATATATCTAGATGGCGTTAATTATTATTAAGTACTTTTTGGATTGGAACAAGAAGAAATATGAAACGGCTATCTTCATACAATAGCTTGTTCGTATGTGGGTCCAAATTTGTAACGTATATATATTAACTGTCAGTTATCTTCCGGTCGAAACCCCACGAAGATAGCACGAAGTTCGTCGTCGGTAACATGCAATTGCATGTGCGCATGCGTACGATTTGTTTATTATTTTCGACTCATAGGTGTATCATAAAAAGAGCAATCGTGGGGTTTATCTAAAAATGAATGAAATATAAAATCTACATACACCGGCAGTAAAATCCTCATAAAAGAGGATTAGCCAACTGGTTGTGGTTTGTAGCCCCACCTGATGACTTCAGCAGCAGCGGTTACATCAGGTACCAAGCACCACTCACTTAATTAGGTATATTAATCACCATAACTAACTACAACAATTTCTTAACCTATTGTTCCCGACACCTGTTTCACATTCATATAGTCACCGAAAATTAACATTTTTTTCCGTTATTTGATGGGCCCACCCATACAGTAAAAGCAACCTGTAATTAATATATTGGCGGTATTGGAATCATTGATCTGCAATCACAATTAATTCAGTGTCAATCGCGTCATTCATGCATTGTGGCCATTGTGTTGCCGCAAAAACCTCCTTTGAGAAAATAATGTTTTGCCGACTGGTTTGTGAAATTTGAAATCCAATCTCATTGCAGATCCATCTTTACAAGTTGCTCGATATAATTTCCGCGATCAGCCTTTGATTGCAGTATACGTTCACCGACATGCATGTGGTACTGGATGTATAGGGTCATCTAAATGTTGTGACCTGATTTTGTTATAGAAAGTGTTTAAAATTTTTCTGTACTGTTTTACATAATGGAAACCACTTACCTATACGGCTATACCATTTTACTAGTGAGTAGAAATCATTCCAATCCTCCATTTCCATAGGCCTTAAAATTGTTTATGGTCATCTGGCATATTGAAAACCACGCGAACAAAATTTAACGGTGTTCATATCAGACGAGTGAGGAGACCAATCAGAATTTGCGCAAAAATTGAGGCTTTAACAAGGGGCCAAGTTGATGTTACGTATCAACGTTTTATTTTAAATGTGTTTTTTTTTAAAGCTAAATATGGCATCAAATTGAGTTTAAATATCTAGTATGGGCTTGAAACGAATACTCAATCTGTTAATTATAAGATACATAACTCCAACAAAATGACGAAAAAACAAAATGGATGGGGTTGATATTGTTGGAATAATTCTGTGTCAGAGATAATCGTATAGAAATTTAGATTCCTAATATAGCAACGGTTTTCGATTTATCAAGAAAAAAATGGGGGCGCGACTTTTGGATGACCCTATACAACAACCGTGTATGTATCTATGTATGTACATATTTATTTATCTCTGGCTTCTTGGCCTTTGAGGTTTGCAACAGAAATCAAAGAAGTGTGCTAAAGGAAGCGTTGTGAAAATATAATAATTGATGGCACGCGAGTGCAGCGAAATATTCTTACAGCCGAGCGGGGCGCGCGGTACATCTTATAAAATTACAAAAAAAAATTGTGGTAGTTGCCAGGTTTCCTAAGTAGGGAGGGCCGGCACTCGTTAATATGTAGATTAGCTATAGAAATATATGTTAAGCAATGGGATTTAATAAGAAAATGTTAAGTAAAAAGGGTAGTTACAGAAATAATTCGACTTTTAATGGAATTTCGACATTTATATAATTTTTTAGCAAGTACTTAGTATGGCACACACTTTGAATTTTCCCAAATTTAAAAAAAAAATCAAAATAATCATTTTTCAGCTTTAAAAATAATTTCATTGTGGTACAAAGATGCATTTTAATGGTCTGCATAATTTGAGTTGTATCAGAATTTAATTAAAATACATTTAAATACAAACATTAATTCAACTATTTTTAGTAATATGAAATGCACAGGTTCCATTTTCATCGCAGAGCTTATTTATGAAACTAAACTATTTTAAGGATTATAATGTGATACACTTATGTAAATGTAATGTACGAGTATTTACACTGAATCTTAATGACATTTTTGACATTTACGAGCGCAGTTTAATACAATTGCATCACCGGAAGTGTTAATCTTGGTTATAATAGTTTCTGTCGTGCTCTGTGGCCGTGATTGTTCGGTCGCCACTCTGTGAAATAGACACTCATAGAGAAACGAGTTTCCAAACTCGGCACGACTCGTCGCAAGTTTATTATTCAGAAGAAGATGATAAGAAATATTCTTATCGTAGAATAATAAACTAATAATGCGACTAGGAAGTGGTATGGCTGACAACCATATCACACTCCGAATTCAGTTGTCTTTGTAACGTTGATGACTGCACACGGTAATCATCAACGCACCATGCTCCACTAGGAGTTACGGTAATCAAGAGATAATAGTTTCTAAAAGAGATAATTTGCAAAATAGCTGAGAAAATTTGCAGGGGTCTACTTTAAACTTTCCGCATTCGCAGAAAATTAGTTCCAACAATGATGAAAGTTTTAATTGCACAATTGCAGAGTGAATGATTCAAGTCTAATGAAGTACATAATACATTAATGGGAAAATGAATGAAATGATAAATCGATAGACTCGCTTGAAGCAATTTATAAATCTTAATTTTCGATATTGAAATTAAAGCAGCCTTACCGCTTTTCATTGCAAATTTGAAGCACACCTCAAAACTGCGCGACTTAAATTTTGATTTTTACTAATGATATAAAAGGGTTTTTTATCACTTAGTCATTTACCTACTATTTATTAGAGTTGTAATCATTACTAGTGTTAAGGTCTTGTCTCCAAATGACTTAGTTTGAAAAAGGATTTTTAATCAAAATATACACTATATCACTAAACTTTCAACATATCAAAATTTAAAGGAACTCATCACCCGAAAATCGCATCCCTCAACCCTCACCATGCAATTTCATACGTGCTTCCGAGTATGTACCATATTTTCATATAGTAACCGCAGGCTGAAATCTCCCGTTCAATTTCGTCCGATGCCTTTGCTACTCGGTATATCGAGATAAACGCAAAAATGTTCTTGAAACTTTTGTGCAGATTTAATTTTGATAAATCAGCAACAATATTCCATTTAACAGGAGTAATCCTTTTTCCTCTTCTTGAAGATTTCCTTTCATTCAGGTTGTCGCTGCGCTGTTGCGATGTTATTGGTTGTGTCCTATGGTCAACTTCTTTATACCATATATCCTAGTCGAGCCGGTAAGATTCTTTTCTCGATTTCACCAAACCAAAGAAGAATGTATTCAGTGAAATATCAACAACACTGTTAGCAAACGACAAACTCCGAGTTTCAATAAGTCTAAATACGAAGTATGTATAGATGACAATATAACTGGTCGGTCTAGTTAAGGACGATGTCCTGGAGGTAGTTTTACGTATACATACAGTAGACTTGAAATGATGAACGAATGGTTGTACAAGGATCTTAGAGCAAACGAAAAACCCAAAGACGATGATACTTGTATATAGATATGAGGGCTGTTCGAAGTGCCATAGTTGTTAGATTACTCGGAAAGTATCCCCTGAGGTTCGAAAGGTCACCGGATTGGAATAATAGTAGGGCGGCTTCTTTTTTAAAGGACAGTCTGATTTTGGGGGCCCGGTTTATAGTGGTCGAGTCTTTTCTCGAGCGTTTGATATCAGATAGAGATTTAATAAAGAGAAGATATTAGGTTTGTACACAAAAGCTGGGACGAAATTGAATACCGATTCTATTTGTCGATAAATACATTTTGGGATTTCACTGTGTCACCGAATATTTGGATATCAGTGAACGTAATTTGTTACAGTATAACTCGAGATATATGCTACGATAGTATGATTTATTTGAAAGAATTTTAAATTGGAATTTTAATTTAATCTATATTTCAACAGAAATATGTCAGGAAGTATACCTTGTGCCTTATTACAGGTAACCAAAATATTTTGTATGGATTTAGAAAAATTGTTACCAGTAGCATCGAAAATGTGAACTAATAACCTGATGCCCTGTTGCCACGACACTCGACATGACCAAGGCTTTGATTAATTTTGAACGAAAAAGGCTTGTTAGTGTATAATTTCAAAATCATGTTAAATTTGCTGTTATTGCTTATTTTTGATTAATTAACTTAAATAAGTAATTTCATGTTAATTTAAGTATGATTAGAAGTACGGAAATTTCGCAAATAAAAAACAGGAATTTCGCATAAACTAAATTTTAATATTAGAAATTTCGCTGAAATTCGCATGAAAAACAATTTTGTATATTTTATTGTTGTTAAACTCTCTATTAGTCTGGAAATTCTGGAGATTCACAGTGAAACGAGGGTTCAAAACTCAGTACTGCAAAAAAAAAACTTCGTGTCTTTAATTTTCACAGTTCATTCATCAAAACTCCGATAAAACAGCTGGCTCGGTGTTTGGCAAGCCATCGTGCTCCTGATTCTGCAAACCCCCTGCATTTACTAATGTATCATTTCTAGTTAACGCGAAAAAATCAATCTGGGACGAAAACTTATTTTGGCTTGTTCTGCTATCCGTTCTCATAAGGAGAACTTTGTGTATCCAATATTTTTCGCTATATGGCTATATGGATGTTAAGATAAGTGTCGCTGTGTTGATAAGAAGATAAAAAAAAATTCTTCTTGTTAGAGCTGATTACGTAATGTTCCCTTATTTTCCATAATTGATTCTTTTGGAGAAAAATAAACTTTTTACGTAAAAAGGACAAATTATAACATTTCGCATCTCTTCGCAAAAATTTTCGATTTTCACCGAAATTCGCATCTATTTCGTTAAAACGAAATTTCCGTACCTTCAAAGACTAATTTAATTCTAACGGGACAGAGACTATTAATACCCTTCAACCGTCACATTTGAACGTAGGAAGACGTTTAGATGAAGTTTGTTTTTTTTAGGAGGAAAAAAGTTTTTCTGCTCTTCGAAGAAGTTAATTTTGGTATTGAGGGATTGATTTAATGACAGTCCTGGATGTCGTAGTGTAGTGCAGTAGTATTCCAATTTCCATCCACGTGACAGCCCTATGACGTAGTGTTCCGATTCCACCCATTCCTGGAAATGTTTTGAGGTTTCACACTTGGATGGATGGATGGATACGGCGCTATGATGGGTTGGGCTGGTTGCGCCCAATAATGCAGCCTTTTGGCCTATTGTATTTCCCATCTAAGCGAGAAAGTTTCAGGTTATGAGCTCTGTCCTACGTAAAAGGCTAAGAAGAAAGTTAACCAGGTTTACTTTGGGTGCGCCCATTCTAGTAGCTTGAGCACCAAAGAAATTTGGTCCCCAGCTCATAAGAGCGGGACATTCGAAAATAACGTGTGAGGCTGATTCCTCATCTTCGTTGCAGAGGCTTGTGTGTAGATCCCTATTGTATGCAGATGTTTCCATAGGGTACAATGACCGGTTATAAGGCCTGTCACTGCCCTGAGGTTCGTTTTGCTAAGACTGAGGGCTTCGGTGCAGCTGGTATGCCTGTTAGATTCCAGCATACACTTGCTGTGCCTGAGCCCTTCAGCGAGTCTCCATCGATCTTGGAATTTATCCTCGGTCCATCGTCTAGCAACGGTCCTGTTTTGAAGGGTTCCGGCCAGAAAAGGGGCGATGCTAGGTGTCCCGTGACTCCACCACCACCACTGGTCTAATTAATTATAAAGCACTGATATTCCAATCACAGTAACAAACATTTGTACTAAAATTGGAATACTGTGGATTCACTCACCGTATTAAACAACCCAAAATTATCGATGCAATATTTTCAAGACTAAAAAAAAAATGCTAATTTGAAGTGTAATAAATACAGAAAATGTTTTTGTTGAATTCAACATTTGATAACCGTAAAAGTATTAGTAATCTTGCAAAATGATCCCCCTTCTCTCCGAAAAGCTATCTACGCCACTGCAGTGTATCATTCGTGGTTTTAACCCCCACGTTTTCCCTATTGCTCTTTTAGTTGCATATAGGGTCTGTTTGCCTTTTGCAATTGTGCTTTGCAGCTGCATGTTCCACGTGAGTTTGTTATCAAGGGTGACTCCCAGATATTTTACCTCCGTGGTAAACTGCAGTTGTTGGTTGAATAATGTTGGAGCGTTGAGCCCTTCCAAGTTGTATTTGCGACTGAAAGCTATTAGTGTTGTTTTGGCGGGATTGACCAATAGGCCTACACTCCTACGCCAATCCTCCACTTGGGTTAGAGCTTGCTGCATGAGTTCAGAAAGAACTCCTGGAAATTTTCCCCTAACAGGATGCTGATGTCATCGGCGTATCCTAGTGTATAGAGGCCAGTGTTATTTAGCTGGACCAGTAGGCTGTCCACTACAAAGTTCCACAGGAGGGGTGAAAGTATACCCCCCTGTGGGCAACCTTTGAGGGCAGCTGTATGCATGGTTTCACCGAATAATTTTGCATATACTTGTCGTCCTTGAAGCATTGATTTTATACACCGACATAGGGGGTTTTGAACTCCATGACTCGAGGCGCCTTGTACAAGAGATTCAAAGGAAGTGTTTTCGAAGGCCCCCCTTATATTTGTTTCACACTTGGTTGAGATTGGCTCATAAAGTAAAAAGGTTTTCTTAGAAGAACCTAATTTTGGTTTGGTTTGTTGGTTGAGAGAGGTTCATAAAGAAAAAAGTTTTTCTTCGAAGAAGGTACTTTTGGGTTGGTTTGTATAGCAGCTCCATGACGCCATGGTTCGATTCCAGCCTACACTAAATTGAAACATGTTTACAGAATTTCCGCCCGATAGCTTCAAATATACTTTTTATAGTCCGAAGGGCTTCCTTCTGTGCGTTGCATGACAAAGTGAATATGCCAAATGTGACGGATATAAAAAGCTGCAAATAAACAAATAACTTGCGCGACAGTCGAACAGTGAACGCAGCACGCATATGTGCTAGCGACATACGAGAGAGTTATTGACACGTTTACTGTCTATGAGTCACATGTATGCACAGTGTACCTCCCCGTTCACGTCTATGAGTCAAATGTGACTCATGAAACAAAGGAAGAATATTTTCGGAAGGCAAACGTGGTGGTAATGTCGACGAAAAAGGGTCAGACAGTAAACGTGTTAATGAAACCCCGCATGAATCATATTAGTGAGGTCGTAGTCCGTCATGAGTCCAGACTTTGAAAACTATCACATGCTGAATCCACCTGCAGTCGAACCTGTGCTTCGAAGACGAGCGCACCAACCAGACTTTAATGTATAAATTGACACTACGAGTATTTTTGGATTTACTATATTACTATATATACTTCGTAATTTCCATTCGCCTGAAGTCAATCATCAAGCTTCTTTAGCTAACTATAATTTGTACGGAAAAATAGAGACAAGAAATTGGTTCGAAATTTCTTCTAACGAAAAATTGCTCTATGCAGACGTGACTGAAATTTATCTTTAGACGAGGTGAATACTAAATATATCATTACAGGGTATTTCAGTTGACTCCAGTGCTCCCTGACATCATTTCCATTGTCCTTCTTTAGTGCTTGCATATAGTGACAAAATTAGAAATGTACGAACACCAAAACACAAAGCAACAGTGAGAATGACGTGAAGCTAAAGAGACGGGACACCTTATTTCATCCTTATCAGGAAGTCATTTATGTTCTCATCATTTCCAAGTAATTTCTGTCGGGTGCTTCATTTCCTTTTTTTTACTTCTTTCACATCTCACGACGGCATTCTCCGGAAATATTTACCTGAAAGTAATCG
This sequence comes from Microchrysa polita, assembly GCA_949715475.1. Lineage (NCBI taxonomy): Eukaryota > Metazoa > Arthropoda > Insecta > Diptera > Stratiomyidae > Microchrysa > Microchrysa polita. The sequence goes on from OX454415.1 coordinate 165,235,239, forward strand.
TGTCTTTCATGTTCGTATCTTATGTTTTTCATCCATCTTCACCAGCTGTCTCATGCCGGTGACGTTTAACTATGTATATCTGTCCCAACGCATGGTGTTATTACTCCATGCATACTCATCCTCAGCGGTTCCTTGTTTTATTCGCGTCTCCCACAAGATCCGCTTAAAATATCTTTGCTGATATTTCTAGTTGGTCTCATTTTTCACCTGATGGGCAAACAAGAGAAAAAAAGTAGCAAAAAACATCATTGAAAGATTCGAGGTAGATAACAGTTTTGTATTATCATTCTTCCCAAGGATATCCTGCATGAACAGCAACGAGCGAGCCAGGCCCACTTCCTCCAGTTTTCCTGATTCTTCTGTCTCGTCGGGAATTATGAGATTTCTCTTTTCGCTATTTTCGACGTCGCCGTCGTCGGTCGGGTCGGTTGTACGACTTCACGTAGTATACCGTCAGATAAAAACGAACTGCCATGCCGAAGAAGAAACGGATCCTACAACAGGAAGTGTATGCAAAAAAAAACGAAAGCGCCACTGAAGGTCTTTTCTTTGCAGACTAAAATATTTGTTCTTGCCAATGTTAATATGAATTTTATTCAAATTACAATGGCAATCATGCTGTTCTGTGTAGGACTGCTATTACTTATCCATTGCGGCCACGCGTGACAGTTGTTTAGCTAGGGCTATTTTTTCAGTGGCTTACGATTGCTTCAGGCGTGAAGAACCGTCTTTTAAAATGATACCAGTCAAGGCAGAATGTAACTATCAATGTTATAGACCAGGGAAGGACATATCAAAATATAAATAGCTGGGAAGTGATAAAAATCATCCTTAAAAAACCGAGACGCTTCGTTTAAACGTCATGCAACTTGCTTGACGCTTGGTCTGTTGCCGTCCTTTTGGAATATTAGTCCAGCGTGGAAATTCGCATAGCATGCGACTTCTATATGACCTGTAAATCATTAATCGGCATTCGCCTCAAGTTGTGCATCTCTTACGGTTGCGATACTGTGGGATCCCTGTAGTATCGCAAGCGCAACCGCCATTAATCGTTACCAAAAAACTGTACACTACCGTAACTCGTTTCAAAAAGAATTTTTTTTACAGATCCGAAGGAGTTGCTTATTTTGCAAGTTTAACATGTCATTATTCGAAATGCACATTGTACACTTCAGTGATATGCAATTCGGTCCATTCCCATTGCCATGGTTTTTTTGCAGACTGCTCAACTTTAAACAACCGAACAGTTGTAGTTGGATGTATGTACTTGAAGCATGACATGAACTCACGAGGTGAATATTTGCAGTTCGCTAGTCCCAATGCATCGGTCATTTGAATACCGCCGGGCAAAACAGAGAAATAGTTTCGTGTTCGCAGTGCAGAAAGGTCTCGGTTTCTAGTCAGTTGACGGCCAATAAAGCGTCCACAGTCGATGCCAGCAAATAGTATCCAAAAACGACTATACTCTCGTATACTCGCCGTTTTTGCCCCATCGAAAGGATTAACTTGCCAACTTGCTTATTGCAGCGTACGAGCACACCAAAGCAACCTGATTATATGCAAGTCGCGCTATGTGGATTCCATGCGAACTTTTCAAATTCAATTACCCTCCTTGTAGCTTTATTGCCCGAAATTAATTTCGACAGGGGTTGATTTTTCGCATCGATATTTCAGGCTCAAAATGCAGGAAATTGAATTTCACTTTGTGTAGTATAGGCAAGCACGCGTTTTTCGACGCGAATCGATGAACAGCTCTAGTCCTTTTGCTAAACGATCTTTCGAGGGGACTCTATGTCTATATATATGCGAAGTATGGAGAGGCAGACTCTGTGTATAAGCTACTCTCCAGGGACAGGAGGAAATTCGATGAAATTGGCGGACCAAATGGTGGCTATGGGACTTGTGAAATATTTGTGTAGTGATACACAAAAGCGAAAGATGCCCCGGTGCGGATTTCATGTAGCGAAGCTATGTAATGTGGTAATCGAATCCACGAATTGCATACGTGAGTGGACCAGAGACATGCAAATTATTTTAAGTCATGAAGGACTTGGCCCTGCGTTTTAATGGGCAATCCAATTAGGTCAGCAACATGGGATTATATCGGTTTGCCTTGATATGACTGTTGTGCAATACATTCAATTTTTGAATTTCAGAAAAATCCGAATTGCGCAGGAAGTTGAAACTATCAATTAATAGCATTTTAGATTTGCTTGATGGGGTGGATAATAATCAAAAGTGGTTGTGAGTTGAAAGTTGAGTTGAGTTGAGATTTCGAAACACTTAGTCTATTCAAATTTGTCTGTTTTGTAGTAAATTTATTGGGAACAAATAATGTGCGAGTACTATACACTAGAAACTAAAATTTATTCTAATTGGTTTTCTTCTCCTCCTTTTGTAATTAAAAAACGAGACCGAGGCTAATTTCGGGCGCGGCCGAAATTTGAATACCCGTCACATTTGAATGAAACTTAAGCTCCTTTTGTGTTAAAAATTTCTGCCGCAGCCCTATATGACGTGTTGCGATTCCATCTGTTCCTGGATACGTTGGGGTTAATCCAGGAACACACTTGGATGTATTTTGGTTAAGATTCAAAAATAAAAAAGTTGTTCTTAAAAGAACCTGATATTTGGGAGTTGGTTTGTATGACAGCCCTATAATGTAATGTTCCAACTCCATCCATTCCTAAATATCTTCTGAGGCTTTACTAGCCTAAGGTGACCAGATTGCCGAAGGCCCAATGCAGTACACATTTCGGAATTCGGTTTTCAGGCAAAGCCTCAATCGTACTATTTTATTATTTGTTATCATTCGCTTAATGTTATCAAAACAGCAAGGTCCCGATGTGATCGCATTAAACGGCGTCAACTGTATGTCACGAGGCTACCACCATGATGGATGCCATAAAACGACCACATATTCTCCATCGTTTCATAAGTGATATTTTCCTTAACGGAATACAGCAAGAATAGTAGCCTTTATTCGGGGAAATGTGTGGTGAACCTTGGGAAAGCAAGGGACGTAGCCAGCGGAGGGGTCCAGGAGTCCTTAACTTCGCACAGTATTTCTAACTTATTCATTCCTAAAACTCTGCCGAAATTAAGCTTGCAGTCAGATAAATTGTGTCATCTGGACGAAAGTTGTGACTACATAATAAACAATTTGAAACACATAAAAATCTGGTGACCCAAAATTGGGATGGTCTTTCAAATGGAAACAAATTTCGTAAGACCTCATACAGGCTACACAATTTGAAATAAAATATTTCCCTGTAAGAATGAAGTATTTTTTTTTTAGCTGTGCGAAGGGAAGGCAAAAGCAGCACGACGCGGGCACCGAATACTCGATCGTACTTTCCATAGTTCCATAGTTGCTGCTTCGTGCATATACCATGGCCCACGAGCCCTTCTATAATAATTGTACAGAAAAGAAGTCTTTGGCGTTGTAGACGTGGCACTGTCTGCTTCCGATGATAGCGGAGCAAGTAAGTAATCGTTCGTGCTATCGTGCTCATCCAGCCTCGTCAAGTGATAAAATTAAATTCGACACAGGAACAGTGGGACAGGAGGCATATTATTCATTGGGGCAACGCCGAAACTAGTGTCTACAATTAGCAACATGATTCGAATAATGTCATAACTTCTGATGCCCAGCTAAATCCTGGCTACGTCCTTGCAAGGTTCTGTTGGTACTAAACAGGGCCCAGAAAATATCTCTCAACTTCTAAATGTTCTCATTGACAAAACATCATCAGCATGTGAACTGCAAATGTATGTTCTAACACGCAAAGTTATAACAGGCATGGAAGAAGTGTAGCCAGGATCTCGTTTAAAAGGGGCAAACCCAACAATTGTTTAACACAATGAACCCGGAATTTTTTTAGGGTTAGGAATAGGTATTTAATTCAAATGTACGACAAAGATTAGGACTTTTTGTCAGTTTAAATTATCGGTTTTTTTAAAACCATATTTCAAGAAAGGACAATTTATAATCCAATTTGTTTCAATACGGATTCGATTTCCGCTTTCTAGACAGTCGATACTCAGTGATTTTTCAACTTTTGAATTTCAGTGTTCGAAACTGCAGTCTCAGCAGCATTTAGGGATGATGATGGCCCTTTCCCTATCTATGACTATCCGTGACCCTGAGACAAAAATCATGAAACTGTTTATTTGATGTACGAAAATTACACCTCCTTACCTACCTATTTAAAAGTTTCGTTTTGTTTATTACAATAGGTAAATTAATACCTCATTGCGCAGACAATTCTTAAGCGGATGGCGACCCTCTGGGGATTTATCGCTTCTTTATTGGATTTAGTCGAAATATAGGGGAAATCCTTGCAGAGTCTTTTAGTTTGCATTTCCTAAAGAGGTTGATAGGGGAATCGGATGGAGTTCAGTAATTTTTCCATCGTTTTGTGAAAAAATCAAATCGCATCTTTACATGGCTGTTACTTCTGAACCTTGGCACCTATAGATGCTTGAAATTTTTACCTAATACGGGCAGTGCGGTCCTCTATATGTACATGGCTGTTAAATTTCAAAATTTTCCGCTCCAAAATTTCCGAATTAGGGACAATTTTTGATTGATACGATTGAAATCCCGAACGCAGATAGGTAGGACCTTGAAATTTGGAGACAATGTGAGCGGTGAGCGCTACAGCTACAAGTGTGAGGTAGAGCGTTGAAATTTTCACAAGTCTGCCAATTTTCAAATTTATTGGACAAATTTTATAGAGTTTTCGATTAGAAAAGACGAAAGTGCGATTTGGGCAGCTGTAACTGTCGAACGCAGATAAGGGGACCCTAAAATATGGAGAAATGAAAGTAAATGTAGTCCCTAGGTTGTGGAGCTACCTGGCGCTTACATTTATTTTTTAAATTTCAGAACGATTGACCAAAGAGTTCCGAAATTATCGAAAATGAACGATTGCCACATGAAAGTGATATTGCCGTGGTAATAACACCTAACAGACTGACTACAGGCCTCACCGAGGAAGTTATTATGCAGTCATTTAGGTTTCTTTGGTGTGGCGTTGGGAATGCTGTTCATTTACTAATGCTGTACGACAAGTCAAAATGCTGTACTCTACAGCAAAATGCTGTACGTCTGGTCAGCTTATACTAGCCACACATTGGGGTGAAGTTTGGTTAAGATTGATTCACAGAAAAAAGTTTTAGAAAAATCTAATTTTCAGGGGCAGCCCCCTGACCCCATGGTCCGATTCCATTCGTTCCGACATATATACAGCGTACACTAAAAAGAAACTTGTGTACAAATTTTCAGCCCGATAGCTTCGAAACTGAGGGACTAGTTTGCGTTGCAACAGACGGACAAGCAAACCATCTACGAGGTATACCGTCAGGGGAGCACCTAGCCTTTCGGCCTTTATCTCCCGGTCCCGCTAAATGTTTGGACCTTCGGCTTTTTACTGACAAGGTGTTGTTGTCAGATGGGGATTTCTCCGTCCGGCGCATGCACACACCATCAGGAACCTAACCCCGGGGTTGCATCACTAGCTGGATGACTTGGGTAGCAACTTCCAGCCACTACGAGTCCAACACCTTGATGGGCAAGGACCATGGTTCCCTGGGCACACCCATCTCCGTAGTTCACTATTCGCTAAAGACTTCTCTATAGCAGGTGTGATCCTCCTTCGGCCCACTATTGGTTAAGCCTTACGTCGAATTCAGACATGCACATCCCAGGCTCGTTGGACCTGTGACTACGAGCCTGTGTAGACACGTAGCGCTGCTTTTCACATCCAGGTGGCCCCTTCAGTTTACTAGTCAGCAATGCGACTCGGGCAGTGTGGTCATCAATCCAAAAACTAGTTAGATATAGGCGCGTAGGCATTTTCCACCAAGGCCGTTCTCCCTAACTAGCCCCTTCAGGACTCGGGTCATGCGAAGCCGTCAACTCCGAAGCTCACACGATTTCCATAAGATGCACTCCCCCACCAGATGACACCACAATCGTGCTTGGCCTTTAGTGCTTCCCTCCCGCAATCTATGGGGGGAGGTAGGCACGCCAAGAGCCACCCGTACATAACTCAGGAGCACGGGAACGTTACCGCCCGAATGGTCTTTGTACAGATCCTCGCCATGGCGTCTCAACTGTACCAGGGGCCCCCTTGCGCTACTAGGTCCGTGGTGTCGTAACTCACCAAAGATCTTTGTCCCACTACAAACAGCCTTCCTTGGCTGAGTGTCACAAGGACACCGACCCCCCTGCGGGAGCAACAGACGGACAGACAGACAGACAGACGGACATGGCTCAATTTCTCTCGTCACGCTGATCAATAATATATATACTTTATATAGTCGGAGGTGCTTCCTTCTGTGCGTTGCAAACTTCATGACAAAGTTAATATACCCTTTCACATAGTGACGGGTATAAAAAAGATTCTCCTAAAGGTTTACTTTACCGGAAATATTAATAAATTCAAAGAGTAAAGTTATGCATTTAAATGGCTCTTTTAATAAGCAATTATGTGCTAGGGAAAAAGTAAGAAAATTTATAAGGAATCACTAATAATCATTTCCATGATTATGGCAGATAAACATCATATACAAATTAATTTGTCTTGCGTATTATGTATGTGCAAATGGCACCACCTCTTTTTTCAATTCAGATAATCGGGCGGAACAGTACGGGTTCTCACACCTCTTTCTCCCAAAGTTTTAACGAAGTATTACGTTTTTAATCTATTGAAGTCAACATACATATGGTTTGTGATCCTGAAAAACACGAAAATTTTGAACACTGTTCTTCTATTTCTACCTATGGCATCGTATAATCAAGACAAATAATTGGATAGGAAGAAGGATATTGTTTTTTTTTTCAGAAAGGATGCCTACGTTCAGTACTTAATCCATTTTTTCCAAAAAGTCGATACGAGTATATCCTTCGAATGGGAATGTTGTAAAAATGTGTGAAATCGGCATACTCAGTGTCATAATAATATGGATTATGACATATAAGTACTCAAAAAACTCGCAATTATTCATAATAATTTTTTGAGTTGGGTTCTGTATACTGTCAAAAACAAAGATCGGATCATTGAATTCTAATACTGCTTTGAAACGGTGAAAAATGTGAAGGATATCACACATACAACCTGGCCGGTTTGAGTACATAATTATATAACAATTTTCCTCTCTCGCACTTTTTAGGCATTACAGCCATTCTCTAAAACAGAATCAAGATCTATATCTTCTCCAAAACATCCTTTTTTGTGAGACATCCATTAGCACTTTTACAAGTATGTATAGCTACTCCCGATACGAACTTGAAATGTCATTAAAACAAAGCGAGCACTACCATACTAACAACATGAAGCAAATTAACATAATGGACGGAAGAAACAACTTTACCCTTTTCTCGGCACTCCGTTAAGAGATACTCCCAATCTGTCCGTGTTCTTTAAAAGTATAGATACCTATACTATACAGGTGAAGCATAAGAATATGTCTCGGACCTTTGTTGTTTTAATTTGTTAAAGTTTCCGAAATTGCGTAGGGCACCATTTGGCAAAGCAACGTTTTAATAAAAGAGTGGCGCATTCTAGTCAACTATGAATGGGCTTTATAGGCATTAGGCTAGACAAGTTGTTTTAGGTTTTGTTGGTATTGTGTTTGTTGAGAAGCGCGGTATTGTTCATCCGCGACTTAATCATTTTCATTTCCATCTCCTCTCCCCGGGAGGGTGCCGCAGTTTAAAAAGGACACCCATTTCCTGAGAGCTATGCTGTTTTTGTCATCACTAGCGGCTCTACACGGATTGCCTCCAACATTGTATATATACTTTTTTTTCTAGACTTCTCGCATCCAACCTAAGCACCCTATATTACTCATTCAAGTGCAAAGCAAGACAAAAGTAGCAGTATCCAAAATGGTCGAATTGTGCAGAGAAGAAGAAGAAGAAGAAAAAACACATAATTTATTGCCGATTAAAATTGAGGAAGTCCTTGTTTTTAGGTCTGGGGATTTTCTTTTAAAGCTCCAATTGTTTGCATTTTCTTTTAAAAGGCGCATGGAACTCGCACTACGAATAGGGCAATCATTCAACATATATTATAGTAGGCTCTTTACGAGGGGCTACATACCCGTACGTTCTGATAAACATTGAACACTGAACGTTCGAAATACGAAAGTTCCGAAGGTCGAAGTCCTTAAAACGGGTAATTTATGGGTAACCATTATGTCAAGGATTTTGAACTTTATTGTTTGAATACTTTGAGAGACGATTTAATTATTATCAATTATCTGAATTTGTTTTCTTTTTGCTTGGGTAGAAATGCAGAAGGAAACGCTCCTGCACTCATAGATAAGATATTTGTGCTACCGCTTTCGGCATAAGAAAAATCCAAAACAGTACAAATAAACAAATAAAAGTAGAACTTTATGCCTAAGCTTTTCTTGCACCAGGATATAGTCCAGTCATTAGGTGATTTTAGATTGCTAAATATGACTAAGAATATTTGTTTAGTTCTTCTTCCCTGTCGAAAGAGACAGTGGCGTATTTAGAAAATTCTCAAAAGGAGGGCACAGAGTACGGGACTTACTTGTTACATAAAGTTTTGGTGTGGGGATACCCGGTAGCATCTTCATATGAAAAACATTGGTAAGATTGAGGCGTCTTGGCAAGGAGCTGCAGTTTGTACACCAAAGTCTACCAGATATCATTTCCACAGCACTTTTAGTTTAGGTATTAGTGCAATTATGCAGATCTATACATAGACACCAATGATTTGAAGCCTACATAAAAACAAAGTTTAATTAAGAACATGTGACGCTCAGAGCTGCGTTCTTTGAAAGACTGACAGTCAATATGTGTGGAGCAGATTGCAATCCATTTCTTGGGTGAAAGCGTTTTTTTATTAGGGTTTTTTAGATTTTTTTTTTCAAAAAACCCTTATGAAATCGATTTAGTGTTTAGTCCATCCGTCCGTCGGTCCGTTTGTCCGTCTGTTCACTAAATAACTCGCGAACGGCTCAACCGATCACCATGAAATTTGGTAGGAATGTGTAGAATGGTTACAGTCTTTGGCACAAATACCTTAGAAGTTGGTAGGAAGAAGATAACAGGGTGTCCCGGACGTTTGAAAAACTTTTTTAGTTTTATCGGAGATTGACGTATGGGTATTTAAATCAAATTTCTAAACGAGTACATCTCATATCAGTTTAATTTTCCAGTTTCTAGTAATGGTAAAAAAGTTATTGGCGTTTGAAGTTAAACTTCCATTTCGACCTCCGTTTTTCTAAACCATTATAGGAATCGATATCAAACTTTGCACAAAGATTGGTCAGTATGGTCTTATATGTGTTAAATATTAAGACTGTTGACTTTTGCTAAGGAAAAGCAAATAACAGTAAATTTGTAAAATTTCAATTTTTTCGTGTGTAGCCCCTCTTAGGTTTCCAAATATGAAAATTCTGCTAAAGGTTTTTAGAAAATTACATAGGGAATATGTCTACGAATTTTCATTCGGATAACTGTACCGAAACCAGAAATATAGCCAAGTAAGTATTTAGTAAGGGCCTTTCACAATGCAAGGAAAGCCTCTTAAGCAATTCTTCAATGCATATCTTTTGACTTGATGAAACAATAAACATGAAATTTGGTGGAAATGCATAGAATGATAATAGTGTTTGCCACAAATATTTTTGAAGTTTTTAGGACCAAGTTAACAGGGTGTCCCTGAATAGCTGCAAAAGTATACTAGTTCAATACTCGTGGTGCCCCCCCCCCCCCCCTGTAAATACGCCACTGGAAAGGGGCACAAATATCTAACGGTGACAGCTAGGACTTTCAAGTTTGTAGAAAAATGTGCACCGGAATAAGCTCTTTATTTGGTCTCTGAGGCCCATTTTTCAAAAATTTCGATTCGAAAGTGTACAAATGGGGTCAAGATTTGCACGTTTTGAGGGATATTTGAGCGACTCTACCCACCGAATGGTAAATAGCTACGATACTGAACTTTGTAGAGAAATGTTTGATGGAATAAGCTTATTATCGCCAAAAGGGGCGATGTGCCTACACCGCAGGTCGAGCAACGCGGAACCATGGAGCGGTATAAAGAACGAGGCAAGGAAGAAGAAGTTTGATGGAATAAGCTCTACATCGAGTCTCAAAACGTATATTTGCTGGTCGTAGGACTACGATAGGTGCCCGGTTCGATTCTCAGTAGAAGCAAAGTGTAAAAAGGTAAAGTTTAAATAAGGTAAAAAAAGTTAAAGATATAAAATAAAAGAAAAAAAAACGGAAAAATAAGAAAAAATATTTTCCTGCTGAATTAATATCGGTCACTATTCCTTCCCGTCAGTGGCGTAGATAGCTTTTCTGAGAGGGGGGGGAATCATTTGGCAAGATTGCTTACACTTTTTCGGTTATCAAGTTTTGAATTTTAGAATAACAATTTCTGCATTTATTGCACTTTAAATTAGCAGTCGATAATTTGGCATTTTTACCACGGTGAGTGAATCGACAGTATTCCAATTTTCGTAAAAATTTTTGCTATTGTGATTGGAGTATCAGAGCTTTATATTGGGATAGATAGTGGTTCTCAAACTTTTTGGAGTCACGGAATACCTATCATCGCCGCTTTTCCTCCCGGAACATCTCAAAACAGGGATTAAAATAAATAATATAATTAAATCTCCAGAAAAGGGAAATTTTGAAGACGAGAGCTCGTTGAGAATTCCCAGTATACACTGAAAAAAAAAGGTACCCTGAAGCAATGAATTTGTTCATTAAACTAATGAATATTTACACCGATATCCCACCGAAGACGGCTTTCATCAGTCTAATGAATCTGATTTTATCAAAACAACGAACAAAAATTTCATTAAAACTATGAACTAATTCATAAAATTAACAACTTGTTCATTGATATAATTACAGAGTTCATAAATTAAAAAAAAAAACTGGCGCAGGCCGGACTCCAGCTTCATAAGTGTTGACGACATTCATTTTACATTTTACCTCTGCTCTGAAAAGCCATCAAAAATTACCTACCTACCTACAGTGGGAATCGATCCCTAATATATGGGTTCATAGCCGGAATGTACATTGCATTAGATTCTACTGGAAGTTCATTGTGTTCATGATCGCTTCACATTAAGTTGAAGTTTTGTTTTCGTTATACTAACGACCGGTGTTTCCTAAAATAGATGAACTCTGTATTAACTTAAGGAAGAGGAGGTTTATTTACTATGAATTCATTCATTAGTTAACTAATTCATCATGATAATGAAAAAAGTCTATGCTCCAAGTTCATCAATATTATGATGATTTTTTTTTCAGTGTATGATGATTTTTTTCAGTGTATGTTTTTAAATCGAAATTCTCCGATAACTGAGAAATTCGCTGGCAGATATTTGTTAAGTTTTCAAACTTGCAGGACACCGTAGCAGCTATCTTCTATAAATTTCGAGGCCCTAGCTATCAGCCAATTGTTTTAAAAGCGAATTCCCTGAGATATCACGGAACGCTAGGGTACCGCGGAGCTCCATTTGTTTGTCAATTTGTATTCGAATTACTGCCTGCATAAGATTATATCTCCTTCAATTTCTACAATTTTTTTTATAAAAGATTTATTTAAAAAACCTGGTTTTAGCTTTGAGAGTTCTTCGTATTAAATTCAATAAAATTGCGAACAACTACAGAAGTCAAGACTTGCTTTGCCCTGCTATACACGACAAAATATTTCGTCAAATTTTAACTTAAAAAAAAAGAAAGAATGTTGATAAACTCAAACAATAAAGAATGATCAAAAATTGGAAGTAGTTTAGAGCGTTTTCTATTCATTCGCATTAGCTTTCCACTCTCCTGAATAAATCTTTATAATCTTATACTGTATATTTCCCCATTGGAAATTGCGCTTCTGTGAAAGAGCACTTCGTTTTCCACATTATTTTTAAAACTTTGATCTGAACATTAAGATGTTCCAGCAACAAATTTTCAATCAGTGCTTACATTTAATTTTTCTAGCAGCACTTGTAGATTACTTCAGTTGGGCTTCCCTGTGCGAAACTCCAGATCCAATGTGAAAAAGTAAATGAACGTAAAGCCCTGTGCTGTAGATACGCTTAAATTTTACAATTGAAACAATTGAAATTTGAGGAAGTGCTGAATTTTCTAATGGAGTTCTGAAAATGGTTTCAAGTTTTCACGAAACAATACACACGTTCAACAATTCCAGCTAAAAGTTAACTTTTGCTTTGTTTTACGTATCTAAAGTAATAATAAAAAATGTGTGATCAAAGGGAGAGGGATTGATCCCCCTTTTATCTACGCCACTGCTTCCCGTCACGCCTTTAATCCGAATTCGATATAAAATTCACGAAATGTTTTCTAGCAGGTGAATTGAATTGATTTCGTATCACCGACGATAGACATTTTTTGCCGGGTCGCTTTAACAAAATAGTCCCTAGAGCAGACGTGTCAAACTCGCGGCCCTCCTCGCAGTTCTATGCGGCCCGCGGCCATGTCAAAGGTGAAATTGGTAAGATTAACAAATCCAGCCCTTGAACTCAAGTCTACAAAAATAACTAAAACTCTTCAGTGGCTTACGCAAGATTGTAAGTGAATTGAAAAAACATTTAGGTTTAACTCTTTAGATTTGTTTATTTCAAAAAAATAAGACTCACAACTGCACAAGCAATTAAGTCCGACGTGTCCGTCTTCTCTCACCACACTGATTTCCAATGGTCGACGAACAGGGCAAGTCAGTGGCGTTGTGATTGCAGTGGCGTTACAATATTATTTTAAGATTTTTTCTCGAGATACTACCAACATTTTGAGGCTGGTTATTTGATTTTATAAGACAGCTCATTTTTTTGTACAGGACAATACTACTCTTTATTTAAAAATTGGTTGTCTTTACTGAACATGAATTGAGATTTATTTGGAAAAATGGAAAATCTTTAAAAACTACGGAAATCTTGGAATTTGCGACTAAATCACCTAGGTGTGAAATTCCAACATAATAATTAGAGCCCAAGTGCCTGATTTTTAGACCTGTACTTATCAAGCTGTATTGGTGCATGAGTTTGTTTAAAACCATATCACAAACAACTTTTTGTCTCTTTTAGCTAGCTTTCTGCTGAAATTAATTTATTCTGACTATTTTGCCTCACAATGCGATCTGGATAACTGGTGCTAAATTTGTTTAATCTATTCAAAATTTGGCGCAAAACATGAAATTAACAAAAAGTGGTTACTTGAAGATCAATCATATTTTCACGTTTTCGCTTCTTGTCTTAATTTTGTAATGTTCTTGAAGTACATTTTCGAAAGGAGGGAGTTCTCACGGATAATCTTGAAGCCACTATAGTTATCCAGACTCTCTACCATATTTTAAAAGTAATATTCGATAATAAACTTTCGTAATACGATTACATAAAAGTTTTTAAAAATGTTCCTCCTGCGGCCCACCCAAAACTTAGGAGAGTCTTATATGGCCCGCGCCAGGTTTTGAGTTTGACACCCCTGCCCTAGAGTGTGCGAGTAAGACCTTATAAAATGTATCCATTCGCATTCGGTTTTCAAAGAAGTTTCAGAACATAAAACCACAGTCTTTCATGCATAAAAGTTATATCTTCATTCATGTAATCAAATTAATGAAACAAACGAAATGTTACGAACCAACATCCCTTCTTCCATACAGCTTGTACATATTCGTGTAAAAATCAATGTGTCTATTACAATATCTCGTTTCCCATATACATATTTACTTTCAAATGTTTGTAAAACTGTATAGGTATTCTCCACGCTTCATCCAACTATTCGACGTTGTTAGACTATATGTCCTTGGAACATATACTTTTTTTCAATATACCTGCCTGCAATCCCTCATGTGAGATTACATTGTTAAGAGTCCCTACATGAATGGAAAAAAACACACGAGTGCTTTTACATCACCACGTAAAGCTGGACCATTTAATCAGCTTAAGGTGCCACAATATAGTGGAAACATCAGCTTTTGAGAGTCGAGGCCAAACCACCTGAAGTATCTTTACTCTTGTCCTCCAATGGAGATAGTCCATTTTTTGTAGGAAAAAAACTACGGCGGGACATATACGACTTCGAGCCTTTTCAGTTTATACCAGAAAAAAGTTTGTGCTTTTGAGATGTACTCGTATGTATAATGGTAGGTTCACTGCCTCATGTTTGACAATGCCTGACTGCATAGCAACCAATCATAATTTTTTGACCGCGCCATGAATTAAGCCTTTGATGTTAGCAAAGTCGAAAATGTTAAAGCGAAATCGTCGAGATGGCAAAGTAATTATCCGTACCTTATAATGAGATATGAATATTTACCAGATAAATATTTCGTTGAAGTAGTTATCTTGATTTCTGCAGAAAGGAGAATGAACCTATCATTTGATGTTCTTGTAATGCACAAATTCATAAGAAACACTTTGATGGTGTGGCTGCCACTGCACCAAGTCCTCTTTCTTAGTGCAAACAAACAAGGCAAACCAAACTTGGAAGGATTGCAAACCATTCAAGCCCCACTCTCCTGGTATCATTTGACGAGCATAAGAATGGGTATCAGCTTCGGTCTACCACTCACACGAGGTCCTACCAAATGGCATTCGGAGAAAAAATGAAGGGATATTCAGTAAAGCTTGAAGCTGCTATAAGTGTTGTGTATACATATAAAAAAACACAATGGACCTACCACCCTTCGAGACTATAAGCTCTTTAAGTTCCACTGAGTCGAATAAAAATAATTTTTTAGCTACAGTTGATAGACAATTCGGATGAATTGTAAAACATAAGATGTAAGATTTTCTTTGTTTTCACGCTGACGGCATGCAAACCTAGCCTAGATCGACAAACATTATTTCCATCCAGCTAATGAAGGCTCCGGCTCCCGACTTCGTATAGTGCCGTGGGACATTTCGTCTTGACAGTTTTCGGTCTAGAAGCGAATTTCTGTCAAAAAATAATCGAGCATAATTTGTATTGTTAATAGCCGGGTCATTGTACCTCAATTTACATGAATGGCATGGAAATGGGTCAATTCGCACTTGGGGTTAGGATAAAAGAAGAGCAATAAACAAGAGGATATTGTTGGCCATGTCCAACTAGATGAAAGAAAAAACGCAAGCTGAAATTAAAGTATACTAGATTCGTTTAGTAAAAAGTTATGGCTAATTTAACAATATGTTTATTCAATCAAATTAACCTAAAATATATCCCCGATTCGAATAAACTAGAAAATTACATCTATTAAATTGAATTGCATAAATCTCATCTTGAAATTCACCGCTTTCTTGAATCTTGAATCCTTTTAAATCTATTTGGCATCGGTATCTCCAAAGAATAATGGCAGACGATTCAATATTCATGAATTGATTTATGTCACCACAATTGAAACCACCATGAAAACCCTCGACGACGAACATCATTCATACTTTCATATTTTCGAATCGGCAAAAAAAATAAAGTTAAGAAGGGATTTTCAATTCGGTCGAAGTCTCGCTGCTCTTATCGAAAAGGATATTTCCGCATTTCCGCAAACTTAATCGATTTATTCTTTTTTTATATTATTTTTTTGCTGGTCCCTACTTGATTGTATGAAATATGAAAGAGTTGGAGGGCAGAGATATACTCAACGACGGACCCAAGTGTAAGTGTTTAAACGTGGAAATCCAAATAGCCCAAACTATTTGTCTAGATTCAATTCGATTTATGAGTGATTTATAGTTGAATTAGATTGCTCTTCGGGTCGACTATGCATCTGTATGGAATGTGGGGTGAAAAATAATTCGACAATTGATTTGGACTTATCAGTTGACCCTTATCCAAAAGGTGAGCCTTTCGTGTTTTTATAGGAACATACATATGTACATAATTGATGTGCTGTCATGTATAATTAAACTTCCAAAAGGCGAGGCTTATACATGCATACATTAGCTCTATTTAGACAAACAATCACAAAAACCAATTTACCCTTCACAAGCCATTTTTGAACATTTAGGCATCCGTGTGTTTTGACACTCTCCGCTGACTCTTCTTTGAGACATATTCGAATATTACCTTCCAAGCGTCCCTGGTCAGAAGGCAAACTACCGCCCTCCGCCACTGGATTTCACGAAGACTTACGGTCAATTTCGAAAGGGAAACTTTGACCCTACCTGGATCTTTTCAATAATCTAATAATCTAAACTAGCTGTCTAGTGCAATTAACCTATGTTCCGATTTCGAGAGATTTTTTGTTTTCGGTAAATAAGATAGTATAAAAGAATTCGAAAATGCAAGTAATCAAGTAAAATCATTAATGTAATTTCGGTAAAAATCATTAGACGCCTAAAAAGTGGTACGTTTTGTTGATTTTTAATATTTTAACCTGGCGACATGGGAGTACAACGCTGTTCTATCCCTATATGTGGGTCAAATTAATCCGATTCTTAAGTTAGAAATTAAAAACTACTTGTTCAGTTTTTTAAATTGTTTTCTATTAAATTTTAATTTTTCTAGTTTAAAATTGTTTTATTTTCAACTTTCAATAGAAAGGACCTTATTTCTATATATTCGTTCAAAAAAGTTGAGTAAAAATTGTTTGGAAAAACAACAACAACAAGAGCTGCACGAAATAGTTCCGTGGACTAGAGGTATGGTCAAATTAACCCATTCTAAATCTAATCCATCTAAAACCTAACAACTTAATAATGAGACTTTTTTTAGAGATGGCAACACCGATAAACTAATGGTAGTCCATCTTTGACATACATACCATTTGAAGTTTCTATTCATAAGCTGGCAATGTCAGTATAAACATTTCGTGTTGATTGTTGACAACGCATTTACCGGACCATGGAAAGTTTCGAAAATTCACGAAAAAAACAACATTTGCGGGAAGTTTTACTTGGGCATTATTTTTAAGAAGACTGCAGCTCAGAGTCATCAATTGCTCGTGGAAGTTTACGGTGACGATGCTTTTTCGCGTGCACAGTGTTTTCGGTGGTTTCATCGGTTCAAAAATGATAATTTCGACATTACCGACGAAGAGCGACCTGGCCAGCCAAAAAAGTTTGAAGACGAAGAATTGACGAATTACTCGAAGAAGATTCGTGCCAAACGCAAAAAGAGTTCGCAATTTCGTTGGAAGTAACTCAGCAAGCCATATCGAAGCGGTTAAAATCACTGGGAATGATCCAAAAGCAAGGCCACTGGGTTCCGTACGAGTTGAAGCCAAGAGATGTTGAGAGGCGCTTTTGCATGTGCGAACAACTGAATACAACTGAATCAAAGGCAACGACGGAAGGGTTTTTTGCATCGTACTGTGACCGGCGATTAAAAATGTGGATACATTATGATAACCCAAAGCGAAAGAAATCATGGGGACCGCCCGCGCACCAATCAACATCGACCGCCAAGCCAAATATTCATGGTTCCAAGCTTATGCTCTGCATTTGGTGGGACCAGCTCGGTGTTGTGTATTATGAGCTGCTAAAACCAAATGAAACCATTGACGGGCAGCGCTATCGACTGCAATTGATGCGTTTGAGTCGAGCATTGCGTCAAAAATGGCCACAATATGCTGAAAGGCACGACAAAATAATTCTTCAGCATGACAATGCTCGCCCTCATGTTGCGCGAGTCGTGAAAACGTACCTGGAAACAACCAAATGGGAAGTGCTACCCCACCCGCCGTATAGCCCCGACATTGCTCCATCTGATTACTATTTGTTCGCTTCGATGACTCATGCGTTGGCTGATCAGCACTTCACTTCATATGAGGATACTAAGAACTGGCTCGATTCATGGATAGCCTCGAAAACCCAAGATTTTTTCCGCGACGGAATTCGTAGACTTCCCGAAAGATAAGAGAAAGTTATCGCTGCTGATGGCCAATATTTTGATTAATTTAGTTATATGAATAAATCTATGAATAATTCCAAAAAAAAGTCTCATTATCAAGTTGTACGCCTATGTAAATTCTAACTTATCCGCAATTTTCTGGAATTTTTTTTTTTGCTGTGGAATTTGCTGTTTTCCTCTGAACCAAAAATAACAAATTGTGATCTTATACACATCGCACTCATTCGATGCAAACAACTTACTGGAAAATTTGATAGGCGATGACAGTACATATTTCTAATATCGAGAGATGGACCTCTCCCTAAACCAAATCTTGGCGACATCTCAGCCAATTTAAAATGGGGAAGTAGTGGTAACATAGCTCGTTAAAACAAACGCCTTTTCAGCCTTCTACGAACTTTAATTTTTAAAATAAAGGTTTCAAAAGAGAGTGTGTGCTTAGATGAGTTATACTTCCTTCCTTACACTGTTAAGGATCGTTATGACAAAAACGATTTTTTCCCATTTTGTGGGAATTTTAGGTTGCTGGTAGTCGAAAAAAAACAGGAGTAATAAAAACGTGTCCAGCATTTAACGTACATTCACGAGTTGGTTAATTCAGGGGCGGACCCAGGAGTTTATTTCGGGGGGTGATTTGTATTTGCAAAGTGGCTCATGAAATATGTATACTCCAGCGAGTTGCGGCACACAGAGTGCATTTCGAGTCGGTTTCGAACTAGTGTTACATGGCGCGCTGCAATTCTCGTCAGATACCTCTACGTATGCAGCGCGTCATGTAATACCAGGAGAGGCAGTACCAGACTCAACCAGGCAAAGGTGTACGATCCTCTTATATAGGACCTGAAATACACCCTGGTATCGAATCAATTTAAATGGGGCTAGGCAATGGCTAGCCACCGATTGGATACGGCCGCATTTCTGACTATGTGTCAGAGAACGGGTTTTAAAATGAAAGTCGATTTTCATCAAAATTTTAAATTTATGTTTTTTAATGCTACCTTTAGGAAAAAACTAGTTTTGGTAACCGATCGTTACGAAAATTTGTTGGGGGAGGACTTGAACTACTTCATTGCATTCACAACAAATTTATTTATTTTTTTTTACATCCATCCTAGTCCAATGAAATAAAAATGTGATTAACCGACTTTTCCGTATTTCAAATTTTTAAAACTCGCATATAATAATAATAATTGAAATTACCCAAGTGGATATATGCAATCTTCTTTTGTAGTTCAATTATATAATCCGCAACTATATCTTTTTAATCAAAACTAATAAAATAAATTTATTAATAAATTTTTTATAACAATTAATATTAAATGTCGTCATATCAATGTAAAACGAGTCTGACGTCGGGCAAAGTCCTTTACTTAAAAAAAAATTAAAATAATTAAATTCTATGGATTTTATGTAGGCTGTGCATAGAAAATATTTATCAATAAGTTTACTAATTTAGTAATTGGGTAAATCATATTTTTTATAAGAACTGAGTCTGAAAATCATCACTTATTTGTTTTCTCATTAAAGATATGTTGTGTGAATTGTGTTGAATTTTGATTTTACAATTTCGGGGGGTGTTTTATCCCCTAAATCCCCCCCTTGGGTTCGCCCCTGGGTTAATTGTTACACCTATATAAGCTCCTCAATGTCTCCTTAAAAAAATTGATATTGAAGCATATATGCTTACTTATATGCACTGCCCTTGTTTAAACGAATACAGGGTGGAGCAGAGGGAACGATGTTTTTTGAACTGCTAGTACGCGGCGACGAGAGGGGGTATTGATCTTGAATGAATGTTGGCAGACCGACCGCCCATACAACGTAGTTTCATAATATTCTTTCCACCGTTGTTTGCAGCTTCTCTAACACAATTTGAAAGAAAGAAACAGTTTTTCCTGCTGCAAATAGTTTTTTATTTTGGCATATGTACATTTCGGAAGCAACTCGCTTCCTTCTTCAGTGCCTATGCTTCAGCATAGGAAAAACTGTTTCTTTCTTTCAAAAAAAAAAAACGTAGTTTCAGTCTCTATGGAGCGTTGGAGCGTAGAGCAGGGGTGTCAAACTCAAAACCTGGCGCGGGCCAAATAAGACTCTCCTCAGGTTTAGGTGGGCCGCCGGAGGACAATTTCAAAAACTTGCATGTAATCGTATTACGAAAGTTGATTGTAGAATATTACTTTTAAAATATAGCAGAGAGTCTGGATCACTACAGTGGCTTCAGGATTATACGTGAGAACTTCCTCCTTTCGAAAATGTACTTAAAGAACATTAAAAAATTTAGACAAGAAGCGAAAACGTGAAAATATGATTGATCTTCAAGTAACCACGATTACATGATTTGCGCCAAAATTCGGACAGATGATAAAAAATGTTTAGCACCAGTCATCCGAGGTCGCTCAAAATAACATTGGGAGGTAAAATAGTCAGAATGAATTAATTTCAGTAGAAAAGTGGCTAAAATAGACAAAAAGTTCTATGTGATATGGTTTTAAACAAACTCATGCACTAATACAGCTTGATGTATAGGTCTAAAAATCAGGCACTTGGGTTTTAATTATTATGTTGGATTTTCACATCTAGGTGATTTAGTCACCAATTCCAAGATTTCCGTAGTTTTTAAAGCTTTACCATTTAAAGTAAAGCCAACCAATTTTTTTCAACTGCATTTCGGGACAGAACAGTTTCACGAAGAGACTTAGTATTGTCCTGTACAAAAAAGATGAGCTGTCTTATAAAATCAAATATAACCAGCCTGAAATTGTTGGTAGTATTTGGAGAGTTTTAGTAACTTTTGTAGACTTGAGTTCAACTTCTGAATGTGTTCACCTTGCCAATTTCACCATTTTTGTGTTGATACAGATTGTGCTCCTTCGACATGGCCGCGGGCCGCACAGAACTGCGAGGAGGGCCGCATGCGGCCCGCGGGCCGCGAGTTTGACACGTCTGGCGTAGAGCATCGTGTGTTCGTTGTCGAGCAGTACTTTAGAAACAATGATTCCGTAGTGACGTCTTTTCCGTCAAAATTTTAGAGTTGAACGTCGAGGTGCAGTGTCTTATCGAAATACTATACTTCGATGGGTTGCAGCGTTTAGAAGTACTGGATCTGTGATGAAAATGAAACCATCGCGTCTTCCTCGTTCAGTACGAACTCCGGAAAATGTACACCGAGTGAGAACGGCAGTTGTTGCTAGTCCCAAGCGATCGGCTAGACGACAGGCTGTAGCGCTGGGTATGTCACGTCGTTCGCTTCATCGCATCTTACAGGATGACCTTAAGTTTCACCCGTACAAGATATTGATCGTGATCAGCTTAGTGAGGGGATTTTGTGCAGCGCAGAGTTTTGTCGCGTAATGGATGAAATTTTTACGGAAGATGCAGATGCTACATGTCTTCATGAGTGATGAAGCACATTTTTATCTAGACGGTTACGTCAATTTCAAAATTGTCGGTATTGGGCGTCGGAGAACCCACATCAATTACACAAATTGATCTCCACGGTTTAAAAATAACAGTGTGGGGCTGCATTTCAAAGATGGGAATTGTTGGACACTATTTTTTTTGAAGAGGTTGGAACTGCAGTTACTGTGACATCAGCTCATTAAAAAAATCTATTACTTACTACTTGATTTTATTAATTTTATCGAACCGTTTCCCAGTCATTCAATAGTGAAAAACATGCGTTCCCTCTGCTCCACTCTGTACGAAGATGTTTTCTCCTCCTATAGTCTAACCTAGACAAACCACCGATGACGAGTAGCCAGTACGCCGTTTGGAATGAATACATCTGGCAGAACTGTGCGTGAAGGATAAGTCCTACCTTTTGAATGCGCAGTTGCATTACAATTTAAGGTGAGGTTGTGATTGGGCGCTCTGAATTGAGACGAATGCACTTAACCCTAGAGTGGGCGCGTCTTTCCGAGAAACGTCAGTGGGCGCGTGGGAAGCATTTTGCCGCTCCTTTTCAGTGACCATTTTAAGTAGGAATAAGGCAACTGAATTAATTTATTTTCTTCAGATTTAAGTAAAACACAAATAAGCAATGACAAATTAACATATTTATTGAAATCTACTTGGAGAACTTCGGTTTATAAAAGGTTTTCGAAAACGCAACGCATTTCAATAGACTTTTAATATATTCTATCTACCTTATCGTATGTAATACTCATAAAAAAGGAAATTAACAGCGTTATTATATTATTATATAACATACCCAAAATTCCAACTTTGCCAAAAATATGTTTTTTTTTTATATGAGATATTTTTACCTACGTGAGAAGGCGCGCGATGAGCAAATTGCCGCCTGATGGTAACAACCTCCTTCTCCAGCCCCACTCCGCCCACTGACGACGTACAGCCTTTCAGCACGAGTTTTGGATGAAAATAGGGGCAGCTACTGAAAAGCGCAAACTTAACGAAGAATTATTTTACGAATGATTAAGGTTTTTTTGGTGAGGGCGGCAAAATGATCATAGCGCGCCCACTCTAGGGTTAACTAGAATAAATTAAAACGAGCTTTCAAAGTTTTAAAAATGCATCAATAACAGAACTTAAAACCCATAGCCAGTTTCAAAATTTGCCGCCCGGACAGTTCCGCATATGATAAATCCGACCCTGCCTATGTACGAGCTAATTACCAATCGAAGAATACATAAGAGATTAAAATATTTAAGCACAAAACCCTTTTACATTTTTGACCAACACAAAATTCAAGTCTTCTTACAAAAGCCCTAAATCGTTTCAGTTTTGCTGCAATTTAAAGTCACTTTATTCCATTTTCTCCGCATCACCAAAGGCACATCGGCAGTTAAGCAAATGCAAATGACATTTGCTTTTGTGAATACCCAACAATAGCCATATTGAAGATGCCTTTAATTATAGTTTATACCCGCTATAAACGTCTCCCGAAACTTTAGCTTATGCAAACATTGAACGTTCTATCCGGGAAAAGCAATATTCGAATCATCGAATCTTTGTGCCTCGGTTTTCATATAATGCAATAGAATCTTCTTGGCTCTAATTGGGCACTCCATTTCCATTCACCAGGACTCCAGACTCCACAACTGAACTGTGGATATACGGCGAAATGGTGTAAAATAAGCAAGCATAGAAAGCTCGATGTGACTTTTATTGTGTTTCATATAGAAAACTGAGCTAGAATTCAATGGTTGCAAAACAAAAGAGAATCTCAACGTTAATTTACTGTAAACGACTACTTTCGACTCTTTCCTTTGCGGAAATCTTTCGGACTATTTTGGAAAAACACCTATATATATAATGTATATAGTCGTATACAATTCGATCTGAACACTGATGCTGGTAATGTCTGCGTGTGTAAGAGCAAAATGTGTCTTATGCTTCAGAAAAGATAAGCAAAGTTTTACCTTACCGTCATCATTTACGGTAGAATATAATTTCCAACAACCGGAAAACTTTTTCCATCATCGGAAAATTACTAAAAAGACGTTTCTTCGTTTGTTCCGAATATAAGGATGTGTTGTTGGGTTCGAAAAAGTACAGGGTCTTAGATTTGTGTTTAGAACAAGCAGAGGTAAGTAGAATAAAGAATAAAGGACAAGATAACATATTTTTTAAACAAATTTAACGGGAGGTTTTTGATCTGAATTAACCTTTACTGAAACGTACCAAATATTCAATAAAACTGAAGGTTATTTATTGAAAGTGAGTATAACTACGAAACTGCTAATGTACAGCAACACTCTAATGCATTTGCGTGGCTGAATTTCATTTGCTTAATTCCGTGTCAAAATGTTTTAACTCAAAAAGGATTCAATACATGTCTATGCAACAGCTTAGAGGTTCTGAATGCGTTCAATCTGAAATCCTGCTCAAACTCCCCCGCTTGCTTACGAGTACATTATATTCATTACAGAATACATTTTCTCACTCAGTGAGACTCCTATCTGATCTCCAATGGAGCATGTCAACTGGATTTCTAACGAAAATATCCTATCTTATTGTCCGTATGGTTCGTTTCTCTGAAGACGTCAAATATAAGCCTAACCGTTATTTTCGTATCAAGACCACGATTCCTACAAAATTTGCATTTGAATAGATACAAGGATGGTTGACGCCAAGCCGCACCGTCTGGGTATAGGTGCGGCATTGAATGAAAAGCGAACAGATTTTCACGCAATTTGTCCTAATCAAAAGAAAACGCAGCCCGAGTGATGTTTATTTTCGATTTTTTCCCTTTTTTGTATAGATAAGAAGGAGAACCAAGGGAATCTTTAGCATCATATGCAAATTAGAAAGATAATGTTGAAATGAAAGGATAACAAGTGATAGGTATCACACAACACAAAAAGAAGGGTAGGTAGAGGACACAAAAGAATCAAATTAGTTTATTAATCAGCCGTGGATTGATATTCATCGTGTATTAGAAGTGCTGAAAATTTCCCCATTATTTTCGAATTAATTGCTTTTCTCTCATCCTTTTCATTTCGACTAACAAAAAACTTGTCTATTCCAAAAACTAGCAAAAACAAAATGGCGACTGAAACCCAAACCTAAAAAAGACTTTTCCAAGCCACATAAGTATGAAGAAACTTTTCTATTCTACAAACACCACTCTGTTCGAGCCCGCATCCCAACAGGTTCAAAATAAAAATGCCATATCTGCTGTTGTCTGTTCTTAAATTTATTTCTCATAAACGAAGTCATACATCAAATTTCAATTTTGCTGGATGAAATAGAGGTTTACCCAGGCCGATGAGACAATGTACCTCGTGTCGGCTAACAGCAAAAAGGGTACGTGTGATCCATATAGAAGAACGAGGTTTCGTATCCAAATCTATATACATATATACACACACACATATCATATCCTTTGAGCGACTGGGTGTAGTCCATATAAGCAATAGACGAGTGGAAAATTTATGAAAAAAAAAACTTGACGCAATGCGGAAGACAATTCCCTACTAACCTTGTATATTTCAGGCATCGGATATTCGAAGGATTTGCTATTTGGGACGAAGAACAGGAATATGCCACCCGAAACGACGAGAAAAATTATGCCGGCGATAAAAGGGCATAGGCAGAGTGAGATTTGCGATTTACTCTTGCTTGCTTATAGACATATTCACTCTGGAACATGTGTATCCCATGTCGGCTCGTCTTCTTCCTGTTCCGAAAAAAAGGATACGACCATGCTAGCGAAGGCATGAAATTTTCATTTTTTTCACGTTAAGGTGAAAGTGGGTCCCAGATTTTCCTTTTGTGAGGAATTGATATTGAACGTATTAATTTTGCTTGATCCATTAGAGCTACTTTTTAGGATAATACTCGTGTGCTGAAAGACGATATTAAAATGGTAGCAACAGCACCATCATGTTGGCAATATTTATGAGTATATTTATATGCCTGAATGTATAACGTGAACTGGCTTTCCATGAAGAGGGCTGTATGCATATTTTGAATCAAAAAGGTGGTCCCATATGTTTTGAAATGTGTATACCTATATTTATACCCTCATGTATAATAATAAATGGTATATGGGGTATATTACTTTTGTCACACTAAAAATATTTAACACTTAAAGAAAAGCTGCGTCAGTATATATTACATAATGCACATAAGTAATTTCTGGGAGTGCCCTGTGGCATGGGTTACGAATGATGCCACCGCTTTTCCCGGCGTGTCTCGTAGAAGGCGACAAAAGAGGGACAAGAGAGATGAGAACTCTTACAGTGACAAAAAATCCCTAATCCAAGGTGGATCAGCATGCGCCGATGGATGCATGGTCAAGAGGGTGCTTGGCCCTAGTATTCGAAGGTAGCAGGCAACCATTACATCTGAAGCCTGAGGCACATTTTAACATCAACGAGATCTCCCATAGATTAGTGTGTGTGTGTGCCGTGTCTGGAGATAGCCGGCGGATGTAAAAGGAAAGTCCATAAATTTACTTCTTTCCACACACTAGTGCCAAAACACAACCTTTCTCCAAAAGGTGTAAAAGAATGGAAGGCCTTATGGAAATTCACGCAAATATAAGCACTACCCCGCCGGACACTACTTCTGCTATGCGGTTGAGTGATCCCGGGGCGAACTTAGTTCGCGCCAGAGCTCGACGGTTTCCGGGGGCGAGCACTATAAGGCAGTCCAACTACACTGTGGAGAAGCTGAGGGTTGCAAGCTGGAATGTAGGTTCCATGACGTCGAAGAGCGAGGAGATTGAGGATATCATGAAGCGGAGGGGGATAGACATTATGTGCGTGCAGGAGACGAAGTGGCGAAATACCCATATCGACAGAGCCCGGTTTCTTACAAATTCCAAGAAGTACAAATTGTACTACTATGGAATCACAAATCAATGAAACGGAGTTGGCATTATTCTGGAGTCGTCCTTGCTGGCAGCATAATAAGTGTCGCGAAGAGAAGTGATCGCTTGATCAGCATCAAATTGGTTATCTGCGGAAGGGTGTGGAACGTAATAAGTGCCTACGCTACCCAAGTGGGACTGCCACCAGAAGAAAAAGAGGCCTTTTGGAACGACGTTGACCCCTGATTCAGACCATTCCAGATACCGAATTGGTGTTCTTGGGAGGAGATCTAAATGGCCATGTGGGTGAATCAAATTATGATTACGAGGATTGCCATGGTGGAAAGGGTAGCCCTTCAACGGTCAGAAATGACGAAGGTGAAGTTATTCTGACCATGTGCAGATCGCACGGTTTGGTTATCCTAAATACATGGTTTGTGAAAAACGAGAGACACCTGATCACCTACAGTAGTGGACACGGAGATAGGAAACATGAAATGCAGATCGATTACCACCTCTGCTTCGATTTTATGAGAAGGTGGGTAAAAGACTGCAAGATTAGATTAGATTAGATTGTGGGGGGGCGCGAACCCGATGGGGGTTCGTAGCACTGAAGCCGAAGGGCCTATTGTGCTATCGCCCTGGTCATCTGTGGGCAGGACTAGTCCTGACGATCGAGCTTGATCGTGCTAAGAAATGAGCTGAGTTTGCTGATTGACGTCGACGCTATGTCGTCCGTGTCTGGATAGGCCACTCCAAATTGTGTCCAGCGGCGTTGGGCCAGAGCATCACATTCGCATAGGAGGTGGGTCGAGGTCTCGTCATCCTCTTCGCAGAATCGACAGCTCGCGTCTTGTACGAGCCTCATTGTGCGCAGATGTGATCTTAGGCAGGAGTGGCCTGTAAGAATTCCACATATGGTACGTACTCTATTTCTGGTTAACTGAAGTAGCTCGGCCGTTCTTTTATGGGAGTATCCTGCTATGAACAGTTTGGATTGCCTGAGCCCGGGTATATTATCCCAGCGCTCAGATGCTCTAATTTGTTCCTGGTTCTTGATTAGTCTTTTTACTACGCATGTAGAGATGCTACTAAAGGGTTCTGGGCCGCATAAATGGGTTGCTGCGGCTGTGCGTGCTAGCTCATCCGCCTGTTCGTTCCCCGTGATGCCTATGTGACCTGGGACCCAGAAGAGTGTTAATCTATTGTTTGCGCCTAGTTTGTTCAGTGCATTCAGACAACACTGAACCAGCCTTGACGTAACGGTGTATTTGGTGAGTGACTTGATAGCCGCTTGGCTGTCTGAGAAGATCGCTATTCGTTTATTTACATAGTTAGCACGCAAACATAGATCGGCGCAAGTTGCAATTGCATGCACCTCCGCTTGAAAGACAGTAGTGTGTTGACCCATAGGTATAGAAACCGTGTGAGTTGGACCCACCACACCTGCTCCTGAACCTTCGGTTGTTTTGGAACCGTCAGTAAACCACTTTATGGTCTGTGGGTGCAGCTTAGCGAAATTAGACTGCCACTCCTCTCTGCTCCATGTTTCAGCCCGGAAACGGCGACCACATGAGATCTCCTTTGGAAGGTGATCGGAAGGCATGTTCGCAATAGTTACGTTGTTGAGAGATTTAAGCTGCCCCTTGGTAAGCTCCAAATTGGCATCGCTCGCGATGAGTCGTGCCAATGCCAGTTTTGCCACAGTTTCGAGGTGTATGTCAACTGGGTGTAGGTGAAGTAACACCTCTAGAGCGCTGCTAGGGCAAGATCGGAGTGCACCGGTGGTAATGAGACATGCTAGCCTCTGTACCTTGCCTAACACAGACTTACCTTCCGTAGTCAGGGCTCTCTTCCACCAGACCACAGCACCGTAGTCTAGAGTGGGTCTAACTATTGCTCTGTATATCCAGAGCATAATGGAGGGTTTCATACCCCAGGTTTTCCCTACGAATTTTTTGCATGTCCACAGGGCTCTGGTGGCTTTTTCAGCCGCCGCTTCGACATGCTTTTGCCAGTAAAGTTTACTGTCGAGGATTACCCCGAGGTATTTGACTTGATTCCCAATTGGTAGTTGGGTGTTGTACATTGTCGGGCGTCTGAGTTCAGACGGATTTCTATTCCTGGAGAATGGTATAATGATCGCTTTGGATGGGTTTACTCGGAGCCCGTTCGCATTACACCATTCTTGAACTATTTTTAGTGCTGGTTCGAGTAAGTCAGGTAGTGTTTCCTCAAACAAACCCTTTACCACTATAACCACATCATCGGCATACCCTTGCACGGAGAAGCCATTCGATGTGAGCTTCCACAAAAGTTCGTCCACAACCAGGCACCACAGGAGGGGCGAGAGTACGCCCCCTTGTGGGCAGCCTCTAGTAACCTCAGCAAGGAGAGATAGCTCGTTGATTTGGCAGACGACTTTTCTGGTGGAGAGCATGCTGCAAATCCATCCTATTGTCGTTTCCCATTTTTGGAATGAAGACTACTTTCGCAAGTCTCCATGAGCGCGGGATGTAGCCCAGCGCAAAGCTGCTTCTGAATATACTCAGGAGGTATGGAGTTAAAAGCTCCAGACCCCTTTGAAGGAGAGCTGGAAAAATCCCGTCGGTGCTGGCGGATTTAAAGGGCTCAAACGAGCCTATGGCCCATTTTACATTATCTTGAGTAAAGATTAGTCTTGCTGTACTCCAGTCCGAAGAGTTAGCTCTGTACAGGCTGTTTTCATTTGATGGTTCCTCATTCCTCAGTATGTGGCATCCCGGAAAATGGGTACTGAGGAGTAGTTCGCCCGTCGTGAGGGCGTCAGTCGTGTAGCGCCCATCAGGGTGCCTTATGGTGCTTATGTGTTCAGTGTCCTTTTTAGCCATAACTCGATGGAGTCTAGCAGTTGTGTTAGTGCATTCAACACCTTCACAGAATTTTCCCCAGGAGTTCAGTTTGGCAGACCTGATTTTCTTGTTGTATACGTTAAGTTGGGAGCGATACGTGTCCCACTCCCCTGTCCTTTTGGCTCTGTTAAAGAGTCTTCTTGTGAGCTTCCTTAATCTCGAGAGCTCTGGAGTCCACCAGGGTACTCCCTTATTGTCTTTGGTCCTTCTGAGAGGACAGTTTTCCTCAAAAGAGGTAACTATGGCCCTTGTGACATTCGAGACCAGGCTGTCCAGACTTAGCCAGCTGGAGCCAGTCCTGTCGATGCTGGATAATCTCTCCCGCAGAGATATTTTGTAGTTGTCCCACTCTGTTAGCTGTGGTATACGCCTTTCTCGCAACATTGTTATGGGCACTGTAAGCTGGAATCTGATATGCATGTGATCTGACATTGAGGTTTCGTCAGATACATGCCAGTTTCCCACCCAGTTTTCGGCCCGTTGGTTGCCAAAAGTTAGATCGAGTACTTCCTGCCTCGATCTAGTGACAAAGGTAGGCTTGCTACCTGTATTGAATAAGCTAAAATTTAGGCTGGAGAATACCTCTAACAAGTACTCACCTCTTATGTTAATATCTGTACTTCCCCATACTGTGTGGTGGGCGTTGGCGTCGCATCCGACGATGAGAATCGCCTTGTTTCTGCCGCAGAAGTCCGCCAGACTTTTGAGCTGTGATGCTGGAATCTCCCCATCTCCAGGGAAGTAAGCTGACACCGCAACGAGCTTCGTTTTGGTGTCGTCGTTTAGTGTGATGCAGACCGCAGTCAGATCACTGTTACTGTACTCTGTAAGATATATAAAGTTTATACTGTTTCTGATTAGTATACAAGCCCGAGGTCTGCTCGAACTAGTATCATATACAACTGAGGACCCGCTTACCTTGAGTCCCTTTATGTCTCCGCGTACTTGCCAGGGTTCCTGAATAAGAGCTACGCCCAGGCCATCCCTGGCGAACCTGGCAACTACCGTATCCGAGGCTGTGATGGCGTGATGCAGATTAGCCTGCAGCACGCCCAGGGATACGTTAGTCGTCAGGTTCATGGCTGTCGTCCACGGGTACGATCCGTCCTTTTTGCTTCGTCGAATCCCCTTCCTCAGTCTCCATATGGATTATGGTTTCTGAGAGAGGGGATTGTACGTCGTCTTCATCTGTGATTGCGAGGTCCTCGTCAGTTGTTGGCCCGACCTCCTCGTCCGCTGACAGTTCGACCATCTCCTGCTCGGTGGGAGCTGTCGGTGGACTTCGCGATTCGACAGAGCTCTCAACAGCCAGCGGAGGTTTAGCTTTGGTCTCGCGCTTCCAAGTTTTCGGATGCAGAGTGACCCTACTAAACTTGTAGCTTAGGCTGAATTCAGCCTTGACGATTGCCGCGAAGGAGATCGGATCTATCGAGAGCGTGGCTGAGATACCTTTGCCCTCGCGTGTCTCACGGAGCACCCTCCAGTCCTGAATGTGGAGCCCATCGTTTTGATTCTCCAGGTACTTGAGCGCTTTCTCCACATTGCACTCCGTGGTGCGCGGAAAGTAGACGTTCGCTATTTGGTTGCGCGGAATGTCGCTGCCCAAAACTGCCTTGAGCGATGCTCCCGGCCACGGTTCCATTCCGCCCGCTAGCTTTATGAGCCACTGCACGGTAGCTTCATTCTCGCATTCAAACAGAATATGGCCTGCCCTGAAACGTATCCCGGCAAATTTCGGCTTTATCTGCTTTGCGTTTTCCGTTAGGATCTCTGCCAACAGCACGTTTTGAACCTTCGTCTTTTGCTCTGCCGTGAGCAATTCAGTCGGATTGGTGGGGATTATGGCCACATTTGTGATAGAGGCCACTTTTGCGTAGGAGGCCTTCGGTTTTCCTTTGCCTCCATTGGAGGCAGAAATCCGGCTTCTTTCGACCGTGCCTGTCGTCGCCTTGCTGGTTGATGGTGGGTCTTTCATCTCGCCTCCTTCGATGCCACCTACAATCTGGACAACGCTGCCTTGGTCTTGGCCCACCCGTTGCCTCTTACTGTCTAGCGTAATGGCAGGTGAGACCTCGTCCGTGGAGCGTTGCCGCTTTGCTTGAGATAGCATCTGGGGGGAGTTGCAAGAGGGTCTAGCCGCTAGCTCTCTTGCTTTTGCGGGCTCATGTCCCTCTGCCAGGAACTTGATGTAGCGTTTACATCCGGCGCCGCTGAGTCCCTTCCTCAAGGGATCTTTGACGCCTCCTGGTTCATAAAGGACAGGATTCTTCCTCCTAATGTTCGATGGGCCTGGTTTGGGCTCGTCTATGTCCGAGAGGTAGAGCTCCTCTGGGACACCGCGTTGGGTGGCTTGATCTTTGCCATCCCCTGGCTTTTCGGAAGTGCTAGCCTTCCCTTTTTCCATATTGGAACTACTCGAAGCAGTGGATACCACCTTTGCTCCGAGAGTGCTGGTTGTTTTGGTTGTTTTGTTTTTGTTGTTTTTTATTGTATTCATGTTTTTGTTCCCACGATTAGCTAGGGATGAACTGTCCACCGAAGCAGAGCCCCGCTTGCTCCGGTAAGGTCTTAGCTACCCTTGGATATAGACCCGGTATCCAAGGAGCTCCGTTAATGATGATCATTTACGCCCTGATCACCTTCCCCCGATGGGCACGGGTCGCCTGACACCCCGGGGATTTAGGCATATCTAACACCATGGACGTTCTCAGAGACAGTATGATTACAGATCCTGAGAACGTCTGGTGTATACAGTGATACTAGGAGCTCGACTCGCCGACTCACAATGCACCTAAACATATATTTACTTGCATGGTCAGTCTTGTCTGAGAGGAGGTCCCTCGATCACCGGCCCCCACAGTTTAGCCTTCACCGGAGTGAAGTTTCTAGCGGCCACCGCGGAGAGGTACTGTGGGCACTTCCCGTGATGATGACACCTTCAACCTGCCATCTCACGAACTGACCACCACTGACTGCAGTGGTGGACTTTGCAGACTGCAAGGTGATCTTGGGTGAATCAGTAGTTAGCCAACATCGTTTGCTCCTGTCAGAATTTATTTTGAAAGTAGGAGGAGCAAGAAATAGAAGAACTTCCAAGCCTGTCGAAAAAATCAAGGGGCACAATCTCACAAACGACAGCTTCGAACCTGTAGTAACTCCATTCATTGATAAAATGACGGAGTGGTTTCAAAACAACACCAACTGCACCGAGCACAGTCCAACATAAATGTGGAATACTTTCGCTGAAAGGTCAGTAGGTGAGGCGGAAAAGGCACTTGGAGTTTCGAAAGGTCCACTCGACACGAAGAAAGAAACATGGTGGTGGAACACCGAAACTAAGGAAGCAGTGCAAGCCAAATCGAACGCATTTAAGGCATGGACGAAATGTGAGTCAAGCAGTGAAACCGAACGGGTTCAACTTCGCGAAAATTATATGCAATGCCGGAAAAACGAAAAGCGCTTGGTAGCTCAAGCAAAGGCGAAGGCAGCTGAGAAATTCTACCAAGAATTAGAAACTCAGACTGCGACCGAAGAACCGTCTTTGCGCGAGAGACCTAAGCACGACGCCAGGATATTTAGGGTCGCAGCCCAAAGGAGAAGGAACGCTCGGGAAATACAGGCGCCAAAGTACGTGGAGGACGCGCAAGGAATGTTGCTGATTGACGATACGGCAATTTGTAGCAGGATGCGAGAGTATTTTGACGAACTTCTAAATGAAGAATTTCCTCGAGCAGCTTTTCGAGATGTTGAGCCGAATACCACAAATATTGAAGATATCTCAGAGGAAGAGGTGATGGAGGCAATGCATCAGATGAAACGCGGAAAGGCAGTCGGACCGGACAAAATCCCCGCGGAATTTTGGTTGAAAATGGAAAATGTCGGGCTTAGTTGGCTCACAGTTCTCTTCAACAAAATCAAAGGCGGGCAACCGATGCCTGATGCTTTCAGGGAAAGTTTTCTTCTTCCTTTCTATAAGAACAAGGGAGACTCACGCAAACTCAACAACTATAGGGCTATAAAGTTAACACCTCATACACTGAAGATCTACGAGCGAGTTGTCTGCAACCGATTGAGAAAGATTGTGCGGTTGAATGACAATCAATGCGGCTTTGTACAGTCGATGCGATTCAGTGCATTCGTATTGCAATGGAAAAGTATAGAGCAGCACGAAAAGACTTGCACTTTGTGTTCATCGATTTGGAAAAGGCATTCGATAGAGTACCTCGTGATCTGATATGGTTGGCCTTGAGAGCATTTAATGTCCCTGATGCATACGTCAGGATGATATGAGACATGTATGATGGAGCTACGACTAAGGTTAGATGCACAGCCGGTGAATCAGAAGAATTTCCGGTGAATGTCGGATTACACCAGGGCAGTGTATTGAGTCCGTTGCTCTTCAACATCATCATGTGCTACTTATTAACACGTATATCCGACGACCTAGAAATATCTCTTCTTTTTGCCGATGATATAGTCCTCAGTAGCCCAAACATCGTTGCCTTGCAAGCTGCACTTACAAAATGGTGTGACATTCTGGAGGAGCATGGACTGAGGGTAAGTATAACAAAGACTGAGTTCTTATGCTGTCCATTCTCAGACTCAGATGCACCGATACCAGATATGTACGTCAAAGGAGAGCAGCTTAAGTCTTGCACCAAGTTCAAGTACCTTGGCTCGATGGTGAACAACGGAGCTACATGCGATGATGACATCAAACATCGCACAAAGGTTGGGTGGATGACGTGGCGAGAAAACTCTGGAGTTTTCTGCGATAAGAAAATTCCACTGAAGCTAAAGGGCAAGTTGTACAAAACGGTTGTACGTCCCGCACTCATGTATGGATCAGAATGCTGGACCATTTATGAAGGTTACGCGAAAGAAATGACAGCGACTGAAATGAAAATGTTACGCATGTCAGTTGGTGTAACGAAAAGGGACCACATCAAGAGTAGCTACATCCGAGGCAGCTTGTGCATAGACCAACCAATCACCGAAAAGCTCGAAGACCGACGAATGGATTGGTATTGCCATGTTCAAAGGCGTCCGCCTGAGAACCCCGCAAAGAGAGCGATATCAATGGAAGTTCCACTTTATGGACCCAAGGCCAGAGGCAGACCGAAGAACACCTGGATGTGTCAAATGAAAAAGCAACAACAACGCATTGGTCTCGGCGATGACACGATCCAAGATAGAGCTGCCTGTAGAAATATGCTGAGAAACTATCGCCAAAACGGGCGATGTGCCTACACCGCAGGTCGAGCAACGCGGAACCATGGAGCGGTATAAAGAACGAGGCAAGGAAGAAGAAGATACAGAAAATGAAAAAATGTCACTATGGATTCCATAACGATACCTTAGAGCACAATAGTGCTAATTCCATATTTCAACATTTGGAGAAAACGCGAAAATAAAGTTTCAAACTTTGTTCCCATCTTAGGTAAGTTAATTTTTGCAAATATTTTTAGCTTTTTAAGCAGGTTACACTGCCAAAAAGATAATTATATTGAAATCTGGCATTTAATCGTTATAATTTCGAAGGAAAATCTAGGAAAAAAGAGGAAAGTACGGACTTAGCACTATTGAGCACTTCATTTTATACCAACCATGGACTTGACGGAATAATGTTCGTATTGTCGTTAAAATATTGTAAAATGTGGATGAATATTCTGCTGGCCCCTACAAAAGCTCTCGCCGTCCGTTTATTAGCACAAACAAACGGACGGCGAGAGCTTTTGTAGTGGCCAGCAGACAAGCATTGTGCATTTCACATTGTAAGAACGATGGTTCTTGTCGTGCAAGTTTACCCGTCCGGTTTCGTCCTACAATCTGAAAACACCCTTTAACTCTGTTAAAATTCAATTTGATATTTAGTACAAATATCGTAGCTTTCCGATTGTTATAAATGAAAGTTTATTTTTTGGTTTTGTTAATACCCGAAGGACCCTTGTTTCAGCCTGCATGATAAAGAATTTCCAAAAAAATTTTGTGGACATAGTAAACAATTCTTGGGTCTAATACAATTTTTAATTTTCTGGAGTATGGTTTTATTCAACCTGTTTTCAACAGCTCTTTTGAAAAGTATATCTTTTGGAGCACAGTGGTTGAGTATAGTTGAACAAAATATGTCGTCACAACGCGTTGAACATGCGAATGCCAGATTTCACGTTGAACTGTAGATTTTAGAGAGGGATAGCCTTACACTAAATTCAATGTAAGCTGGCATTTAACAGAAACCCCAATATATGTTATGGAGGTTTCCTTTTTTGGAGAAAATATAGAATCCAAATTAAAGCATTTGATGTAAGGGCTTACATTGACCACCAGTGATCATTTGAACCTTTGTCTCGGAGGTAGACGATCCTTCAGTCAGTTTTTACCCATTTCAATACCATTCAAAGAAAGAATATGCCAATGCAAACACTTTCCAAACAATTCATCCCAAGATCCTGTGATCCAGCAGCCAAACCCGGCTTATTCGAATCAGGAAGCAACCGTGGCTAATCCTTTTTATGTTTCATAATGGTAAACATTCGTTTTATGGATGTTACTACCACAAATTCAACTTTCTAATTGTTCCAAGTATGGACTTAGCACAAAATAGCGCTATAACTGGACTTAGCACTTTTGCCCAACATTTTTTCGATCAACCTAGGACATAGCGTTTCTTGTAAATGTTAATTTCCTTGGATTTAGCTGGGTAAATGTTGTTTCAAGATTAAGTACTCGATGGAGAACTTGACAAGGAATAATAAGATGCAAATAACTCAAAATCGAAAAAAAATGGACTTAGCACTATTGTGCTTTAAGGTATCGATAAGCAGTTCTCAATAAGTGCCCTATTCAGTTGTCAAATCAAATACATATCTCTATACTCAGCCCACTTGAAAATAGTAAAAAGTGTGAACGTAGCTTAAAGCGAACGATCTCCCTCTCTAAATACTTCATCTCAATGAAAGATAATAATTTTCATACACAAATAACAAAGAGACTATAAAGCCTTTCGCATCATCTAGCGAAAAATTATATTACATGCTTTTGGTATAGCAAGGTAGCGACTTCTTATGCCCGGACCATTTTCGATTTGGGTGAAGGTGAACGTATTACATAGAAAGAATAAAGAAAAAACTTTGAAATTTTTCTCAAGCAAATCGTCCTCTCCAGTCATACGTGTTATGAAGGTAGATTGAAGAATGGAAGGATTTCACGTACATATATAGAACGTTCAGTTCAGGTCCGATTCGCTGACTTCAACAATGCAATATATCTCACAGTCGTCGCATACAAAGGATTCATGGTGCGGCACGCGAGGAAAAACGTGATGGAAAATTCAGAGCACGAAAAAGAAAATCTGGATGCCTTCGCTTGCCAAAAAGTTCTTTTATGGCTTAAACTATTTCCATCCTGTGGGAATGACATTGCTGTGAATTGGGCTTATCCCTTGAACAAACTGCAGACAAAAAGCGAGCTAGTGAAAATCCTCTTGTTTTTACTAATGCGAAATTTTCATAGCAAAGAACCTATTTATTGTGCGCGCTTCTCTGCATATTCTTCCGTTTGTGCGGTTTTTCCATGTGACGCTTGAGACTTGACGGCTTGAAAATTAAAATCTTTAATCTGTGCTTTTTATTTAATTTATGTTTTTTTTCGATTGATTAATAGGTTTAAGTAATTTTATTGTTTAATAACTACACAGGATGAACGAAAAAACCCACTTAGTATTTTAATCCACAGACCACAGTAATGCTGATTTTACGAAGAGTTTGTGCAAGTTCTCCCAGCAAATCGTCGTAAAGTTGAATGATTTTTTTGTCACTAAATCGTGTCAAGAAAGATTAGAGCAGATGTTGTCTGGTCTACCATCACCCTGAAAGTGTAGTTTTTGCACTCATTTTACGAACGAAAATTATAATTCATTATAAGAGCATTTTTTATCATAATTCTCACAAAAAATGGACGCGGTTAAGTTACCGCTTAAGACCAGCTGTTCTCTCAAACCTCTCAAACAGCCAGCAGCTGACAGTTGCTTTGTATCTTTGTGTCGCTTTCGTCGGCTTATTTTTTTAGATTTGATGGATTTTATCACAAAAAAAAACCATTGTTTATTTGCAAAATCTAAAACCAAAATTGGCTATTTACGCTTTGAGCTCCTCGCGATAGTAGTGCCATTTGTGGATGATGCCGCGGCTAAGTGAAAATCCACACCTTCCGTGTCATTCGACCATAGACTGATAACGTGATGACGTTTTTGTATGAACTCATTTGAGAAGAGATTAATCGTCGTTTAGGTCAAAGTTCCATGGTTGTGATAATATCACCTAAGATACAAACCAATATACCGAATATGGCCACCAGGAGGCGCTAGTATCGTTAAGGAAAAAATTCGCTCGATACCGGATCTAGGAATGTCCCCCCAATTCGTATGCTTTAAAGGAGCACTTCACCCTGTAGCTATTATATAGTAACACAAAATCAGTTTATCGTGTGACATTGTTTAAAGAAGTATTTTGATGCGACAAAAAATCCTTAAAACGTTTTCCGGAAAGCTTCTAATATCCTTATATAATCAATTCCCGATTATATCCAATAAGACTTCGATAACACTTTCTCTTAACGTTAACCTAAAAAGATACTCCATTGAATACTTCTCTATAGTGTTTATTGGATGACATAACACACACATAGAATAGTCTCTCTCCAAATTAACACACACATGAAATAGTCTCTCTCAAAATTAACACACATATGCAATAGTCTCTCACTAAATTAGTGCTCTTCGACTTACTGGATCATTTCCAGATTTATTGGAAATCCCATACAAAATGATGATCCTGGAAATTGATCCAGGGTATGACTTGGATCATCTGCCAAACTAATCCCCCAAATGTCTCCGCGAACAATTTCCCCGAAATTTCCCGTATGTCAGTTTGTTATTCAGTATTTTTGGTTTGTAAACTTTATTTAGAGTTAATCATTTTAATATTTCTTCAGACTTTTCCTTTCAATTGTATATCGTACGGTGCATCCGAAGCAACAATTCGTTTGCTTTAAAGAAGCACTCCATACTGTAGCAATCATATAGTACCACGAAATTCATTTATCGTGTGACATCGCTTAAAGTAATATTTTGATCCGATAAAACATCCTTATTTCCCGGAAAGCTGATATCATCATTATGGAATAAATTAAAAGATGGTGGTATAAAACTTCGATAAAAGTGTCTCTAAACGTTAACATTAAAACGTACTCCTTTAAATACTCCACTCTTGTGTTTATTGGATGATACAGCACACACATGCAATGGTCTCTCAAAGTTAAATCACACACATGCATTATATTCTTCAATAGCACAGTCGGTGTCATTTTTATAGTGTGACATTCGTATGGTCATCCAATAAATCCTTTAGCGTAGTTTTATAGAAGGATGGACTTTGTGATTTTTTTAAGAATTGACACTGATGAAGTGCTCTGGAACACCACGTTTCTTGAATTGAATTCATTGAAATATTGCATGAAACCAACATTTCCTCACTCCTTGTTAACTTATGAATCAATTAAGATAATCTCAGCGCAGAAAATGTCTCCATTTTATTGATGGATGTGTGGATTTATTCAACTTCAACTGATTGACATATAAAGAAGAAGATGCATGATGGGTCGATAAAGAAGTGTTGAGCACTTGTAGTGTTTACGAGCAATGTTAGGTATATGTGAGGTTGGTCGAGTGGTTAGGGCGTCGGACTGGCGTAAGATAGTCGCTGGTTCGACGCTGGCTGCGGGAATTCTTTTTTTTTTGCAATCGCGAGAAAATGACAGAAAATGGTGACATAACACATGATGTATGTATGTCTTTCTCGAAGCGTAATTCAGTGCTACAATAAGGTTCTATTGGATCAAAAAACGGCGCCAGATGCCATTATTGGACTATTATTCAGTGTTTATACCCTGTAAAGTGCCCCTATTGTCGTTAGAAGAGAATATTTTACGAATTATTATAGGGATGAAATTGTTACTTGGGATAATTACAAATGCAATTTATAATTCAGAATATCGCGTTGGGGACTGATGACAGGATAGTCAGCTGTTTCCGAATTGGGAAATTTTTATCCGATTTCATTCGACTTGGACAGGATCAATGTCCGTGTAAGTCGAAAAGCACTATTAGCAATATTCTCCTATAGCAGAGAATCGGTTGTGTTAATAGTGGGACATTCGTATTGTCATCCGATAAATGTTCACCGTAGTAGGTTAGCGAGTGGGACGGGCGTACGATAGTCGCGGTTCGATGCTAGATGGCGGTAATCTTTTTTTTTTCATTTTTTTTTTTGCAAACGCGAGAAAACGACGGAAATTGATAAGACACATGATGTATGCCATTTTCGAAGCATAATTAAGTGCTACAATAAGGTTCTATTGGATCAAAAAATGGCGCCAAATGCCAATGACTATTATTTAGCATTTCTGTAAAGTGTCGCTATTATTGTTAAAAGAGAATAATCTATGAAGTATAATCTTGTTACTTGGGATGTTTCTTATTGCAAAAGGTAACCGAAAGTTTGAATTCGAAATTCGAATGTAGCTCCATAGTGTGAACAGTGTTAAATATGAGATGACGTCATAAAAAATTTAAATAAAATTAACCACCACGAAAAAAATAGCATAATCATGCACCTGCAATATTCTGCAATACGACATAACTACTTCGCGCCCTGCATCGATGCTTCTATTAGCAAACAGCAAACTTTTCCAAGCCATAATTTCATTTCATATTACCAAGCTCTCTGATGCATAATCCAATCGGAAGGATGAACGTGCAACGAGCTGGTTGCTCAAACAGTTGGATAGATGCGACATAATAAGATTTTCCCTTCGAACTAAACTCGCGCAAATCTTCAAAACTTAAGAACAAACAACCGAAAGTTTATTTAAATAGAATCCTGTACAGGCTGTTCTTCGCCTGCTTCTCGGTTTTTGCACTTCTGCCACCGATGCTTCGGTAGACTTCTCTACACTACACTACACCTGACAAAGTTCTTGGAAATCATATTCAACATGGTGCAAAATGCGTCACGACAATTATGTTGAATGGCATCGCATGCATAATTTAGCGAAACTTTTGCCGATGCCTTCAAAAGATGCTGCGGTTTTGGCTGTTGTATCGATATAAGAAGTTCGTTTTAGTTTCGCTAACGACAGGATGCGACTGCAGTGTATTTCTCTCTCACAATTTACGAGAGGTTGTTGGTTTACGAGTAAAAGTTTAAAAGGTGTTGTGTGTTTTGCTTTTTTTTTGAAAAAGTGTTTTGCTACGCTATTTAGTATTATTTATTAGATGATGGCGTCTTGTTGGATGTGGTTGTGATTGAAAATCTATAAAAATTAAATTAGATTGATTGATACAAAATGATTTAAACCTGCGAATAATGCATTGATTGGAGGGAATCCATCTGCGTAGAGATCGAACGAAGTAAAGTTGACCTGCTACAAACATTAGGGGATATGTACCTACATACTGAAAAACAAAATCCCGCCTTTGACAAAATCCCGCTTTACATTATCCCGTCATTTAAAAATATCGCCAGTATAAAACCCCGAAATTACAAAATTCCGCAGCTTCCAAATGCCGCCACCAAAAACTGCCAACTAATAATCCCGCCCACTAAAAATCCCGTGATATAATCTTGTCAAAATACCGCAAAAAATAGTTTCATTGTTAACAAAAAAAACAACACTGAAAAACCATTGCTAAAAACAAGAAAAAAACAACCAAGGAATAATTCTTCCTGATTTAAGATGTATTTTCTTGTTTTAAGAAAAGTTTTTCTGATTTATGTCAACACCCGCACCCGTGTTTTTCATTTTCAAATTGATATATCTTGGATCCTAAAAGTCTTATTGACGTGAAATTTTAGATAGCCTCCTAAAATATGTTTTTCTATCATATTCCAAAAAAAAATTTTTTCAAAATTTTATGAACGAAGTTATTAATAATTTTTGCTATTTACCCCTTGCATCTACACCCAACACACCCGGGTATGCATCGAATAACATGTATGCATTTTTGGTTATAAATGAAGGAGAACATTATTATTTCATTATAAATTATATTTTTTCATGGTATTTTTGTATTATATGTACGTCTTCTGTTGACAGTGCCGCATATTGATAGGTTGTGGTCCAACATCAAGATAGACGCTAAATTGTAATTTGTGAAGTTGTCGCATATTATGTTTCGCCCACTTCCACGGAACAGATTGCAACACAAATCTTTAACCACATGTTCGCCGTGGTTTCTTCCTCTTTCCCCAGAATGTGATATTCCAGTATATAATTGTCCTTTGATTGGATAAGAAGTAACAACGCCACATACTCACCACATCTTTATCCCATGCGGTTTCGAAGGAATATATTGAGTGAACCCAGTTCCACCACGATAAGGATCCAGCTGTTCTTCAACAGTGGTATCGTTTCCGGCTATATAAGCTTCCTGAAGGTTTCTGCTCAACATTAGAAATGTTGCAGGCCTATATTTGCGTTGTCAAATCTGATGAAACGACTGATTGCCCAAAAATGTTGAAGACCCATTGCAGCACGATACCTCGGAAGCGAGTTGGTTTTCCAAAGATATGTTGTATGTACATAATTGGAATGTGTGACTCCTGCCAATAAAAGGATTTCGAGATAAACGTCAAATTCTTATGTAGTAATAGGTTTCCATATGCGAAGGGGTCTGGTTGGGTTTTCTATATGATCATGTTCGTAACAATGGGTTCCTATTAGTTTCATGAATTATTATACCACACATTTCTGGTGACATCAACTTCTCGAATGTGTCTATAGTACTAAGATCTTCGGTTCCACGTGTTGGCCCATTCTTGGAACTTCTGAGAATATTATGTGACAAAATTCTGCGTAGTTGTGGTGGCTGTATTGACCAAATGATACCATCCCTTGCTATGTAATTATTTCGCATCCAATTCGAATTCTTCATCGAAATTAGTTTCATCACCATGATCCTATTCTGGTAATTGTAATTCTTCCGCATCTGAATCATATGCTTCCACGTTATCTTCGTAACCTCCTTCATCTGTTACCAACGTATATTGTTCATCGTCACTATCAGCTTCCATAATTTCCTGCAATCTTTGTCGTATCCCTCTTTTTCTTCACAGTTGAGCTTTGCCAACTACTGTGGTGTAAACCATTTACCATCAGCCATTTTGATAAAATATTCATGTTATT
Organism: Microchrysa polita; assembly: GCA_949715475.1. Lineage (NCBI taxonomy): Eukaryota > Metazoa > Arthropoda > Insecta > Diptera > Stratiomyidae > Microchrysa > Microchrysa polita. Next base: position 165,277,495 of record OX454415.1, read on the forward strand.
TTATTCTCTGTGAAAAATACATAAAATATTGTTTTTCAAAAACGGAACGTAATTGAGCGAAAGAATAAACCTTTTTTATCCAAACACCGAATATACTGTATCTCTACACCAAAAAATAATTCACTAAATTTACAAAAATAGTGAACGGCCGAGGTAGTCTTGATTTGATCGCGTTCGACAAAATTATTGGCACGAACAGTTCGATAGACCTCTCGATATGTAGACGATAGCATCCGTTTATCGAAGCAGCCCTAGTACTGTAAAACTTATAGACTATGAATCGAATTCGCAACAGCTGCTTTCCGCTGACGTGGACATATATGTATTTATATAAAAGGGCTATCTTGCCCAATACAATGCAATTATAAATAAATAAATAGATACATACATCTGTTTATATGCACATTTACCTGTTATTATATTCCCGTTACGTTGCATTGTAAACAACTTGTATGACATACCCGGGTGTGTTCGGTGTATGTTTGCGTGTAATTTTTTGGGTGTAGACACAAAGGTTAAGATTTATTTCCCTGTTCCAAGAAAAGTTTTTGCTTAAAATAATGCTTATTTATTTATTTTAAGCAAATACTTTTCTTGGAACACATCTTAAGTCAGGAAAAATTCTTCCTTGGCTGTTTTTTATTGTATTTTTTTCTTGTTTTTAGCAAATGATTTTTTCAGCGAATTTATAGTTATGTGACTCTCAGCATAGTTAATGCAATATTGTTGGGTTTCTTTTCTTATTCACTATCCAGCTTTGTTTGGTGTTAAACTCTTTTATTTTCCTTTTTCACAACATTTCGCCTTTATTGGCATCTTCAAACCCAACAATCAACAACATAAAACCAGTGAAGAATCATACGCAAAAATTACCGTAGTTAATGCAATACTTTATTGTAGCACGAATCCGTTGGAATGTTTGTTTGTCAAGATAATAATTAAGTGCCTACCGGACAAGACACCACGTATGTTATTTTATAGGACTTTTATAGTGTATGTAATTATGTATTTCCATTTATGACAAAATGTAATAAATATTATTAGTATAAAAATTTATTTTATATCTTATGCATACTTTTCTTTTCTCATTGAACTGGTTTGCTAGTATATAGGTATGTACTCACTATTATATACGCTTGCACCCGACGCACTATGATGTTTGATAGCGTAAAAATGCGGGTTTAACTATTGGACAGTCACGAAAATTTTCGCGTACTAAAAAATATACAATTGCGAAAGAAAGTTAGCGCCAATTTTAGCCGGGGTCTTAGAAATTTAAAGACAGGAGAACTAAGAGACAGGCTTGTCTTCAAATCACGCCCTGAACCGTTTGTGCGAAGACGGCAACGGGAAGATAGCATTCTTAGCCAAGACATAAACCAGTCGGGTTTTCTTTAATTACTCCTGAGTCCTTGCTTTTTCAGGATGCACAATCGCACAAATTAGTGCACAAACGATTTCCTTTCGATTGATACGAAATTTATACCCACCCAAACATATTTAAAAATGTCCGGCTAAGTTCACACTACGAATTTTAAACATGCTATAATTCAATAATCAGCGACGTACAAACGAAAATTAATGAGTGCATTCAGCGAGCACATATTGTGATGTGCTACATATCCCCACCACAAGAAATTGGAAAACTGCTAAGTTTGTGTTCGCTGAATGGACTTGCTACATGAAACGTCAGTTCTCTCTAACCAGCTGATACATCCGCAGACATTGCGGCAATCAAAAATTCAAAAAACCTAAAACTGCAACTTTCCTTTCAAAATACGAACTCTCATCGCACAATATTATAACGTTCACTAAAACCTGGCTCAGAAATGACATTTTTCTGCTGAACTGTGAATAAACAATTTCCAGTATTGATGGTCGAGCAGCTGTGCGTGACAGTTGATCGAGCAGTCCAAGTAGCAGCTACACATCTAAATGTAGCATTCCAATTCAACGCTAAATAGGGGAAATTTTCGATACATCGCATGTGGACCGATTAGCGGGTGAGTGGGACGCGGGGAGAGAACACTTTCCAGTAGCTATTTCCAATATGTGCTCGCTGAATGCACTCATTATCGCATAATCATGCACAAACGTTGCCGTTTCCGTACAAACGGTTCCGGACGTGATTTGAAGATTTATCCGGCTAACTTCACATGAGTGCCCTGGAGTACGTAGTTTGAGCCATTCGTATCGACAGCAGCGGAACGCTACTCATCAAGTCGACACAATTAGTAGCGTACGCCAACGACAGAAAACTTTCTAGATAATCTCAAAACCGCCGCCAATGAAGTTGGACTACATATCAACGAGGATAAAAACAACGGCCAAGGACGGACGCGACGACGTCGCGCTATCGTCCCATAAAAGGAAGGAAGGGATAACGAAGGTAGGAATTTTTAAAAACGGGAAAATGATGGGCGGGGATAGCGTATCCAACCCGAAGATTAGAAGTTATCGAAAACGTTTTCCTATAATGGTCAACAAAAATAATCTAGGGATTTTTTTCCACAAACAGACCATAGCATGCAACATACACTATGGTAAACTAGTTGCGGGACATGCTATCTGCATTTTTAAATAAAAAAAAATTGAATTTACTTTAAAATTAAGTAGGTGTGTCCTGATCTCCCTTGTTATATTATGCATGCTGCACTAAAAAATCGCAATTTCTTTTGCTTGCTGCATTGAGTCATTTACTAGTTGATGTGACACTAGTTTGAAATTTACTTGCTCTCCTAATTTCGTAATGAGATTTCCGCTCAGTTCATTGAAAGGGTGGTGGTGATAATTCTACGTGACTGCTTCCCGGTTTCGTACCGAAGTAATCAATTGAGTCGAAATCACGAACTCTGGTTGTCTGTCTGACGCAAAGACGAATAGATGATAGTAAAGAGGCATCCTTAATATAATTTCCTTCATGTTAACATCCAATTGATTCGCATCGTCACGGATCAATGTGCATAGCATAATTTAGTCAATGTGGTACGGGAAGTGGTAATCCTAAAACTGTGTAAGATTTTACATTTAGTACGTACATATATATACTTACGAGTATATTGCGACCATTTTGAGAGTCTATTCATGAACTATCACCCTATCACGATTTGTTTCGAGGTTTTTAAAGCATTTTGGGCGTTTGACGGTTTAAATAACTTTTCATCCTATTTTGTATATTTTAACCCATTAACGACGAGACCAGTGGCGGAACAACTTCAGTCGGAGCCCTCCCGCCATTTTCTTGAGTGGGCCCCCCTACACTGAGGGGAAAGTTAAGTGCAATCAATCGAAAACACACTTAAATCAAATCTTTTTATACATGTTTGACGTTATAGTGTTTCTACTAAAGTTAAGAACGTCGTAGTTAAAATAGCTCTATTTTTCTTTCTTTTGGGTTGATGAAAGCCAGAAATTGTGCTAAGAGTTATTTTGACTCTTTACGAGATAACCAAAAATCGTACTTTTTATTTCTGGGCGTAATTAAAGTAAAATCATTTTATCTTTTAATAAGAATATAACAGTTTTGAACTCAAATTAAAGCGAAACAGAATTGTTTTAAGATTGTTTAGTGTTAAATGTAAACGTTCTACTATTAAGAAAAATCATTCCTGATTACAGAAGTGTATTTTGTCTTAGTGTATAAGACGTAGTTTTTTTGCGATTTTAGAATAGTGTCTGTTACTATTCACTGACATAAGATTGCTAACTATGCTACAATCTTTCTATGAACTACCACATTACGTTGGTAGGCCCAGCCAATTCGATAATTTCTCCACGATACTAGTGGCTCTCATTCCAGAAGTTGGACGCCGCACAGTGGGGCGAAATCGATGATTTTTTGGACATCGCATATTTGCGAGGATGTCCTGCTGCAAAATGCACCATGTAAAGGACTATAAGCTGAATTTGTTTGTGCTGAATCGAATGGTGGATTCCGTTTTTAAATATGTCATGTTCGAAAGAACATATAGCGGTTTTAAGGATGCTTTTACCAACCCCATAGTATAGATAATGTACCGTTTCTCCTTTCTGATGTTTCTAATGATGCTAATAGATAGTACACCTTATATAGAGTAAAATATTATATGGCCATATTGCTTTCTCATTTACCGTTACAAAACTGCACCCTTATTTATGAAATCTTTAGGAAAGCTAGAGTTACCAGACAAAACCCAAAGTTATTCCGTCTTGCTTTGTGCAATTTAGTATTTGGGTTGGGGTCCTAGAAATATATACATTTGTTGTAATTTCACTGCTCCCCCGTTTAAAAACTCACTGTTATTTCGAAGATACAGTAGTTCAAACTTCGAAAAACTACAAAATTCATGCAACATAGAAAATGCGCACGCTAATATCATAACGGTTCTTTGAACGGATAAATCTGAATAATTCACAAAAGTTACTCTTTTATGTAAGCTTTTCAGGCGTTTATAACAAATTATCAAAAATATGCAAATATCGAAACAAACGACTTTTCCTTTTCACGACTTACGAGCAGCTTAGACCATTTTTCTGGTAAAGTAAGATATTTTATAGGGGAGGTTGTGGAATATTGGATTTAATCGAACCTACATTTGGTCCTGTCGAAGGGTATTCGATTTAAAACTTATTGGAGTAACTTGACCGAATTAGCTTAATTTAGCGAAGAGTTATTACTAATTTAATATGTTTTCTACGTACAATTTGAAGGGGAGGTGCGGGACCTGTTGCTCTGATTTACCCCATTTTCAGAATCAGATAAGCTTATAACATTGCTAACATGTAAACACAATTTAAAGTCGAAAGCTACATCAGAGTGGAAGTTATTATGCAAAAAGTCAAACATAAAACAACAGAGGTTAGTCGATAAAAATAGCTACTATAGCCGGGGTCGCAGGTGGTCGCAACCAAACTCTGTGGTTTTATTGATTCCATTAATTGCAGAATAATATGGTTTAATTCATTTCCCGGCCAACTACGGCCATTTTTTGTGTTTGATGAATTAACCAAAATATCATGATTTTTGGCTTGTATCTTTGAATTTTACCGTTATGTTCCTTGTTAGATACGCAACTACCATAAGAAGGCCTTCTTATCCAAAGGCCTAACGTGAAAAGTATATTTATGTGCCATTGTATTAAGTAAGGTGGTTTTTACGGGTATTTGAAGTTTTCGTGGAATATGTTAAAAATGCATTTCTTTTTGAACAAACATGTCTGTACAATCAATACCGTTACAATTAAAAAAAAATTAACAAAGGGTTTCGATAGCTTATACTTTACAGTGTAAAACCATAGCAGTCAAATCTGCAATATTTAAATTTAGTTTATTTGCCTATGTCCCAATTTTTGTTCTAATCACCCCACTGTGCGCCGTAGCACAGCCTGACCCCATAGCGAGACTCCATTCAAACCAAATGCCGCCTCAGCATCAGAGCCCTAATGACCGTGTAAATACCGCTAGCAAGATAAAATATTTTAGTCTTCAACTATATATACACGCCGTAGTAATTAGTTTCAACTAAGTTCAAACGCGAACTATTTTGTTCTTGTTTGACAGTTTATGACAGAGAATTTAGAATTTAGTCCGGTATAAACACCCTATAGAGAAGGTACTACCTTAAAACATGTTTTGAAGATAATCTATTTGCAGAGGGATCTAAAGAATCGTTTTGGCCATACGGTACTTGCAAGGAAGAGGGTGGGTTGGATTACAAACCACAGCTACAGTTACAGCAAATGCCACCGCTATACCAGGATCAAATTTATTCCGTGATGGAGGCTTATAAGGTGATCATAGAGTCGAAACCCGACTTCTTATTTCAGATAAATATAGAGTAAATTAAGCAGAACAATTTCGAAAGTTTTACTTATCTTTTCACAAAAACAACAACTCAAATTGATGTGTTTTCCTTGTATACATTTACTTATGGAAAATGAAATTATTTCGAGCTATTTTCAAGTAAATTATGAAAGAAGTCCAAAGTTTTTCTGCACTATGAATGATTATAAAAATACAAAGTAACTTTTTCAATCCTAGAAGATTTTTTTTTTCTAAAATCTGATTGTCTGATGAACTTTCAAAAATGTTAGGACAACATCAAATATTTTAAGCGTAAATGCTTATCTAAGGGACCTATGATGGAAGAGGAACAATAAATTTAGCATTTTTTTTTTACTTCGAAAAGTGTACTATATATCTGCTCTTGTCTACAAAAAATATCTTCGTCGGAATATTGTTTTTTGTGATGTTTTTATGGTTCGACGAATCTTTCATGTGGCTTTTGGGCCCCTAAATCTCGTGGCCCGCCCCCCCGCCACGCCGGCCCTTATGCGCCGCCCCTGGACGAGACCCTAAAATCTTTCCGATTGAGCTAAAATTATATATGTGGGCTAAGAATGGATACAAAAAAAAAACAACATTTTGTAGAAGAAAATTTTTCACCCGGTAGCCGGGTTCAGGCTCCCGCAAATTCAAGGTATATTTTTGATTTTTTTTCCAATAAAAAAATATTTTAGTAAACTTTTTTTAATAAATCGAAAAATAGATGAAATTCGATATTTTATATAGCTGGGATTGTAAATTAAACGACAGTAACGTAGAAATAATAGGAAATATGTTCAAATATGTGCAAATAATTAAGAGATTTGCAAAAATGTTATGTCAAAAATAGTGTAAATTTATTATATTATTTACGTTTTGTTATATGTAAAGTTGAGTATTTCTTTCTTGAGTAGTTTCTTGAGCATATAACTAATACACTGAAAGAAAATGATTTAGAGTTTTTATCTAAAGTGAAGTAGTTAATTTAAATTTAGATAACTCTCGTCAACATCTCTAATCTTCGTAACTGAAAATACTATTAAATTCGTTGATTCAACCACGCACGATTAGATAAAAAAGTTTAGTGAATTCTTTCACAAAAGTTGTTGAAGTTATTATTTGAATATAAAATTTAACTACAAACAATCGTTGATATTTCCTTCAAGTAGTAAAATTTTTCTTCAAAACAATTTAACTAGCTAACATTGGTCAATTTATAGACAATAAATGGCTGTCTTTACAAATGAATTACTTGAATTCGCAAACTTAGTACATGTTTGAACTAGTACGGAATAGAAATATTACCCCTATTTTCGTAGCTGTTTCAACTACTTAGAATCATAAGCTGAAACTCAAAGACGAACTTTAGTTGATATAAATGAAGAAGAAAAAGAAGGAAACGAAATATCTGAAAATAGAGGGGACAATTTGATTTTTTTTTAGAGCTAGCAGTGGCGTAGGAAATTTAGTGTTTGGGGCTGGTATGGTTTAATACTTTTTGGCTTTTTCATTGGTTGGAGTATTCAACCGCAATGCACTGGAATACACAGTATTTAAAATTTTGTATTTAAACGAATTTATACCACGCAACGCTTTGCAATCCCATTTAAATGTACTTTTTGCAATAGTGTAAATTGTGATGCTGTTGATATGCAACAGGAACGTTGTTGATTAATTAATTTCAAGCATCTATTAATTTTAAAATTCCGTACTCATTGCCCCCATTTTCCCAACGCCCCTACTACAAAGTTACAGCACTAAGCTGCGCATGTGCATGATTTTGTTTATTTATTAATTTTTCATATAAAATTCGTATGAGAAATGTCATCTTGTAGCTTCGATCAAGTTACCATAGAAAATATTTTGGTCCCGAAAAAAAGTCGCATATCCAGTGTATTTTGCGGTTATTTGCATTTCCTTTTTAGATTTTCTTATTCATTGGTTGATATCAACTACTTTTTAGTTTTTTTTTTCTCTCAACGTAAATTTTACAGGAAGCGAATGGGAAATAGTTTATAGAACTTCAGTAGTTAGCGATCCACATTTTGAGGATTACGGAAAATTTGTCTATAAATTATAAAATTATTGTATCAAAATTTTTGTCAATATCCGTACAGTTTTTGTAAAGAGGACTTAAGATGGAGCCTATAACTGCTACTTGTCTATAATTTTGTTTACATTGGAAAGCATTTCTTCTTTTCGTAGCTCAAAATATATCCACAATTAGGTGCAATAACTAATCCTTTGCCTGATGAAAATGAAGCTTTGATTCCGTAATACGGATACCCTTGAATCTGGATATCCTTTTAATCCGGAAAGGATAATTATTGTATCCATATTCGGGATTTTTAAGAGAAATCCAATTCCGACTCTCTAGATTTGTATTATAACGATGGTATGTTATGCCAAATTTTACCGGCGAATTAACTATTTCAGACGAAACAAAGTTCCAGCAAATCATATCATAAACCTAAATTATAGGCATTTTCCTTTAACATTTTATGATTGATGATGATTATTTAGGGTCGCCATAGACTCAGTGATTAACTGAACAAACAATTTTCGTTAATCCGGATTATTTTGGTAATCCGAACAATAATCCAAAAGTGTGTGTACACTCGAAAAAATTTTACTCCAATAATAGGAGGAAACTTTTTTTCCTTCTATTATAGTAGTAAATTTACACCACGATATAAACGAGTGTAATTTTACGCTTTACGATGTAAATATTTACTACAAAATTGGTGTAAATCTACAAACGGTAATAAGTATATTTGCACACATAAATAAGTAAACTTACTCTTAGACTTATGTAAATTTAAATCAGAAATAAGCAAATTTGCACTGGAAAAATGTAAATTTACACTGGCAAATATGTAAATTTACATCCGGGTTTATAATAATATTTACGGCAGCCTGTTTTTCGATGTAAATCGTCCTGGAGCTACCCGTTATTCCAAGGGCCAAGAGCTGCCACACCCTCTTCGATTCCAGAGCAAAAAAGCGGTACAACAACAACAATAATATGATGCTCACACGAACGCACTTCGGACGGAATAGACTAACTGCACACAGAACAAGCCACTTGTGAGATACAGGAAAATGCACAAAATGTAGGTGTAATTTTTTACACCAAAATCGTTATATTACATGATTTACTTACAATTACAACTTCAAATTGGTAAATATACACTGAAAATGTAAAGTTACACAAAAATAAAGTAATGACACATCTTCACACCAAATGTGATGTAAAAATAAAGTAATATTAAAAAATCTGTGTAATATTACAAATTTTGTTGAAAAATAAACGTTTACTGTAATTTTGCGAGAAAAAAGGTGTAAAATTCAACGAGTTTTCGATGTAAAATTCCACCTTGTTTTTACAGTGTAAAATATACAAAAAAGACCACAAAAGTACACACCCATATACCTCGTATATGAGAAGTGCATTTCCCCATATCAGAACAGATGTTACATATATGTAAAAGTCAGTGGCATAACGTTTCAAAAATATATTGTGTTCGAAAACGAAATGGGGCCCCCCTACGCAATATGATACTATATTATTGGCCAATATTTTTGAAACAACCATATTTTTAGTCCACTATGGCTATTATTTTTATTGCAGCAAATCGTATGCTCTTCTTTGATAGGAGCAGTGGCGTAGATAGTTTTTCGGAGATCCCCTGTGACTAGATTTTTTTAAACAAGGAAAATGGAATTTAAAGGATTATAGGGGATCGTGAGTAAGTTGCATTCTTACACTGATTAGTTCTTGTACAAATATTGGAGAGAATTTTTTTTTTTCACAAAACTTAAGACCGCACCACATTGTGCAAACGAAAATGTTGTACAAAAGTACAAAATCTGAAGAGAATTTTGTACGGCCTGAGTCAACATAATTGATAAATTTTGTTAATCGATCGTACTGAACTTTTGTACGAAATTTAATGGAAAAATTTATAGCTGAATGTTTGTACAAAATGCGAGTGCATTCAAATTTTTGTGGGGTTCCTGAACTCATATTTCATTGCTTCAAAATTCAATTTTAAATATCGCTTTTACACACCTCATGAAGATGATACATTTTCATCATCATGTAAATTACGCAGTAGAAATGTTGCTACTCGCATTGCTTCGCATCATACAAGAATTACCAACCATTTCACCATCTAAAATATGAGGAATAATTTTTCGTTTTACTTAATTCAGTGCTGAAATTAAGTTAATACCCTTTGTGTCACGATCACAGGGTCATGATGTTCGACCTAAGGCGGATTCTGTTGATCCTCCCCTTATCTACGCCCCTGGACAGGAGAGTAACCTACAACCACTAGCTGTAAGACTACCCAATAACAGTTTTAACCTTTTTGGCTGCCGAACAATTTCCACCAACTATTACCAAATTGTTATTTGTACCGGCGCCGGGGCGGGCATTTAATAGCTTTTCGTATACGCCGCCTGGCCGCCGGCTACCATTCGGGAGGTTTATTTTTCAAGCCTATTGCCAACCGTCGGTCAATTTAGAGGCAAAATATTCAAGCAACAGATTGTTCGGCGCGAGAGGAATACGTAGTCATCCTGGTTCGGCACATGAAAAGCACAGAAAAGTCTGCTTAAAATAAATAAATAAGCATTATTTTAAGCAAAAACTTTTCTTGGAACAATAAATTAATCAAATCAGAAAAACTTTCCTTGGAACACGAAAATACATCTTAAATCAGGAAAAAATATTCCTTGGCTGTTTTTTATTTTATTTTTCTTGTTTTTAGCAAATGATTTTTTTTTCAGTGCAAGGTGTATAGAAACCTACAGATCGATTTATGTATTAGCATTATTTAAAATCAAACAACAACAACTCCAAAAAAGTCCTCACATAACATTCATTTTTAAGTCAACCCAAAACTAGAATTCTACTCAAAATTAATACGATAAAAAAGTAAAAAAAAAAAACCTGAAAAGAAACTTTAGCATGTAATTACTTTAACTACTTCACTAATTAGACTCATTAGGCCACCGGGTACCGGTAACGTGTATGAAAAAAATGAAACTTTGTCCATTACCTACAGGCGCAGGACACATTCCGCCATGGGAAAACAGTTCACAATATGGGATAAGCAAACATTTACCACTTTTCCCGAAAACGATGTTTGTAGAGAACATTACCATACCTACAGTGTCCATGCAGCTATTCTGCAAACTATGCATACTCGTATATGTACATATATGTATCCCTACGTGTATTTTATCTATGTTCGTGTTCGTGCTTTGTATTATGACTAGAAGTTGAAAGGTGTCGCAGGTCCACGAAGAACAGCAAGATGGTCCTCATTGTCGTTGCTTTGTCATGTTATTAACTGACATCCTTTGAACATACTAATATACAGTAAACTATAAGATACAGGTTCTATGCACCCGAAAGTCACATAGCAGTGTCAGCAACAATTCAATTCCCCCTAGAGAAAAATGTTTAATGGATAGAACAAAAGGAACAATTCATTAGATGCTAATAGAGAGTAAGGAGAAAAGGTTATGGTGATAATAGGGATTTTTCCTTCCTTTTTGCAAGAGATGTGAGTCCCGGTGAGATGAAAAAGCGGACCGGTAATTTTTAAAACGAGTATTTAGGTAATATGTATATATTAAAGTTTTTAGAAGTCTTATAGAGGTATTAGAACACTAATAATAACAAATGACAACAATTAAAATTTTTTGGAAACATCCGAAACTATACCATTAACAAAGGATGTGATAGACGCTATATTTAAATATAAATAAATAACAGGCGCGACAGTCCAACATTGGACTAAGGCCGCAGATGTGTTAGTGACATCCTATTTCCAAGATCTTAACTGCTTTTTTGTTGAGGTGTTGAGATCAACAGCACGCTTAGCAGTGTTGTTTATCTCCATAAATGGGTACTCGTTTAACATATAAGTGATATCATAGTCCGTGAGTTCGAAAAACACCATAAACTGGATTGGTTCACGGTGAGTCTCGAACCCAAGACCCTGTGCACCAAAGGTGCGCGGACTAACCACACTACACCAGCCAGACTACAAGTAGGCGCTATATTTACGTAATGATATTGGCGGAATTTAATTTAAAGCTATAACATAGATTTCAGAGGTAGTACAACGTGAGCCCTCTTTATATTCTTTCCGAATATTCGATTGGGTCCTTATTTTTATGACACTAATGCTATCAATTATTCAATTTACTCTCGTTCAAGGATTCATTAAATTCAATAACTTTCGATTTGGGGCCACGATAAGGCTTTAATAAAAATCACTTTTCGCCTGTTATCCGCAAGTCATGATTTTATCGACGAATTTCCGAAGTCTTTTTAAATCTCATAAAATCAGCAGACGCCAGGTTGGTAGAGAAACAATGTGAAAAGTCGACGTGGAAACGATACTCGATAAAATGATGAGGTGACTCACGTCCGATATATTACAATGAAGATGGCCGACGGAAACTAGATGCATTTGTCGTCACTTGAGACAGATTCCTCTCCTTTCTTTTTTTTAATCGTCATTTTTACGACATTTTCCATTCGACCCCGCACCGCCGCTTTGAGCATCGGATATCATGAACTCCATTATTTTGATTTCCGTATAGCAACTCTGAAATTAGTCGTAAAGAATTTTATGGGACAGACTTTGACGTTGAAAGTGGAACCATGACGGTTGACATGATGTCTTGTGTTTAGACTGAAATGTAGATATGGACATACGTATATATAACTTGTATTATGTATAAAAGTTCAGCAGTCCAAGGACATGACAATATGCTTTCTTTTATATTGAAGGCAAAGTTGTTCAGTAGATATTTTAAAATATTTTCACAATTATTGATAAAGTTTCGAAAATTAATGTTAGAAAAGTTCAAAAAAGTATGTGCTCTGGACAACATGAATGTGGTATGTTTTGTATTATAAAGTTTTAATTTAAATTAAATTATCTTAATTTTGTCAAATCGCTTTCTATTACATATATTTATTTCTATATGTACACAATCCAAGAAGAAATTTCCCAAATGAATATTGAAACTCGAGTGAACTTACGTGTTTGCCGATCGTTTGCATCACTTTTGAACGCTTTACAACGCCACCCGGCCCACGCATACCTATATTACATGTTAACCCTTTCATTCCCAAATTAAATTCCTTCGGGCAAAAAAATATTATTGTTATTATTTCATCCATATTTGTGTCTAAAAATACATTTTCAATGAAAAAAAGGAAAAAAAAATACCGGCGTACAGAGGGCTGCGCCCGCAATACGAGGGTTTTTTAGAATTTTGATGCATAGTGAATATTTTTTTTCCATATATTTTATAAGCAATAGATAAGAATTGTGCACAACATTAATGAAATGCTTCCTGTAAATCTATTTTTGGCTTGGTCTAAATAAACGCGTTCCAGAATGAAAGGCTAGCGCCTTTCATTCTGTTCCACCTTTAATTAAACCAATCCAAAAATAGATTTACTATTTGCCCAGTCTGTATAAAAGTACTCCAAGGCAAATCTGCAGAATTTTTTCGATTTCAGATTTCTGATGGCCTTTGAGCAAAAAGAAGCTCAGGCAAACGTAAGGATGGCTTGGCATTATATATGAACTGAATTATTAGATGTAAATCTGTCCCCTGACATTAGAGCCCACGCAAGCTTTCCTATGAGTATTGAACAAGTGTACTTTTGCAGCTTTTCCGGGACACCCTGTTAACTTGGTCCTACAAACTTAAAAAATATTTGTGGCAAACACTATAACCATTCTATGCATTTCCACCAAATTTCATGTACATTGTTTCATCAAGTTAAATGATATGCATTGAAGAATTGCTTAAGATGCTTCCCTTGTATTGTGAAATGCCCTTACTAAATACTTACTTGGCTATATTTCCGGTTTGGATACAGTTATTCGAATGAAAATTCGTAGACATATTTCCTGTGTAATTTTCTAAAAACCCTTAGCAGAATTTTCATATTTGGAAACCTAAGAGGGGCTACACACGAACAAATTGAAATTTTACAAATTTACTGTTATTTACTTTTCCTTAGCAAAAGTCAACAGTCTTAATATTTAACGTATATAAGGCCATACTGACCAATCTTTGTGCAAAGTTTCATATCGATCCCTATAACGGTTTAGAAAAACGGAGCTCGAAAAGGAAGTTTAACTTTAAACGCCAATAACTTTTTTACCGTTACTCGAAACTGGAAAATTTTAACTGATATGAGATGTACTCGTCAAGATCTTTGATTTAAATACCCATACGTTAATCTCCGATAAAAACTAAAAAAGTCGACTTTTTTCAAACGTTCGGGACACCCTGTTATCTTCTTCCTACCAACTTCTAAGGTATTTGTGCCAAAGACTGTAACCATTCTACACATGCATACCGAATTTCATGACCATCGGTTGAGCCGTTCGCGTTATTTAGTGAACAGACGGACGGACGGACAGACGGACGGACAAAATCGATTTCATAAGGGTTTTTTGAACAAATTCTAAAAAACCCTAAAAATATGGGTTTGGAAGATAATACTATATAAACTGCAATTTACATTGGGATTGAGCGGAAACTTTTTCAAATACAAATAGTTGACGGCATATGAGTTATTTATTTTTTTATTACGGAAACGATGAAACAATTTTTCTGGATGAGTAAGACTAAGGTCCCACCCATTTACTGGAGCTATGTTTAGAAACCAATAGTGTAAAATCCGGTCAATCCGGACTTTAAAATCCGGATTTTTTGTTTGATAATCCGGATTTAGGGTCATTTATCAGTCAAGTTCAAAATTAAATGAGAATTTTTAAATTAAATTATTTTTATAAAAACTGGCAAAACTATTAGTTTTTCTGATCGAATCTACTGGTGCTAAATTTACTAAATTTAGTTAGAATTTTAGCATATATGATATATTATGGACGAGGGTGGAGTCTTTATCGGTGCATTTTGGAAATCCGGACAATTCGATAATCCGGGTATTGGTCCCAATTAATCCGGAATATATTCCAAATGGTCGAAATCGCCCAATTTTCACCATCTGAAAGGTTTTATGCTACTTTTTTCCGCCTAGTTCATCTTTTTCATATCGAATTCATTCCAATACCGGCAACAATATTATTCCATAAATGCCCAATGTAAACCACAGTTTACATAGCTTTCAACGTCCCCCAATGTCGCCCTATTCAATTCTTGTCACAGAAAATTCTGGCAAATGAACCTTTTGTTGTTGGCGATTAAAGGTATATTTTTTTCACGGATGGATTTTGCACCTAGAATTATGTAGAAGGGAAGCAATTCACCACTTGTCACAATGGACGAAAACACCCTGACAGCCTTAATTCTAAATGCGTTCATAAAAATGTCAATCCATATGCATTAACTAAATGTTTACTATTCGAATGCTGTTATATGTAAGTTTCAGTGTATGTCACTCATTTTTATTTAAAGTAAACCAAAACATGGAAAAGTGTTTTAAAGTTGTAAACTGCAGTTTACAATGGGAATGAAAGGGTTAATAGTAGTATTAATGTTTTAAAAATATAGGTATAAGCACATTATAAGAAGTATCCTTTTTTTAAATTAGTTTGCGTTTAATTTCTGGAACCAAATATCTTATCTAAATATGCACACACGTACATACATATTACATATTCAGCCAAAGGCTCATAAAATACTAGATTATCCTCAAGCCAACCTATCATCTTATCTGAATTCGATTCAAGAAAATTACATCATTTCCTTGCTATACGCAAAACATCTATAAAATTATACGATTTGTTGCAGGTGGATACTTCTCATGACTCGCGAAATGGACATAGCATTGACGATGATCGTCGTAATGATGATTGTAGTCAGGGTGATATGGCCTGACTTTCAACGTCACGTGTCTGTCCATAGAGTTATGCTTTGTCCAAATTTCTTGAGTATTTCTTCCGAATATAGCTTCCCTTCATCTATTGCAGAATATGCTACACAAACAAATAAACGTTCTTAATCGAGGTGTTCGTATTCGACTGATATCGTCACAGAACATACTTAAGTGGATTATTATTTAAGGTAAATATCCTTTGGATAACAATCAACGTACATTTTTCGAATAGTCTTTCCTAACGAAAATATACGAATGGGGACTACTTGACTATCATGTGCTGGTATCGGTATGATGTTGTTGCAAGATTCAGTTTTGCTCTCGTTCGCGAGAACAATAGCAAGAAGGAAGAAGGGACGGGATATGATAAGAACGATCCTTGTATAGCATAAGATATGAAAATAACATGAGAAATTTGCTTTCATGCGCACAGCTGGCATATAATTCTCCATTGAGATTCTTTATCTGCCGGGTAAATATCTTTTGGTCCTGTCTTACTTTGAAAAATACTCAACGTTGCACGGAATTCTTGAACAGGCAACACTTTGCGATGCTATAAGTTCAAGTCGTACGTATACTCCATAGATATGGAAAATACGAAAGGGTGTGTGCATTATTCTCATAAGATACTTGAAAAGTACCATTGAAAGCTATTCAAATATGGAACAGTCTTCATTTATATGGAGCTTTCGCCGTAAAATCATATTTGATTAACTTTCAAAGTGATTCGCAATAAAATCCAATGTTGTGTTTTTGGTGCATGATTCCAGTTCCAGCTACAAGAACATGATGTGGTTCTGTATTCGACGAGCGAATTATCTTAATCCTTTACGAAATTCGGACTTATTCTAATTCGCGCTTGTTTATTAACAAGACACTTGAACAGAGTTTGGTTTAAATTACATGCATTGAATCTCCCAATTAGCTTCCAATAACGATTATATTGGTTTTAATCAATTATTGCGTTCTATATGCAAATGCGTCATACTAATCGATAACTTGTCATTGTGCTAATCGACTTCATCCTGGCGAAGGACTATTGAAGCAAACTAAAATAACAAGCTTAATTGCTACATTATACAGGGGGAAAGCCGTTTACTATAGTTAACGCATTCTAAGGGCATGTTCTACTATCCGCTTTAATAGGGGGAACTTTTGTGATTCCGATATTTTCCGCTATATGGCGGACGGTAAGATAAGTGTCGCTAGTGTCGATAACAAGAACAAGAAAATTCTTCTTGCGAAGCTGATAGCGTAATGTTCCAAAAAACCTTATCGATGTAGTAAAAAAATCGCTACACTATACAACATTTTCAAAAAATTTCTGCTGCTGGCGCAGCACATGCCTTTTTCACCACTCCAAGCGCTGCCGGAGAAGCCATGATCGGGACACTTTGCAGTCAGGAGGCGCATACAAATAGATGACAGCGAGGGGCCTCTCGTAACTGACGGAGGTTGCGTACCAGCACACACATTTCACTTGTGAGTGTGCTACTGTGGCTGCGTGGATCCCATATTTCCTGTTTCATTTCATGGCTTCTGAGTTAGAGTACACAATTTCAACCGTTAGGTCCCTTCGGGAAGTTAGTGGAATTCAACTTATTTTCATCTGAAAGGGTGAGAAATCGTATACGACTTTGCTTTGTTAAGGTCCATCTAGACGTGCAGCCAAATGGCTGTTGTCATTCCATCCAAACGTGTCGCCATTTGGCTATGCGTCCAGTTTTGATATTCAATATGGCAACTCAACCAACCGCTTTGACAACCGCTTGTCAATTTCAAAGTGACAATTTTGCAACTTTTCTTCGTTCTTTTGTGTGAAATTGAATAATTCTTGAATGGCCGTGTAATAATTCAAACGCGCAGAGTCCAATTTTGATAATTAAATTTAAAAAAATCACCAAAATAAAATTTTGGATATGTCATTTTTTGGCTGCTCGTGTGGATGCTAGGTAGCAGCCAAATGGCTGCACGCGATGTCAGTTTTTGGACGCGTCGCCATTTGGCGACACGTCTAGAGGGACCTTTAGCCCTGGAAGGTCATGCTTCGTCGAATCGACTACGCATCATCAAATTTATCCCATTTTTCGTGACAATTCTCATTATTTGGAGCTAAGTTTCGTGCCGATGTACTTGCCGGGTACATAGCGGCTAGACGAAGTAAGCAGGGTAAGTTGCATTTTTGGAAAATGGCGTCGTCGTAACGACGAAGGATGAACTTTGTGTAACTTTTAGAACTCTAGTATTTCTTATGGCTGGTTGTCGATTCCACGATAAGTCTGTGTGTATACTCGTACAACTAGCTCGTAACAAATATGTTTATTTTTGAAATGTGGGACCTATTTTTTCAAAAATTATGGAAAAAATATTTAATGGAACAAAAATAGGACAAATCAGGAAAATGGCTCAAAATTCTTCCTCATTTTAGGAAGATTGCATTTCGAACACATAAAAAATTGATGTTTTCCCATTCTAAATAAACCAACGATTAAAAATCTGTCAAATTTTATAAATAGTTTGAGAAAGGGTGATTTGTATGAGGCGTCAAAGTTGACCGTCGTCGAATCGACGAAGCATGACCTTTTCGTACTAAAAATAAGCATGACCTTCCATTATTAAGGACCATGTAAAGTGGAATATGCAGTGCGAGATGCAAAAAATGCACTGCAAATAGGCAAACTACGCTCTAAAAGGTAGATATTGGAGGCCACTTGAATGTAATTAGAATGCAGAAGAAAATCATTCTCATCTCTATTTTAAAAATTTGACTCTAAAATTAGCAAAAAAAAAAAAATAAATACATGCGTGGCAGTCCACCAGTAAACTAGGGCCGCAGATGTGTGAGTGACATCCAATTTCCAAGATCCAAACTGCTGTTTTGTTGAGGTGTTGAGATCAACAGCACGTCCAGCAATGTTATTTATCCCCATAAATGGATAGTTGTTTACAATCTGAGCGACATCATAGTCCGTCACGTAGGTCGTGAGTTCGAAAAACACCATAAAATGAATACGTTCACGGTGAGTCTGGAATCCATGACCCTGTGCACCAATCTAAAATTTGCTAACAATATTTCTGCGACCGGAAATTTCAACTCCTAAGAAAATCATGATGTTGAAAAAATTTTGGGCTTGCCCCCCCCCCCCTGACCGAAATCCTGGCTACGCCCATGGATGTCACCAATCAAAATTTAGTAAGCGAAAGATTTCTACATTTCGGCCTTAATATAGAGGCGGCGGTGGCTTAACCCAAAGCCCCTTCATAGAAAGCAAGGGAACCATCGGAAACTCTCAAAAACTTTGACAGGCAATCATGGGCTTGAGAAGATTGCAAATTTACATTTAGTGTAGTTCCGAGGTGATTTCAGATTGCAAACTGTTGTGGAGAAAAGTTTTTTTTGTTTCTTATGTTTTTTCGGGTGCTGAGCTCGAATCCGGAGCTTCCCACCAAAATTTCGTTGCGTAACAGGATCAAAACCGCGAAAAAACCCAAAATTTTCGGAGTTTTCCCGTTTTTTTGTTTATAACTCCGAAAGTGTCCATTTCTCCGAAAACCTGTCCATGAAAATATTAGAGAAAACATAACTGCGGGTCCAACGCGCCATTAATCATTAAAATGTGTTAAGCGCTATTGCTACAATTGATAGTCATTTTTTTGGCGTTTTTTGCAATTTTGACCCTGTTTTGTCACGAAATTTTGGTGGAAACTTACAGATTCAGGTTCTGCACTCCAAAATACACAATGTACAAGATAAATGCAACTTTTACGACCAAAAATGAAAAACCGTTCAATCTCAAAATTTTTTTCATAAAATGGAACTATGTTAAAAACGGCAAATTTAAATTATCCACTGTAGTAATACCGCTCAACAGATTTTTGATATTTATGTCTCTTTGGACGCGCAATTATGTGCTCTCTAAAATATTCATAGAGAGTTTTTCGTAGAAATAAATAGTTGCAGAATTAGGGGGCGAATAACGGAAAAACAGCAAAAATTTTAGGGTTTTTCACGATTTTGACCCTGTTCCGCAACGAAATTTTGGTGGGAAGCTCCGGATTCGTGCTCAGCACCCCAAAAAACATAAGAAACAAAAAAAAATGTGTCTCCACCACATTTTGCAATCTGATGTACTAGGTTTATCACGTAGTAACTACACTAATTGCGTTTAAGAGAAATCAGACAGCGTCGCTAAAAACTGTAAAATATTGGTTCCCGGTCGATTTGCGTCGCCAAAAGTTAATATGTTAGGTAAAAGGTTGTCAGAACAGTGAAATCGAAATAACCCAAGAAATGTTTTGTTTAAGTGGATTTTCACGTGTTTGAAACCCAGACGGCACAACTTTCCCGTACATTTTGCCTACCATTTTGACGTGTTTACCAACGCAAACGTTGACTGATTTCCCCAGTTTCTCTCAGTGCATCCCGACTTCTAATAGAGAGAGCTTTGATCTAACCCAAAAAAAAAAACATTTTGCATGACCGCATTTTGATAATAGAGAGTTTTACACTAACGTAAAAAATACCGTATACGTAATACGCAATTTCAAAGAAAAAACTCGCACGCGTATCGTACGCAAAACAGATCGTTTTGAACTGATAATCACGACAAATAAAAATCACTACCCGACAATTTCGACTGTTTAAAGAACGTGAGATACGCGGAAATACACCCTTGCCTCCTTGGCAAATGCAAATTTGTGGAATAAACTGTTTTGTAGGCAAGCGTATTTTTCCTTCAGAAAGTCAACGCCTATTTGTACTATTTTGTACGACATGCTAAAACTCTCTAATATTTCTCACGAAAAGCCGATAAAATATCTATAAAAGCGATCGCATAAACGAATTATACACCAAACGCGAGTATTTCAGCTTCTAGCACCGGTGGGGCGCTCCTCCCTTGGAGGCATGAAGATTATCCAAGGGAGACGCGGGCACAATAAAATGTTGATGCCATATCGTCCATCCGAAAGAAAAACGATGCAAGTGCAAATTTTTTTATTTGTCAGATATCGCGATTTAAAATTTTATTACGTACGCATTGTACTTTATTTTGTGTTTGAATTACTACTGTATTTTAGCATTCATCTTAAATCACAATTACTTTTTATTGAAAATTTAGCTAAAAAACCTAGTGGTGTATTTAACTCGAAAATGTAAATTTTTGCATTTACGTCGTTCTTTTTCCGGATGTACGATATTATAAATTTACTACATAGGTAGAATAAAACATTATCCGCGTTTTTTTCGTATCGGGGTTAAATTTCACTCCAAAAAGACGATCGCGGTGAACATCCCGGTTGAGACCAAGCAGCTGACATCTGACAGTTCTTGAGCATCTTTGACTCACACGAGTTGGCTAATATTGTAAATTTGGTGGATTTTATCGCAAAAGATGATTATTTTTTTGCAAAATCTTTTCTCATTATGAGAAAAACTCTCACATTTGGTTTGAAAAAACAAATTTCCTCATATTTCCCCTATGCGTCCGCCATCTACAATTGATTCCTCTAAGCTCTAGCCCGTGTAGGGTATAGTTGCACGCGTGAACTTAACCTGGGTAAGTGTAATTTTTTTATATGAAGTTCTACCCAAACCTACACGGGACAAACACAATAAAACACACCTATTGAAACAAACGTTGAAACAGATCTGAAATAAGTACGAAGCTCGAAAACCAAGCAGATTTTAAACGACTCGTACCTTATGAAAAATGATTTTTTTCAAGCGGAATCTGAATTTGAATTGATTACACAAAGCAATTGTTAACAGGGCCGGCTCTACTATATGTGCAGACTGTGCACTTGAACAGGGCGCCAACCGAAAGGGGCGCCAAATTCGCAAATTCATTATGCCTTTAAGATCAAGAATTCCTATCCTTTAATGACAACTGCATGATGATCACATCAATTCTCTTCTCTGTCGTATAGCATTTATTTATACACACATATTTATATTGATTGATACACTTCGTCCACGTATTGTACATATTAAACGAACTAGAACTCATTCAATTATTATCTAAGGGTGTGTTTTCCTAAAGATCCGCTGCTATCGCGACTCAAAAAATTACATAGAAACTGCACTAACTACCAAACTCAATACGTATGCTAATCCTATTCCATTTGACCGACCCATCGACGCAGTCGCGACTCGTGAAAACTTGAAAGATACATCTTCAAACTTTTCCGCATTGTATCTACGCGAGAGGAAGAGAAAGAGACGTGTTTCCATCCGTCCGCGTTCAAAAATGCTTCGCATATCTCGTACTTGTGCATCACTGCAAACATGCTCCAATTAATCCATACACTTCATATGCGGGATGGGCGCCCTATGGGCGCTAGTTTCATAGATTGTATGCTTGGCAGAAGTGAAAAGTTGTGCACTGCAGCAATTGTGCACATAAGAAATTGTTGTAGCGTACACCCCTATATTCTGCAAAAGAGGGGAATAGCTGCTTTGCAGGCTGTTTGTAGGTGAGCTGAGATGTGCGTATTCACTTGATGGCTCATTCTCGTAGATCGTAGTCTCAGCTCGTACGTCGTGGGTCGTACATCGTACACGTACTGCATGTTTCAATTGTATGAGAGTGGATGATAGAGAAGTTTGGTAGGAAGGTAGGATGCATATTGTATAGTTGGTAGGAAGAGATTTTACCGCGTAAAATTTTCTATGGAATCCACATTAAGCGCAGGATAGACCTCGAGAGTGAAATGTTTGTCCGCTGCGATTTTCTCAGTGAAAATGTATGCTTACGGGCGTGGAATATGTGGCAAATGCAGTGGAATTCCATACGCTTCAATCCGAAAATGTTTTCATAATTTTTCTCGGCCATTTTATGTATTTCTTTCCATTTCCCGGTCATTTCATCGTGAAAAATATCTAATGACCGGGGAATCGAAAAATACTTGAAATGACCGAGAAAAATTATGGGATGGGATGGAATGGAATTCGCCAGCATTTCCCACATATTCCACTAAGCAAGCATACATTTTCATTGAGAAAATCGAAGCGGACAAAAATTTCACTCTCGGGTCCTATTCTGCGCTTTAGATTGATTAATTACATTTCCCCTCCGCTGCGGACTACGGTCAGTTTCATTTTCGGTGCCAACGGTTTTTATGACCCAAAAACATTCTTTTTTCATCTATATTTTCGCCAAATTCTGCCAAGGTGAGGGGCTCGTCCGATTCTTTTAAAAATTGGCGCATAGTCATTCCTATCTTACATCATTTTATTCTAGCTTCACTATTTCTAACAGCTTTAATGGCTTAAAGGGTAAATTGTGGATCGGTTTTGATATAATTTGAATAAATTTTATAAAATTGCATATCTTTAGGGGCAGTTTGAATTGAATTAAAATCGATCTAGAATTAACCCTAGTTTTCCGCACTTAAGGCATTGAAACTGTTAGAAATAACGAAGCTAGAATAAAATGACATAAAAGAATCGTACGAGCACCTCACCTTGGCCGAAGTTGGAGAAAATCGAGATGGAAAATTAAATTGTTTTTGGGTCAAATCACAAAAATATTACTTTAAAGCTCTGCAAAAGCCTAACCACCTTTCCGATTTTAGTGCGGTTAGTTTTATTTTTTAGGTAAGTTTGTTGGCTGTAATAATCATCTTAATTTGCTATTCTAGCTAGTCCAGCTTTTGATATATTGAAGTTTTAGTCGTACAAAAAAATGATTTTTTCAAAAATCTTCAAATGCCTGTGGCAGCTATGTTTCACGCAACTTTTTTTGCTGGAAATCACATGGAGAATCAGAATCCGAAGCGTTTATGCGGCAGTTTCCGGACACTCTGTATAGAAGGGCGACTTTTAAGTATATGTACAGGGCGCTATAATACCTAGGACCGGCGCTGATTGTTAATCCTGTTTCTGGGTGCATTTCTGTGTATGGGTTCGAAAAAGGTGGTTGTGGGATATTATTGCTGCTAGGATATCCAATAATCTAAAATTTAAAAAAAAAACGAAAATCTGCATAAGGAGTACGCTATCCTGGCAGGACTTGTGGCAATGTTTGATAGAACCTTCAGGATACGTACGTCATGCAGAAATACATTTTGCCAGTGTTTTGGCAATGACATTTTTCTATGTGTAAACTCCAGGTAAACTTACCGGAAGTGGCGAAATGAAATCATCCGAATCCCCCTTTTTATGATTGACAAACACACTTAAACTTGACCAGTTCAGCTCGTCTCCCAGCGTTCATGCTTACTAGCAAGTATGCATTATATTAGGTATGTAATTGTAATTGCGAATCTCCAAATACTAAACCCAATTAATTTACATATTCTGGACTGAACCACCGAACTCAATAAGGTTTGAATCTCTGTGTCATGCTGTTGAAATCCAATTTTCCCGCAGCAAATAGCGGAATGCATCTAATTCTCAAAATATATATATGTATGTACTTTCGACGCGCCGATATCATTGTGCAGTCAAAGCGACAATATCGCATGATGAGAAAACCCCGGTATCAAAACAGCCCGAAAGGAAGCAAACAGGATGCTTAAAGCGAAGACAAGACAAGACAAGCACGAATGAGTCTCCGACCAAAAAGGGTGGAATGGAATGATATGGAACGTGGTGGTCGCTCGCTTGTTCGCTGAACATGGGCGAATCCAATCTTGAACACGACAAGGATACACACTTTCGACAAGGACAAAGTAATTTCATTTCATTGTACAATTACAGCGAGGTAATGTGCTTACCGGCAAAAGTGCCAGGGCGAGAATGATATGTCAAAGAGAAAAGGTTACGTAAAAATGAACGTATGTACATATCGTCTAAACGGAAGAATGGTAACGAGGACAAAGTGTACGAAACATGGCATTACATACTTCAGTATAACAAGGAGTAAGCAACAACACAGAAAATTGTTCAAGTGCTTCAGGGAAATTGCGTCTCGGTAAAACTAAGGAAAAGTGGATATACACATAC
Organism: Microchrysa polita; assembly: GCA_949715475.1. Taxonomy (NCBI): domain Eukaryota; kingdom Metazoa; phylum Arthropoda; class Insecta; order Diptera; family Stratiomyidae; genus Microchrysa; species Microchrysa polita. The sequence continues at coordinate 165,302,133 of OX454415.1, forward strand.
CGTGCTCCAAGATGATTCTCGTTGTGCATTTTTGCTTTTGTTTTTTTTTTTACTATATTTGGCTTTGTTTTATTGACAAAAAGTATTTCGAATCGTATTTGCACCCTACATTTCCCTTTAACATGATTAAATCTTAGGACTTTTTCTTTTACAGTTTACGCATTTAATAATCATTTCGAAAATTGTTTTAGAAGTTGCCTATTCCCAAGTTTTCGTCTTAAACTGTACCTTAAACCTTGTGTGTATGTACCTATATTATGTTATTATGTTTGATGTACCTACGCAGTACAACGAAATTAAAAATTGATTAAAAAATTCCTTCTCCAGAATTAATATAATAAAATTAAATTATCTGATATACATAGCTGAGTAATATAGGCAAATGATCATGAACGATAAATTCGAAAATTATTTAAAACGTCCAAATGGCACAAAGCTAATTACCAAGTCTTCCATACTCTCAACGTCTCAACTCTCCCTACACAATGTACGAAAATGTACCTACATTTATTAATCAATTCAAATTACGCTAAAAATGTGAATTAATACGAAATAAGACCAGGTATGTTCATAAATACCTAAACCAAAAAGATCAACTTGAAAATTTTATGAAATCATTCATTTCTCTTCGTCTTGAATTGTTTCTTATGGTGTCCGCTTTTATCTCGTAGCATAGTTACACACATACAGCTCAAAATGATTAGGGGAGAATTTAGTGATTGCTATAGAGACAATGAATGTCTAACTGGTAGTCAAGACTAGACAACGTGGAATTGCTTTTGCTACTGAGCGTGCTGCAGCCACATGAAGTCTTAGCTCTCATCCACCAACACGACTAACTTGTCAGCAAAGAATTTGAACAATTCCTTGATATCCTGTTATTGTTCTATGAAGGCAAAACAATATTGAAATTCTCCCGTTGAAGTTTGGCGTTATTTATTGTCGAAATGTGTGTCATGACATGATGTCCTTTTCCACGTGTACATGAAATGTTTGGTCAGAATTCCAAACGTTTTTATGATTAAAAGCAAAATTCTTTAAACACACCATAATTTTGACTTTAGGTGAACTGTAAGAGGGAACCAGGAAAAAGTTCAGGTTCTTAGGAATAAATATAAAAATATTGTTTCACTGCAACGACAGGTTCGGGACATTAAATGTGTGTGAAAATAAATCTTACAACCAAATAGATACATAGAAAATTAAGCCATAAGAAATCGTTTGGGCGATGTCTATCTGTAGTATAGTACAATTGGTTCAAAATAGCCCCAAACCCAAACAACAACAAAAAAAATTTTGATGGCAAATTGTTGAATACACTGCCCAATATACGCAGTAAAAAGTTACACCAATTTGCGCCATGGGTTAAGGGGGAGGGGTGGCAAAGCGATAAAAGTTCCGTTTCTTGCAAATATCTGCGGAAAACTATGAGTCTGACCTTAAAATGTCCAGAGAACGAAACAAACTAGGTGCATAATGATATATAACAGTCTAGAGATTTTCTCAGAAAATTGTACTCTAGACCCAAAAGTATTATAGTGAATTTACATTTTTTGTGTTTAACATTTTGCACTGTAACTCTTGATAAAATAGACTTAGGATCATAAGATCTTGTCCATATATTGCTAACAAAATTTATTTGATTTGTACCAAAAATTGAAGTGCTTCGCCTATTGGCACTCCTCCTAACAATTTTCAAAAAGGCATGTCTGTAGCTTCTTTTGAAATTAAGCCAGATCAAATTTGGTGGGGTGCCTAGTCTAAGCCCTATTATGCTCCTTACTAAAAATTATTACCATCCGATCAAAACTAAGGGTACCCCCTAGGCAAAGTGAACCAAAATTCTAACAAATTTCACGTTTTTTTTATTTCTAAATTCTATTTAAAATTAAAAATAAAATTTATTTGTTAGAATGTCATTATAATAGTGTTTTTGGAATGAACATTTAAAACGGATTTATAATATACTTGGTAAAAACAACTATCCAACAAAAATAATAGAGAAAATGATTGGCAAAGTTAGAAATAGCAAAAAAACTGCAAATTCAACGAGCTATGCATACTTATCAATTGAAGGCGACACAACAGCAGCAACATTACCACCTACTGAACCAACAATCCAACAATACTCGTCACTAACATACCTACATCCCTGGCTTAAGTGAATCAATATCAACGTCTTGTAAATATTTTGTTCCACAATTGAATGTGACAATGGGCCATTTCAGACTGTACGAAAACGACCGTACGATCAAGCTTTTACAAAAACAAACAGCGTACGTACAATTGTTTATCAGTCGTATGACGCCTACATACATACGATTATCAATGCTTTTTGTTTTTGTAAAAGCTTGATCGTACGGTCGTTTTCGTACAGTCTGAAATGACCCAATGCGTCCTCACCTGAAAAATGCAAACATGTTTACAAATCTTAAAAACAAAATTCCATCACAAGATAAGTCCGGGGTTGTATACAAAATCGATTGCGCAGATTGCGACAAAACATACATCGGCGAAACAATCCAAAAATTAGGTACTCGTCTTAATTAACATAAAAACGACACTAAAAAAACGCTCAACGAACATCTCCGCCCTTGCAAAACACTCCATCATTAACAAACATACTTTTGATTTTAATAAAGCTCAAATTCTTAAAAACGAATTAATAAACGCAAACTTCAAATTCACGAAGTTAAGGTACGTTGTCCTAGACGCGGCCGCAGCGACTCTAGCGACTCCAGCGACTCTAGCTATTGACATTCACCTAGTGGTGTTTTCCTCGATGCGGCTGCAGTCAGAATGCAGCGATTGTTGCTTATGTACACTGCATTGTTATGTACATAACAGATCCGAACGATATGAATGGTTGTTTGCTGGCGTTTCAGTCTTGCAGTGAGCGTCATAGAAGCAAGTCGTCGTCGCTCTATTTTTGCTTCATTTGTAAAGTTTCGGATTTGATAGAAGATTAAATCTTTTATAACTATCAATCTTTTTGTATGAACCTTTGCCCATTTTTCAACAATTTTTTTTTTTTGCTTTATGAAATTTCGAAGAACTTTTTTTGGCATGTTTGAAAACATGTGTATGTAACAGTTTTAATACCTTAAGTGCTGAAAACTAGGGTTAATTTTGACTCGATTTCGACATACTTTGAATAGATTTTACCAATTGCAGATCTTTAGGAGCAGAGTGAATTGAATTGTATTGAATTCGAGCTAAAATTAACCCTTGTTTTCTACACTTAACGTATAAAAACTTTTAGAAATAATGGAGCTATAGAATAAAATGATGTAGGAAAGACATAATCGTATGCGCCAATTTTTGAAAGAATCGTGCGAGCACCTCAGCTTGGCAGAAGTTGGAGAAAATTGAGATGGAAAAATATATCACACAAATTTGACTTTGAAGCTCTGTAAAACCCAAACCTATTATCCGATTAGTGTGGTTAGTTGTGTTTTTTAGGTAAATTTGTTGGCTGTAATAATCATCTTATTTCAATATTCTAGCTGGTCTAGCTTTGAAGATATTGAGCTTTAAGTCGTGCAAGAAATTGATTTTTCCAAAAATCTTCAAATGCCTGTGGCAGCTAAAGGGTTAAGCTGAGGGGGTATGTTCCGTACAACAATTTTGCTGGAAATCAACTGAGGAATCATAATTTGGTGCGTTTACGCGGCAGTTTCCGGACACCCTGTATACTTTTTATATGGTCGGAGTAACTTCATGACACTCACTCTATGAGCGAAGGGTATAAAAATACTTACTTACCTGGCCTTCCGACTAGGCCGCTAATGCTAGCCCATATATTGTCCTTCACCCTTTGGTCTTTGTAAAGGGCATGGGACAATTTATAAGTGGCTGGATGGCAGGCGATTTCATTTATCAGCGGCTCATCTTCAGCTAACGAAAATTTCAAGCTATTTATCCCGACCCTTGCTCTATTACGTAGGACAACCTGAATGGGAATGATTGAATACAATACAGGACACCGAATGAGTACGACCATTGTGCGAAGCAATTTCGCTACCCCAAGCAGCCGTCGCCCGAAGCCTACAAACAAGCGCTTGCACCACGTTCACCACTCATGCGGGCATTATATACAACAAGAGCCGCGCGACTGCTTACTATACAGAAGTAATGGAGCTAGATTAAAATGATGTAAGAAAGATATGATTGTAAGACTATGCGCCAATTTTTAAAAGAATCGTACAAGCACCTCACCTTGGCAGAAGTTGGAGAAAATATTGTTTTTGGGTCAAATCACACAAATTTGACTTTGAAGCTCTGTTAAAACCAAACCTCTTATTCGATTTTAGTGTGGTTAGTTTTATTTTATAGGTAAATTTGTTGGCTCTAATAATCATTTTATTTCAGTATTCTAGCTGGTCTAGCTTTGGAGATATTAGGCTTTAGGTCGTGCAAGAAAATGATTTTTTCAAAATTCTTTAAATGCCTGTGGCAGCTAAAGGGTTAAGCTGAGGGGGTATGTTCGGTACAACTTTTTTGCTGGAAATCACATGAGGAATCACAATCCGGTGCGTTTATGCGGCAGTTTCCGGACACCCTGTATACAGGCTGATTCGTGCACCGACCGAATGAGTACGACCATTGTGCGAAACAACTACCCTACCCCAAGCAGCCGTCGCCCGTAGCCTTCAAACAAGCAAGTGTACCACGTTCACCATCTGTGCATGCATTATGTACAACAAGAGCCGTGCGACTGCTTTCTGTATACATGCTGATTCGTATATCGGCCGAATGAATACAACCATTGTGCAAACAACTTCCCTACCCCAAGCAGCCGTCGCCCGAAGCCTCCAAACAAGCGCCTGCACCACGTTCACCACTCATGCGGGCATTATATACAACAAGAGCCGCGCGATTCATTTGACGATAATTTTCATTGTAGACCTATGCTAGCGATTATCAACTAAAAACGAGTTTTTATATGGAATTTGCGAGTCGCTGTCGCTAGAGCCGCTGGAGTCGTGCCGAGCAAAACGTACCTTAAACCAACTAATCAAGTATGAAAATACAGCATGCAACGAAAAGAGCGATAAAAAACATTATAGTAACAGCTACATAAACCTGATTAAGACTAACTTTTAGAATTTAAAATCAGACATGAAAATATGATAATACAAGTACAGTCGAACTTCCCATAAGCGGACACCACTAGGGAATGAGATTTTATCCGCCTATTGGAAGTGTCCACTTATGAGAATATTTCACGAAGGTATAAAATATTATAAAATAGATTTGAACTATGTCTGCAAATCCATTAAAAAACCGCGATAAAAATTTGTAGTGTCGACGCGTTCGCGAATAATTTTTAGTCATTTCATTCCCATGCTCTTTCCACTTTTTCAAAATAACCCAGCCAGCATCGGCGTCATGTACCGTAAACATAGCCACAAATAAGCTTTACTTCATGAATCACGAATTGGCATTATGTATCGATAGGACGCATTGAAAGTTAGATACATGATGGTCAGCTGAAGGAATGTCGACATGATGGTCAGCTGAAGGAATGTCAACGGATCATGCATATAGGAAATATAAAGATTTTCTCCTCAAGTGTGATTTTTGTTGCTGTGATGATTAGATTAGATAGGGTGATTAGAATCACGAATAAAACTTGATCATTCGTATAGTCTGGCTGGAGTAGTGGTTAGGGCGAGCACCTTCGGTGCATAGGGTTATGAGTTCGAGACTCTCCGTAGCACGTGTTTTTTGTTAATTATTCATTGATGCATTGAATATATATGATACTTAACTATTACATAATGTTTACGAATAACGATTTTATAATGTTTATCCGTAATAAGGCGCAAATGCGTATATACATGAAATAGGGGGACACCGTCATATATTGCTTGTATGAAAACGTGATGAATGAATAAGGTATATGTGCTTACGCGTGTTGCATGAAATAATAGGTGTGTTTTTTGGTTATCCCGTGTAGGTTTGGGTAACGAAACTCCGTATAAAAAAATGCCAACTGATCCACCTGTAATTTGTTTTTTATGAAGTTTCGTTACCCAAACCTACACGGGATAACCAAAAAAACACACCTAATGATTACAAATGTGTTAAATGCTGGTTGGGAACTTTTTTTTAGAGCGAGCACACTATTTTTTTTTTCCTAAATTCTTATCTGACTTTAAGAGCCTCATCCATGTATTAACGTCCTTATGTTGTTAGCTCGAGTTTTCGGCCAAAGATTTTAACGTGAATTCAATCTTCAAATTCGACCGTTTTGCTGCCATATTCATATTCATATCCATATTCGTATTTATACCTTTATATTTGAACTACTGTTCGCGGAATTAATCGTTCTTTTCTTTAACTTTAAACTATCGCTTTGGTTTTTTTTTTTGCCAATCTAATATCAATGTTACCTGACGCCCCAAAATGCGATTATCGCGTGTAATCAACATAACTTGTTATAATCGATAAAATCAAGTGTATAAAAATATGTGTGTGATTCCCCTCCTTCCTTACGGCCGTCTGTTTTTTGGTTAAGTCAACTATATTTTATTTTATATTTTTGTGCCTTGACTTTGACATTTGCCATCGGAAATCCTATACGGATAAATTACATACATATTTTAATGGTATTTTATTGAGTGGGTACATTTTTTTTCTCTTAGTATTTCATTTCGTTCATGAGGTAGATTTTTTTTGTTAACGTGTTAAAATGATACATAATTGTAATTTTATTATGCCTTTTCTTACTTTGAATAAATTGGAAATGTATTGATTTGAAGACATTGCCTTTTTCTGAAGGAATGCCCCTTCACAGTTTTCCCCGTCACAGGATGATTTGCCGCCACATGAAATAAGTTTCTGATTTTCAGATTTGTTTGGGGGTCCTTTTGAATCATAGTGCCTCGAGGACCATAGGATGTGGTTTCGGGTTAAGAAGGCATGAGCTATCGTCATCAAGGCTCAATTTGGTTATAAGTGAGTCGTCGTCAGCTTCTTTTTTTTTCAGAGTTTCGGTTTCGGATCTGTTTTTCTTTGTTACTTCTTTTTGTCGGTTTTCTTTTTTTTTGGTACGCGATATATAGATGGATTTATTGATAATGACAAAAGAAATCTGGAAGGGAAAAGACCCACCCGTCGCTACCGAACTGGCTACACCAAGCGCGTACCGCAGCTTTCCTGGTTTGCTTGCATTTCTGCCGTTTCACGATCTGTGGTAGTCATTACAATATATATTCAGAAGACTACAATCAACTGTTATAATGACATTCTAACAGATAAATTTTATTTTTCCATTTTAGATAGAATTTAGAAGTGAAAAAATGTGAAATTTGCTAGAATTTTGGTTCACTTTGTATGGGGGTACCCTTAGTTTTGATCGGATGGTAAGGAGCATAATGTGGCTTAGACTAGGCACTCCACCAAGTTTGGTCTGCCTTGCTTAATTTGAAAAGAAGCTACAGTCATGCCTTTTTCAAAAATGTTAGGAGGAGTGAGGGGGCGTCAATAGGCACTTAAATTTTTGGTACAAATCAAATAAGTTTTGTTAGCAATATATGCACAAGATCTTATGATTCTAAGTCTATTTGATCAAGAGTTACAGTGCAAAATGTAAAACCCAAAAATGTAAGTTCACTATAATACTTTTGGGTCTAGAGTATAAATTTCTGAGGAAGTCTCTAGACTGTTATGGTAAATTTATGTAGTTTGTTTCGTCCTCAGGACATTTTAAGGTCACACTCATAGTTTTCCAGATATTTACAAAAAACGGAATTCGCGCCCCTTTGCCACCCCCTCCCCCCTTAACACATGGCGCAAATTAGTGTAACTTTTTTCTGTGTACATATATTGGGCTGGGCAGTGTATTCAACAATTTGGCATCAAAAATTGGACGGTTATATTTAAAACGGTGAAAGCCAGAACTCTGAACTTTTCAGCAAAATGTGCGCTCCGATGCGCTCTACATCGCTCTTGGAAACCCACATTTTTAAAAATTTACATCAGGGTTCTCACTTCAGAAAATAATATCGATATAGAGAGAAAACAAAATTAAATGAAAAATTTGCTTATTTTGCGCAGCAGATCTAAAAAAACAATAGGTACTAAGAAAGATTTAGTTAGTTTTATTGGACCAAAAATCAATTTTTGCGCAATTGTAACCAAACCTCACTATCAAAGTTAAAAAATAAATATTGAAGAAAATTTAAGTGTATCCAAATTTTGATCAAAATTTATTCGCATATAGTTCATTCGCATCCAGAGTACAAATACAATCTTGACTCGGTAATCCGGATCCGGGTCCTTTAGGATTTCACGCTAATCCGAAGCACTGATCGTTTCCACTATATATTCTATATAATCCGGATTTCGGCAGCAATGTTGACTTTATAATTCGGATATTTGAGATTTTCAGGGTGAAATAGTAGATTTGGTTTCGTACTTTTTACGCGACGGTTTGGCAAATGATATGATGCTGACTAATTTCAAAGAAATAATACATTTATCGGCTTTTGTTCCTCTTTTTTATTTATTTGGACTGTTTTTCTTCAGAAAAAAAAGTGATCGCGCTAATTTCTGTGGAGCTAGAACATTGGCATTGTCGCATGTAATATAAACTAAGTTTGCACGCAACATCAAAAACATCATGCGATTAGTACACTAAAAAATTCATTTGCTAAAAAACCAGAAAAAAAATCAACAAAAAACAGCCTGATTTAAGATGCATTTTCTTGTTTCAAGAAAAGTATTTGATTAAATTAAATAAATAAGCATTATTTTAAGCAAAGAATTTTCTTGGAACAAGAAAATATATCTTAGATCAGGAAAAATGATTCCTTGGCTGTTTTTTGTTGTATTTTTTTCTTGTTCTTCAGGGAAGAAGTCAATTAATAAATGGCATCAGGAGTAATGTGATTGAATTTATTTTTCAAACAACTATTCAAGAAAGACCTTACTCATTTCACAAGACTAAAAACTATTGCAATTAAGGAAGAGTTACGAAAGTTGAAAGGAACCTTTAAAAGTTGTTGAAAGGAACCTCGACATTTATAGAAAGCCATTTAATGTGGAATGTGAATCAAGTAGTTGCAAAGTAAGGCTTCAAATATAATACCGGCAGCAACAGCAGCAGCATTGCATGGCTGACAAATATGCTGAACAGCAAAAATGGTGTTCAGCACTTTTATCAGCAATATAAAATGCATTGGGCTTGACATTTTGCGCTGCTACTGTTGCTGCCGGCATTCTATTTCCAACTTAACACTGAATTGAAGCAACCCTTTTTCAATGTTCTAAAAGGCTCCGTCAAACTCAAGCTTCCCGAACCTGAAAGCTCACGCTCAGAAGAAAATTGAAACGTTTGCTTCGTCCTACATTTGTGAACAGGAACAGCTGTTCTCTCCCATGAAGCTTCGATAGAACAGCTTCCCTACTTGTAATTGTAAACTTATGTAAAAATTCGAAACAGCATTTACCATTTTATTTTCACGCAAAATTTAGAGATTGACAAAAATTTTTAAAATCAAATTGAAAAATAATTAACTCCAGAATTCATGTTTGCTCAACAAGAAAAGAAAATTAAATTGAAAAAAAAAACCAGACCGAAGTTTATTTCAGGCGCTGCTGAAATTTGAATAACCCTCACACCTAAATGAAACTCAAGTTAGTTTGTGTTAATAATTTCTACTCCATACTATATTACGTTTTCCGATTCCACCAAGCCATTTATTTATATGGGGAATGTGAGTTTTGCAGTTAGAGTCCTCGTTTATAAAAATATGTTTTTTAAATTTTTTTCGGCCCGCCTAGATAATTTGTGATTTTATGTGGCCCTCCCCTTAGAAAGTTTGCCTATCTCTGTACTAAACATACATTTAGTTTAACTCCGTAAGTATGCATTTGCATTCGTGCAACAGAACCAGTTTCACAAATTTATTATGTTCGAAATTGGAAAGGGGGCCGCTCATCTTCGATTTTTTAACCAGAAAATATTGACAGAACTTGGACCTTATTTACCGATCTTTGGGTCAAAAGATCCAGAGTTATCCTTTTTATATAAACGTTGTGAACACATTTTGCTACATTATCCTTGTAATCTATTGATTGCTCTTGTGATTGTTTTACTGCAAGATTAAGCTTTAATTGTAAGGTTGTGGCTCCATACGATATGCTGCTGCTCAATACTATACTATACTATGTACTAGCTTCTTCCAGACCTGTAGAGAGGGGGGGAGCGGGGTGATTCCCCCCCGGGCCCGGGATTTCATAGGGGGCCCGGATTTTGACACAAAAGTTGTGCTTCAGTGTTTTTCACATACAAATTGTTATTTTGAGGTCCTGAACTAAGAAACATACTCTGCACCAGGCTTGGGGCCCCTAAACAATTAGCAAATTTCGACTTCTTCATCCAGTAGCACACAGTTTTTAAAAAAAAAAAATTTTCCAAATAAAAATAGGAGCCCTGTACAGCGACATTTTTTTCTAGAAGGACTTTTCCGGGCGATTATAATTTTGTGTACGTACTGCTGCTGCTAATGAAATGTTGTTCAAGGTACCAACACCCAGATGTTGAGCACTTAAATTATTGAATCTTAACTTCAATCTATCTATACAGGGTGCCCAGAAACTACCGCAAAAACGCACCGGAGTATGATTCCTCATGTGATTTCCAGCAGTTTCTAGTTGATGTACTCCCAATTCTCAACCCTTTAGCTGCCGCATGCATTTGAAGATTTTTAAAAAATCATTTTCTTTTACAAGTTAAACCCCAATATCTCGAAAGCTAGACTAGCTAAGACTTTCCTTTTTTTCGTGCAGTACAGTCTTTGTTATTTAGCTGTAAAATGAATACTTGAGCCAATCTCAGCCATATTGTCTTCAAATCGAATTAACAAATAAATATTTATGTATGATCCTATCCTATCGAGAATGACTGTCAAAAATTTCAGGGCTTTCTTGATATCAAAGTTCGAATATAGGTTGGCATCTTAGGGGCGAATCAGACTATCGATAAGATTAACTAAATCCTAGATTTAGTTGACAGTTGTACCATATTGTGCTGCAATTTGAATAATGCAAGTACATTCTACGATGCATTTTGAATTTAATGACATACGATTTAATTTAGTAGGCGGATTTCGACTCGATTAATTAATTGGTTTTAGTAAATCCTGTCCATAGTGTGAATCCCCTCTTACTTCATCAATAGAATATAAGTTTTCTAAATAATTTCGATGGGACAAGGGAATCAAAAATGTTTCAATTTTTTTTCTTAGGAGAACTAAATGCTAGAAGACTACCAGGATACCAGTATCATTTTATGCATATCTTTTGTAAAGGGCACGACCAATCAATAATCAAGTTTTATTTTCATCACGGGCAGATTTTAGTAACGAAACTTCATACTAGAAAGTTGACCCTTAAGCAGTCGCTTATTAAGTTTCGTTACCCAAAAATGCACGTAAAACGAACGAACCTTATTCTAGAATGATTTTGGCTTCTGTAGTTATGTACTTAAAATTCTCGAATCGTCTTCAAGATACACTTGAAAAAAAAAAACACACACACAAGTATTGAACTATCCAGTCAACCCCGTTTTTTGTGAGTTTAGGCAGTATGTAAAAATGCTTCATGATTGAATTCAGTTTCTGTCTGTTTTTGTTTCCCCCGGGCCCGGATTTTCTCTCCACGGCCCTGGCTTCTTCTCCCGTACAAAAAATTGGTATTTTCGGAATGTTTTGTCTTCATTTTAGAATCTCCAGCTGGAAAGAAGCAAGAAAAAACCCTCTACAACCATTTGATCGTAAGTAGCGGCAGTAATCAGTGGACACGCAAGTTTTTTTTGCAGACTAATAAAATGAATGAATGTCTTTATAAAAAAAGTTAGCCACAGGATGTATAAAAAAAAAATTTTTGCATTTCCGTCTTTGGGGCCCGTGTTCCACTGAACACATGGAACACCGTACGTTACGCCACTGAACAGGACAAACTCCTATTTATGCTACGGAAATAAACCAAATTCTACGCATTTTTCCTTTTTTGGGAAAGAAACCTATTAGTAGTTAATTGGTTAAAGGCATAATATATAAAATAGAGCACGTGATCGAACGTCTAACTTCTAGTCTGCTAGGTATAGTCTTTCAAAGTATGAGTGTTAAAGCTGAAACCATATTTTCTGAACAACCGCATGAATTTCCCGCCACACAATTTGATTGATCCATAAATTTTGTCATTTGCCTTCAAATTAGAAGCAAATGAAAAGATGACGACGACGACACATTTGGTAGTTCGTATTCCAAATAAGCAAAATTAGTTTAGCCATAACACCGTAGACATACTGGTAAACCGAACAAAATGGATTGGTCTTTGGAGATTGAAATAATATAGAGGGTTCAGGTGGAAAACGATGAGTGCTAATGTTTTTCACATACGTATTATCCTTGTGCGACTGTATGGTGAACACCTGGTCGAAACGACGATACTGTATTTTCGGAAAAGACGATGATTGACGCTGTCAGGAAAGTGAAAATTGAAATAATTGATTGATGGTATCATTTCGTGGTGTGTTGAGGGATGAATGAAGAATGTCGTTCAGAAAAGCCAGACGTGACCGAAAATTTACTCTAGATCTAGACTGAAGGCGCATTTCAACCATTATTTCGTTACGACTTGGATAAGTTGTTGCTGCATTGTTTGTAGACCACTAGGTAAACAAAAACTTTTTTTTGTCTTTAAAAAGAAAAGTCTTAGCTTAAAATAATGCTTATTTATTTATTTTAGTACATCTCCTTCTTCTTCTTTGACTGTTTTTTGTTGTATTTTTTTCTTGTGTTTAGCAAATGATTTCTTTTTCAGTGTACGCGAATAATCCAGTTGCCACTACCTTTCTCATTTTTTAGAGTTTACATACAACAGCTGAAGCTTCTACCATTAAATTTTCTAAGAAAAAAATTGTTTTGAAAGATCTGAAGAAGGACATAAAAGGACACTAATTAATCCTAGATCAAACGTGGACATTTGGGGTGTCATTTCAAAGAGGACGTTGAGTACATTCCATATCCATAGAGAATTGGGCTCAAATGAAAAATTTTCGTGTTTCCCGTAGCTTTTCATCTGTATCTTTCCAAAGCCAAACATTTTTGTGTCCTTTTCCAAAGTTTTCCGATTTTTTTTTTCCTCATCAAATTGAATGGTAGAAACTTCAGCTATTATAGATTCTGAAAATCGGATATGTAATGTACCTCTGATCAAGGATTAATTAGTGTACTTTTTGGGGCCTTTCCGATAAAAATTTTTCTTAGCAAAATGAGTTCGACACGACTGCAGCGGCACCCTTCTGAATCGAAAACAACCCAAATTAGCCTAATTTTTTTTTATTTGAAGGTCTGAATATTTTGACTGGACTAGTAATCTCAGGATTTTTCTATCTATCTAAACTATTCAGGCTCAGGGTCTTTTAAAAAACAAACAACAAGAAATTCTGCTTATTTTGATTGCAGTTTTTATTACCAAGATGTATTCTTGACCCACATACATGCCTCGGACAATAAAACGTAAGATGTTTTCAATAATCAAGGTGAAGGATGTGGATATTAAAAAAATCGGCACGCTACAGTTATTATCCTCAATAAATTCATGGATTGGATTTTATCACATGAAAACAAATATGTACCATATTGTAAATTGTGCACATAAACAATTGCGGGTTTAAATTTCTACGAAATTTAAAAAAAATGAGAAACCAACTACTTCTGTGAATATTTTGATATTTATATATGCACTGTAGTTGTATATAATGCCTTATCAAAAAATAAATATTTTTTTCCACTTGCCAATAACGGTTATCGTAACTTGGTTTATTACATCCTCTATTGGGTAATTTACCAAAAATGTATTGTCGGCAACGGTTCCCGGAACGAAAAAAAATTGTGTATTGTCTAAATGGCTTTAAACCACGAACTGAATCATCATACTTCTCAATGAAGACAAGATTATACACTTTTACACGTAAATAATATAAAAAGAATTGAGGCGTCTAAGATAAGATTCGGATTGATAAAGTGTAAAAATTTTCTTTTTTCGAGATATAAAAGAAGATTGTAGATGCTAATTTGAGCACTGTTTTCTTTAGTTTCCGGGCTAGTTAAGATGTATTCCTTGATTGTAATTTTTTCTTTATTTCTGGTAAGTTGAATATCCTGAGTTATATATACAAAGTGGTTTATAAAAAAAAACACATCATCCGTTATGTGACTAAATAAGTTTAAGTACTGCTTAAGGTACATTTTGCTCGACACGACTGCAGCGGCCCTAGCGACAGCGACTCGTTCATTCCATATAGAAACCCATTTTTCTCTCATTTTAAAAAAAAAAAGAGTTTTTATATGGAATGAGCGAGTCGCTGGAGTCGTACCGAGGAAAATAAACCTTCATTTACTAATGAAAAGATCGCTGGCTTTTTTGTAATTGAAAATACCTAAATTACAGGCAGCGTCATGCAATAGTCAACAATTTCTTCCGGGGACATTAGTAAAATCGATCAAATCGACTAGCCGCTTAGCAAGAAATACAGATCCCAATGATCCGAACGCACCAAATCCAAACGCAATATGTGTCGGTCAATACGGACCTATTTGTCAAGGCTGTCATACGCAAGTGGTATGTATCATCAAGTTAATATATAAAGATTTCTTTAACTTGACGCAAAATTATCAATTTACAGACATGCGCCAACGACGTCATCAACACTCAAGCATGTGCTTCAATTGATCCAACAAAACCCTACTGCGTCGACTCAGCTTGCACCAGTTTCACCGCTTCACCAGAAACTTGCGCTATACCCTTCAGATGCACATCGGCTGGTCAATTTCCTAATCCTGATGATTGTACAAAATTTTATTTTTGTACGGGCGCATCCCAAAACGCACAATTGTATACGTGTCCTTCAAATTATGTATACGACTCACTAACGGGTATGTGCAAACAAAAAAAACTTTCATCGGATTGCAAAACGATCAGCTGCACCGGTCTTGCAAATCGGTATCAAATATTCGCAGCAGATAAGTCAATATTGGCGTACTGTGCCAGTACAGCTTCGTTGCAAGAAACAATCTTGTTCAGATGTAAAGACTACGAGAAAATGCAATACGATCAGGATACGCTACAATGCAAGTATGTTTGTACAGCGGAAGGACGTTTTGTGGATCGTGTCGATTGTACTAGATATTATGAATGCTATAAGGTCGGAAATCTATATCAGGTGGAACATATGAAATGTCCCAATGGTTTTAGTTACGATTCAGCAAGGAGACAGTGTACCGTATTATCAGCAGGAACCGCATGTACACCAGACTTACCTTAATCCTAAATTATAACGCTACTTTTTCTTTCGATGACATGCATTATATTTAATTAAAAAATGTCGTCTTTTAGTGAAATAAAATTGAATTAGCAGAATATAAGGTATTTGTGGATTTAATTTACATGAATTATACAATGCAGTATGTGCAGATATGAAGAAAACGAACTACATTTTGCATCCTCTTCGATGGGTAACAACAAAACGTACGGACAATTATTAACTACTAATCTCAAAAAGAACCAGAATATGGAATAAAGCAACATTTCATTAGTTTGATGGAATATACGCTATAATAAAACCGTACAAAAAACGAAATCATCGGCAAAAATCAAGACGAACCTATGGTCGGTCAACCATTGACTGCTTTTGGATTTCGTTAATATTTCATAAATCCGAAAAAAATGACGGCAACGGTCATGGAGCCGCATTGAGAGGCAGGGAAAGAAGAGAAATTCTGGAACAAAGTAAATCACCTGCATTTGAATTTCTACATAATGTATACAAAAAGGGACATCACTATTATATGTCTCAAACTACCACAGAAGAAAAATAAATTAAACTCTCAATAACGGATGGCATTTTCTAAACCGACTTATACCTACCATGATCAAAAAGATTTTCACAAGAACGAAAAACCGAAATCTGTCAATATTATTGCCTGACATTTGTGCTAGAATTCATTTCTAGAAATGGTGACAACCATACCCATTTCCATCGTGCACCCACAGGAGCAAGGTCAATCTTCTGTGGTTTCAATAAACATTGCAAAAACATCCACCAGAGTTGATTGCGTCGGGCGGGCGTCACACAACGAGAAAGCTCTATAATTGAATTTACCATGATATTTTGCCTTTTTGTGAATTCTCGATTCAAGCTATTTTTTTTGTGAATGACAGAAGGAAGGCAAATATACTTTGACAAAACGAAATAGAGCTGAAGATGGAAAAAAAACTAATAATTTGATCGAGAGTGAAGTTTCATATTGAAAATTGAATGAAGTTGATTGTCGTTGGTTTTGGCAGGTGTCGTTGGCTAATTTTCTTTTATCTTTCTTTCACTTTGCATTCATTGCTTGCAAAGGCCACCTGACAGTTGTTTTGTAGTTTTGTCTTGCTCTCGTCGGCTTATTTCGTAGATTTGGTGGATTCAGGGTGGATTACATCACACATAACATAACATAGAAAACCCAGAGATTCCATGTTTTTCCCATCCATTTTTAAGACACATCCACCTTTTCTCGACACAAATTTACTTTGCATCAAATGAAATTAACGATTTAGCAAATTCAATTAACGCTTTAAAACATCAAATCTACAATTTCGCAAATGAAATCAAATTTTTAACAAGTCAAATTAACGATTTTACAATGAGAAAATGAATTTGCGAAATCGTTGATTTGACTTGTAAAAGCTTTAATTTTATTTTCTAAATCGTTTATTTCATTTGATGCATAGTTAATTTGTGTTGAGAAAAATTAAAATGTGATTTTGTCTTGAAAATGGTACCTATATATTGCCATCTACATTTCAGTCCCCAAAACTCTATCCCGTGTAGCGCAGTTACACACGTGAAAAATAGCTGGGTAACTGTCATTTTTTATATACAGGGTGTCCCGCAACTGGTTAGCCATAGACCAATGGTAGACTCTACAGGATGTTTAAGGAAAAATGTCGCCAAAACTATTTCTCTAGCTTGTACCGTTAAGGAGTAATTGCCTTTTTTGTGATTCTTGTCAAAACGCACGACTTTTTTGTAAAAACTCCTATTTTCTAGCTTCCACTTTAGGCAAATCAATATTTTTCATATTCTTCTGAAAGTACACAAAATTTCCAATAAAAGGACATATCGAACGTTTCGAACGGTTTCGTATCTTCCGAGATACGACGTTTTGAATTTTGCAAAAATGTCAATTTCAATTTTTAATGTCAAAATTAAACCCGAATTTCGTAACGGTACATTGTAGTGGCAAATCTGCAAAGTTGACAAAAGTTGGCGTAGTATCTTAGTTTTCGAACGGCATATAAGAATAAAGCACACAGTCATCCAGTTTCTGAATAATACGTATAAATAAAAAAAAACCATAGTCTGCAAATGTACCAAACCGACTTCAATCTTGAAAAGGAATTAACATTTTTACATCAAGCATAGACTTGGTTGGAAAAATACTTTTCGCTACTGTTGTAGATGCTACTTTACTAATTATAACGGTAAGTATAAAAAAAATTGTTTTAGGTGTTGAATTATTTGTACGAAGGTTCGCTGTGTACATATTAATATTGTGAGAGTATTTTTCATTTTCATCGTCTAAAGGATAAACATTTTAATTTGTCAGGTATTAATTAGTGTCCTTTTATGTCCTTTTTCAGAGTTTTCCAATCCAATTTTTCCTTAGCAAAAATTAAAATGGAAGTGGCAACTTGAATTATTCGCGTAGTTATGGGCTTTGGAAAGATACAGATGATAAGTTACGGGAAACACGAAAATTGTCCATTCAAACGCGATTTATTTCGTTGAGGGTCCTTGAAATAGGAATCAAACACCGGATATGTAATGTACTCGGCGTCCCCTTTGATATGATATCCCGAATGTCGACCTCCAGTCAAGGATTAAATAGTGTCCTTTCTTGTCCTTTTTGGGACCTTTCCGATCAAATTTATTTTAGCAAACTCCTGAGACCCCACTGATTCAAGACCAAGAAAAAAATAGCCTTACTGTACTTTTTTCTATTGGAAATGCTTATATGACTGAACTATTTCCACGTAAAAGCAAGATTTCTTCCTCTTACGGACTATGTTTTTTCCCCTTTTACACATATTATTCACAAATTGGATGATTCTGTGCTTTATTCTTATATGCCGTTCGAAAGCTTAGGATTTGGGCCAACTTTTGTGAACTTTGCAGATTTGCCACTTCAATGCATCGTTACGAAATTCGGCTTTATTTTTGACATTAAAAGTTGAAATTGACATTTTTGAAAAATTTAAAACGTCGTATCTCGAAAGATACGAAACCGTTCGAAACGTTCGATATGTCCTTTTATTGGAAATTTTACGTACTTTCAGAAGAATATGAAAAATATTGATTTGGCTAAAGTGGAAGCTAGAAAATAGGAGTTTTTACAAAAAAGTCGTGCTTTTTGACAAGAAGCACAAAAACGGCAATTACTCCTTAACGGTAAAAGCTAGAGAAATAATTTTGGCGACATTTTTCCTAAAACATCCTGTAGAGTCTACCATTTGCCTATGGCTAACCAGTTGCGGGACACCCTGTAGAGTCAAAATTGTTTTGTTTTCTGTTGGGAGCTTGCCGTTGAGTACCTTTATTGTAACCGGAAATCTAGCCTTTCATTCTAGAAAGTTTTTGTTCAGACTAAAATAAAAATAGATTTACTGGCATCATTTAAGTTATTTTGTGCTTATTACCTAAAAAGGGTAATTTACAACCGGTATTACGTAAGCATTAAAATCCTAAAAAACCCTCATATTACTGGCGCAGTCCTCTGGATGCTCGTTTTTTTTAGTTAAGTAAAAAGTGCTCGAAATAAATTGGCATCCTTGGAGCTCGGTGCAATTGAAAAATTTTTCATATAGATGTACACCTCACGTAAATTAACAAAATATGCAATATAACTCACAACATTTATTTCTTTGAGTTGAAAAAATAATTCAGTGTGTTGTTGATGGTTCCTTCCTTACTTTTATAATCTCGTATTCTACTACCACAATTAAATATAGTGGGTACCTACTTATGTATGAAATTTACAAAGCGACTGTTGTCAACTTGTTATTCAAAATTTAAGAAAAGATGTTACCATATTATTTATCAAGTCACCGAATGTGGCGTTAACAATAAATTATATTTTTATCATTATCTAGCGTCTATCATCGAAGTCGTTGCCATAACTTTGGCAATGTTGTTAATATATATAAAGGATAATTCATTCACACTCACAGATATTAGAGTGTAGAGACAATATACATAATAAATGTACCTACATACATATGTGTACCTACATTATTTATATGTTCGCCAGGGCTATTTGAACTCCTCTGAAAGAAATTGTATTCAAAGATCCTTTACCGTATCGTATCGTTCAGCGTCTGCTCTGCTATTTTTTCCTCGAAACGGGTGAGCTTTTCAAAATTGTATTATGTGAGCTACCCATGTGAAGGGTTCGCGGAAATGTCTAACATAAACTTCAATGAAATTTCATTGTAACGAACAACAGGTGTAGTCAGTCATATCATCAGTCAAATTAATTTTAATTCATTCTGTCGCGTGTGCTGCTCTTCTAGATGGTCGTCTATATTCTAAAAGGCGGCACCCAGATTCAAAACTCTTCCACTATACCTTTATCGCAGCTATCCTTATACATATGTTGATGTAGTTGTGATCTACATAAGATTCCCATAGGGTAGTCGACATATGGCAACGACTGTAGACGTTAACATCCTGATATTTATAGGGTGAGGTTATGACTAGAAACGTACACTGTAAAAACAAGGTTGAATTTTACATCGAAAACTCGTTGAATTTTACACCTTTTTTCTAGCAAAATTACAGTAAACGTTTATTTTTCAACCAAATTTCTAGTAAACCCACAAAATAGTGTAATATTACACATATTTTTTAAAATTACTCAATTTTGGTGTAATTTTACACCACATTTGGTGTGAAGATATGTCATTGCTTTATTTTTGTGTAACTTTACATTTTCAGTGTATATTTACCAATAATTTTAAGGAAATTTTCATGTAATATTACGATTTTGGTGTAAAAAATTACACCTGCATTGTGTTACAATACTTTTATGTATTATTGCATTTTCCTGTATCTGTCAAGTGGCTTGTTCTGTGTGCAGTTAGTCTGTTCCGTCCGAAGTGCCTTCATGTGAGCATCATATTATTGTTGTTGTTGTAGCGCTTTTTTGCTCTTGAACCGAAGGGGGAGTGGCAGCTCTTGGCCGTTGGAATAACGGGGAGCTCCAGGACGATTTAAATCGAAGAACCGGCTGCCGTAAATATTATTAATTAATTTTAGAAACCCGGATGTAAATTTACATGTTCCGGTGTAAATTTACATTTTTTCCAGTGCAAATTTGCTTATTTCTGATTTAAATTTACATAAATCTAAGAGAAAGTTTATTTATTTATGTGTGCAAATTTACTTATTACCGTTTGTAGATTTACACCAATTTTGTAGTAAATATTTCCACCGTAAAGCGTAAAATTACTCTGGTTCAAATTTTCTACTATGATTGAAGGAAAAAAAATTTGAGGATGGGAGTAATGAAAGACGTGTTGTTCCTTTGGTTACTACTTAACCCTTCTGTCGGCACAAAGGTCTGGCCAGACCTTTGGCACTATATTTTGGTCATAAAAGTATAGAAGATGAAATCGCAGCGACTTCATATTTCGTGATATCCTAGAATAATATGTTTAGAAGCATTTTGCAAAAATTTGAAAAAATCGTTTGAAGTTTTGAGTATGTTTTTGATGATTTTCAATTTATAGTGCTTTTTGATACCCAATAGGTCTGGCCAGACCTACAGTTTTTCCCCCCATTCTTCTCTTGAGGTAAAAGGTGAAACTATGAAATTCGCTTAAAATTCTCCTCTTTATTATGTAAGAATGTCATTAAAATTCAAATTGTACTATAAACGATAAAATTTTCTGAGATTTTTCTTTGAAAAGCCGTGAAGCTCGGGAAATAAGTATGCCTAATTTCATCACGTTTTATAACATCACCTAATCAACTGAGATTTGATTCAAGGAAATTCAAACCAGTTGTTTTTTCTTTGTAATAGTTAGGACTAAGTATGAGAGACTTACGAACGTCTTTCTAAATAGATTTGATCAAGAAATTTACGAAAAACTTAGAATGAAATGATTTTCGTGCTTGAAAATTCCATATTTCTTTCCACCTACTTCCCTAAATCTGCAGACTAATATCGAGGTAAAATCTACTAACAAAGCGCCAAATATTTGCCCAAAGATATTGATATTGAAAAATGTGAACAAACTTTCTACTAGATATATGCCATGAAAATAGAGAAGCAAAAAGATATGAAAATAAGGGAAAAACATGTTTATAATAATACCACCTCAAAATATGTCCACTTAAAAACGTTGCTAGTGTATCTACGAAACTGATTTTAATACTTTTTTTGTTTAAAAATAGCAGTAAGGAATTGATAGAATGATTCTACCGATAAAAATTTCACCTTTTCTAAAAAATAAAAAAATTTTCTCGGTAGGTCCAGCCAGACCTATTGGGTATATAATATGCATATTGTAGTAGGTGCTGACAGAAGGGTTAACAAGTGTGCTTTATTTTATATTGGCCCATTCTCTCGTAGATCTTATAGAATGGTTAGTCTTATCGGCCAGAGAAGACACACACAATATTCAAAAAGCTTCTCCGTTATATTGAATTGATTTTTTGTTAATTTTGCATAGTTATGTTATCTTTTGCTTATTTACGCTGTTGGATGAAATTGCGCAATGATTTTCTCAATCTAAGATGATGGCTTAAACAAGCAAAATATGGCGTAGCTATGCAAAATAAACAAAAATTCCATTCAATACAATGGAAAAGCTTTCTAAATATGGTATGTGTCTTCTCTACGCGATAAGACTAATCAGCCGACAGGTACTGAATAAGAGCTATCAGAAACCCGGCCATTGAATAGCAACCTGTACATTTTCTATCTACCTGTAGGTGTATGTGTTCTCTTAAAGTAGTTCTTTCTCTTACAAATCGGCCATCCTGCTATTATCGACCTCGATAATCATAGTATTACAAAAATACATACGAGTAACATAATCATGATCTTAAGACAGCAAAACGCTCCTATACATAATGTAAAAATAAATTCATAACATAATAATAAATCCATAACACACTCGTAAACATAATTCATAACATAAGCATAAAGATGTGCATAATATTATAATATGAAATAGATTCAAAATTTATTAATTCATCAATGGCTGAATTCAAATTGTAAGAAAACGACCGGACGGGTAAACTTGCACGACAAGAACCATCGTATGATCATTTCACACTATCCGATCAAAACACGGACCGGCGAACAATAATCACACAGCAAGTATGTATAAATGTTGCCATGCACGCTCCAAAGTTAGTGTAAAATGAAGTGACGAGTCGACAAGATTAAAATGCAAGTAAAACACGCGCTAATTGTCTTTGCAGAACGCCTGAACTATTGGTAGATGCAATCGTCTTATCGATCGTACGATTCCTACGAAAGAAAAACAATCGTGTCACGATTTTTTTCTTTCGTAAGACGCGTTCTTACAATGTGAAATGCACAATGCTTGTCTACTGGCCACTACAAAAGCTCTCTTGTCTTGCAAGTTTACCCGTCCGGTTCCGTCTTACAATCTGAAATCAGCCAATGGCTTCATTCAAATTGTAAGAAAACGACCGGACGGGTAAACTTGGACGATAAGAACCATCGTATGATCATTTCACACTATCCGATCAAAACACGGACCGGCGAACAATAATCACACAGCAATTATGTATAAATGTTGCCATGCACGCTCCAAAGTTAGTGTACAATGAAATGACGAGTCGACAAGAATAAAATGCAAGTAAAACACGCGCTAATTGTCTTTGCAAAACGCCTGAACTATTGGTAGATGCAATCGTCTTATCGATCGTACGAAAGATCTTACGAAAGAAAAACAATCGTGTCACGATTTTTTCTTTCGTAAGACGCGTTCTTACAATGTGAAATGGACAATGCTTGTCTGCTGGCCACTACAAAAGCTCTCTTGTCTTGCAAGTTTACCCGTCCGGTTTCGTCTTACAATCTGAATTCAGCCAATCTCTGCCTATAAACAGATCAGCGTTCATTGTATCAGTATCAGGAACAACCTTCGCAGAAATCGAAATTTCTCCCCCGAACATTTAAAAAAAACAGACACTTGCCACTTGCTCTATAATATGCATCCGCGCATCATTTATACCTGTATCTATTAAGCAAAGTAAATTGACTAAACACTCACTATATCATCACCTGCCGCCATGTCAATAATCTCCTCAAATGCTTGATTTACACTGACACTATTTACCTGCTGTTTGCAGTTCGATGCAATGTGATCCATTTTTCCACATTTGTAGCAGGAACCACGCTGACGCTTTGGCTTCGGGCAATCAATCCTTCAAGATGTGCCCCTCGGTATTGCAATTAAAACATTTCCCCTCTGAAGTTGTTGGTTTCGATGCTAGAGTGATGTTTTCGAATGCGTGTTTGAGATCGGCAACGTTACTGAATCTTTGCATTTGGGCTTGCGATTTTAACTGTTATTCGGGGATCCCATCGATTAAGTATTCGATGAGTTCCTCATCAGCAATCGATATTCTGCCGGCCATAATCGCTTTCTCGTGGACGTACTCGCTGAACGATTCGCTCTTTCTCCACTGTCTCGTTTCAAATTCCCGACGAAGAGTGACACGGCTGTGGTGACTGGCGAAGAGAGTTCGGAGCTGAGATAACATTTCTTGAAATGATAACGTTACATAATCACTTCGCGATTGCATCCACGCCTTGGCGCGACCCGTTAATTTTTCGGAAAGAAGTGCTTTTGACTGCATTTCGTCTAAAGCGTAGAACTCTACCACCGATTGCACTTTCTTTTCCCATACGCCGAAATCTTCGCGCTCCGAAAATTCGCCGACCATCACATTAACACTTGCAGCCCATGCCACACTTACCTTCTTTTCGGGATTTTTCTTTAACCTGCACCCATTAACGCCCTTTCTCGCTCCATCAATTGCAGCTCCCGTCGCATTAACTCCATCTCCTTTTGCAGAGCTTTCAATTGAGCTGCTCCATCAAATGGTTGATCCACGTGGCCGGTCTCCGCTACTTCTTCATCTTTCACACTGTCCTCCGTAATTTGAGTTTGTAATCCACTGATCTTTTCGGCGGGTACGCCTGCAGCTTCCAACCGAATAAGCAATTCCGCCTTTGTTCCGTGAGTCGGGAGATGGGAGTAATGAAAGACGTGTTGTTCTTTTGGTTACTACTTAACAAGTGTGCTTTATTTGATATTGAATAGCAACCTGTACATTTTCTATCTACCTGTAGGTGTATGTGTTCTCTTAAAGTATGCAGTTCTTTCTCTTACAAAAGTTTCCTCCTATTATTGGAGTAAAATTTTTTCGAGTGTATGTGCATAGTATGTGGGTTCAGGTCTTTCGGAAAAAGCAAAATACAGGACACATTAAGTCCGTTCTATCGGCTTTTCTAATACTTTTCACGAAACACACACGTTCTTGTCATAACGAAAGGAATCCATACATACATGATGCTGGAAACTAATATTTTGAGAGTTTTGGTAAATGAGACAGAATCTATAAATCAAAAATACTGCATATTTATATTAATTGCGCATCTTCTTAGGTGCCTTAACATTTGAATATCTGGCCGCACGATCGGGATGACGAATCCATAATAATAAGGTATCTTTGGCTGAATGATTTGACTTTAGTGGAAGTGGTAGTGGTAGTCTATTTGGAGGGCTTATGTACTTGCAATTGATGAAGTTATACGGTGTTTTTAGAGACGTCTGGTTTTCAAGAAGAAATAAAACGCATATAATTTCATGCTATGGCCAAGAACTTTAGCTCTTCGCCCCCTGTGCGCTCGCGAATTTTTTTTTTAACATCAGCGGTGTTAAATCGCACGATCTTGGAGGCCACGCCACAGGCCCACGACGCGAGATAATGTGCTCACCGAAAGCTTCCGTCAATAAATTGATTGTTTCGTTGGCCGTATGCCATGTAGCGCCGCCTTGTTGGAACCAAAGGTCGTCCACATCAACATCCTCCAATTCAGGCACAAAAAAAGTCATTAATCATGGCTCTATAGCGTTCCCCATTGACTGTAACATTTTTTAAGAAATATGGACCAATGATTTCCTCTGCCCATAGAGCAAACCAAACAGTGACTTTTTGAGGATGTAACGGCGCGGCCGGCGTCTCAACAATGGCTTGTGGATTATTATCACTCCAAACGCGACAATTTTGTTTATTATCGTACCCATTCAACCAAAAGTGAGCTTCATGGCTGAACAAAATTTTCTTGTGAAAATCGAGATCGGTGGCTTTCTTGTTTTGGGCACGATTTGGAAACGTTGCTCTGGAGTAAGTCTACACATTATGAAATGGCAAACCAAACTGAAACTGAAATCAAGTGACAAAAAATAGCCAGCCAAAACGAAGTATCCTTGAAACCCCGATCTCTCGTATTTCATTGACAACTTCATGAACAATATCAAAATTTATTTCATCGAAATCGTCCAGTAGGTTATAGAGATAAATCTATTTTATTTTTGCCCAAATGTTAAATCTATTCTGGTGAGCGGCAATGTAAAGTCGAATTGTATATAATTTTGGAAGCCTTTCCTATCCGCACTGCTAGTTGTACGTACATTTGGCCATGCCGGGGTTTGAACTCTGATCTCTGTATTAAACTAGCATCGTATAGAGTGCGACTTAATTACATATCAGAGCGTTGAAATATGCATAAATATCTGTCAAATTTGGTGTTGGTAGAACTGGGCGTAAAACGGTTGCCGGGGGTGGAAGGGTTTGATTGTTTGGAACCTTGGTTGGGCGGTTGTTGGTTGGATGAAGAGCGTCGCCCTCTATTTCTAAATCGACCCGCTGTGTAGGTTGGAACTCGTTGATTATAGTGGGTACAGCAGCATGTACATTCGACCGACGTTTGAACATTGGTCCTAATCCTATTACCGCAGACTGAGCAAATCCGTGGACCTGGATTCGATTCAATGCCGGCACATAGTAGTAGTGTAAGGAGCAGCTGGGCCGACCGACTATTATTGGCGATTTTAATTTGTGGATTTGTGGAAGATTAAGATGATTGTGTAAAAACATATTCGGTATTTACTATTGTGTCAAAATAATTTCGCTGCCAAGTGTGAATAGAGTTATAATACCATTCCAATATCCCCAAATCCCAACAATTGATCATTTTATTCGGCCATCCTCTAGCATTTCTTTTGATAGCATCTGCTTCCGATTTATGTGATCCAGAAGCTTCTTCTATAACTCGGATATGGTAGTTCGGGTATAGTCTAGTTTTGTCTCAGGTGGATTTTCTGATAGATTTTATAAAGCGATGTAGTTTAAAAAGAACAACAGTTGCTCTGCCTTGTCGATTGCCGGTCAGAAACCACCACACATTTCATGCAGCATTCTATTTCAATTTCTCTACATATGGACGCATTCGTCCTGGGACATTGAATAAGCTAGTCTGGGTCTCCCAGAATCTGCCATGCATCAGGTTTATATTCATCTATTAAAATATATGTATAAAATTCGAATTGTGAAAATCGTTCCATAAAAAGGGACAATCGCTTCCCTTGCAGGTTTAGCATCGCACCACAACAAAATTCACTCTGAAAGAGTATGGTTATAGGAAATATTTTGAGAAACTACCTAAGTTCGTGGTCTCTTTTGGACTTACGTTATCCATTGCTAGACTGGACGAAAAGCTGAATGTAGGGCGTACTTCTTCATATTCAGATATACTATTGTGTGGCAAGGACGAGGCGAGCTCTACAATGGAAAATATGGTCAAAAATGGAAATATGGGTGGTTTACATGTATAAGCCAATAATTGAAAACAGTAGCATGACGTCACATAGCTGATCGGGAGGTGGACTTTTGGTTTATCTTCGTTCCAAAATTATTGGTTAGGGTTTGTGTCGACCTCTCCACTGTTGCCTTGGGGGTTTCCAATTTTCAGAGGGGTCACAAGTGATAACTATTTGCATAAGTAAAAAAAAACTTCCCTTGTAAGATCATTTTTATTACGTACTGTACCTAATCTGCCGAAAGCGAATACGTACATTTTTGGCTTCAATTTCCCCATAATTTTAAAAGGATATCCCTTTCAACTTTAATTCAGAGTTTATGTTTGATTTTAGTTTGTTTTGTTTTGCAAATGGAGCCAATTAAAATGAGAGAGGGAGAGAGATAGTGTAGGCAGTGACCAACGTGAGCAAAACTACGGTGAAAGCTCTTATATGAAATCTGCTACTCTTCACATATGTACATATGTTGTAAAGTTTCTCAAAAAAAAAATCTTTACGTATAATTTAAGAAAAGGCCGGTAAAAATATTTCTCATATATTTCCAGGGGCTATTTCAACCCTTGTCATTTTGTCTGTGCAAACTCAAAATGATCCCTTGAGATGCGTTCATATTGACGCATACTGTTTCACAAGCTGTTTTTTTTTCTCTGTGTTAGTCTTTTTCAAGTTTTCCTAGTCTTCACTAGAGTCCTTTCGAAACATACGCGTACGGGGACGGCACGACATATGCTATTATAGTAGTAACGACGACTGCAAAAGATGCTATATAAAGAATGATGGATAGTAAATGTTTGATGCCTGCAAGCTATCGACACGAACAGAAGGGATGAACATGAAACTTAATGTGAACAGCCGATGGGGATAATTTGATAACACCAAACAAAATGGACAGACCTTTTCGGAATTATTGTTGGGAGATGATTGGTTGAGCTTGTATGTCGGTTGACCATAGTGTTCCTGTCGTCAATGATGGACGAAATCGAGTGAGACTCTTATAAAAAAAGCGTATGTACATACATTTATATTGAACTGGCATGAGGAAATAATGATAATGACAAAACTAGATATGGTGTTTTTATAGGAAAATTAAAGAATACGGTGTAGCGTGTAGCTCATAAATTAGAATGGTCAACCATGATTTTAATTCGCCAAACAAAACAACAAAATCGTCGAAATTACCAAATGTCTATATGTCACGTACAAAGTGCGCTTAGAGCTACACTTAAAACCCTAAGAGGAGCCTTATAGGTATGTTAAAACAATAATTATCTTGCCTGATTGGTATATGGTTATTCATGTTGTCTCGCACAAACATTGCTATCTCTTTATTGAAATTAAACTAATTATTTGCTACACGGTTAGAAAAATCGGAGTAAAGTGTACATTCGTTTGATATAATTTTGTGGGACATTCTTATGTATAAATTTTTCGGTGTGAAAATAATAAAATTCCATTTTATCAAATGTATCTACACTATAATAAGTGTCAAAGTTATACAAAAATTTACCAAACTACGTTTTTAAACACTTTTATATTAAATTTATAAAATTTTTGGGTTAAAATTATTTTTAAACTTTATTTTTATCGTTCTTATAAAACAAAAGGTGTACATATCAGTTTTATAAGATGACCATATAGATTGTACTCTTAACAGTGTAAAAGTATTTGTCAAAAAGTACTTTTTTACCCCTGGTAGAGTAGAATGAGTAATTAAAATGTGTAACTTAAATATTCACTATTAATCCTTAGATGACCAACAAGGTCCGTGGGGACCTATGGCGTTTTCAACTTTGAGCCATTTGAATATGGTTCAGTTGAACCGGCTCAGCTCCCTTGACTTCTCCAATCAATATGTTTAGAAACAAATGCAATGTGTTTCGAATTATTTCCATAAAATTTTCTGTCATAACCAGCCGGCTAAAGTGATATATGGCGGTGAAGCCCAACTAGGTCCACTGGGACCTTCGTTTATTAAGAGCAATTGTTTACACGTTATTTGCGAATTATTTGGAAATGAGAACGATAAGAAGTTCTTCATTTCAATTTCTATGGTTCTGGCAAATTCAATTGAAAAGGGTAATAAATGGAAAGTTCTTGTTATTAAGGTATAGCTATAAAGAAGACCTCGCTGCACTTGCATTCATTCAGTTCTGGAGCTTGGGACCTGGTGAACGCGTTTTCAATGCCTGAGTGCCAGTGACCAAGATGCAGTCGTGGTGTGTTTGGCCAGATACTTGGAGCAGGATGATGAAGATGATCCCTTTGCCGACGAGAACAGTGATGATGAGTATATTCCGGATGAAAATGCGTCCGATGCCGAAATCGAAGTTGAGGTTGAAGTAGCAGACTATTCAGATTCATCGGACGATGACTACCTGTTTGAAAACCCTACAGCCTTTGCAGCAGCAATTCCTAACGAAAGGCTTCATTTTATATCCAGCTAGTGGGCGCATTCGAACTCATATCGTCGTCCAGGGCCTGCTGCTGGAACTGTTGCGGATCCTTTAGGAGTCTTCAAGTCAATCATCACTGATGAGATCGCTTACATCATTATCCGCGAGACAAATAGTAAGGGGAATGAAAGCGCAGCAAAGTGGAATTCCAAAAACCCAAATGCAAAACCAAGGCAGTGGACTCCCTTGACCTTGAATGAATTTCACGCTTATATAGGAATTTTGATGTATTTGGGTAGCCATCAGTCGAATTCGGAGCCTCTTAAAGAATTATGGCGCGATACACATTTGCCTCTATATAAAGCAGCCATGGCCAAAAATCGCTTCAAAGCAATAAATAGAACGATTGGATTTGGTAATAGCAATACTCGGGAGATGAGGCTTCAGAAAAGCAAGACTGCTACAACAGACGACATCTGGACTGGACCGTGCTAATGTAGACGAGCAATTGTTCCCCTTTCGAGGGCGAACTCACTTCACGCAGTACATACTGTACCCCTTAAAAGGAATGATTTACAGTGAAAAACAGCCTGACGGAGAACGGCAAACCAACCAGGGAGAAAAAGAGGTCTTAGAGTTTCACCGCTATGAAGGAAGTGGACAAACTATATAGGCCGATATTTTTCCACGACATTGGAGTTGGCATTGCAGTTTACATCCAAAGAGCTGTCCTTTGTTGAGACAGTTCAAAACAACAAATCATTTGTCCAATGTTATTTCTTAAAGGAACGGTCTCGGGAATTGCTTAGCACTTTATTTACTATGTATATAAATATAAAAAAGGAAATAAATTGTTTTTCTTTATTTCAAACTGCTTACTATATTTTATACTACTAAGCATTTAATATTCCATCCAAAAAAATAATAATTCAATTAATACTCTCATATGAATCTGTTATTAAGCGTAATTGTATATTGTAGGTCCCTGGGGACCTTGTTGGGCTTTCACCGTTGGAAAAGTTGTCGGTCATCTGAGGGTTAAGAAATATCAATTAGTATAACAATAGTAACAGAAAGTGTCAAATGAGTTTTTATAAATTATCGGGTTCAAATTGTGATTATAAAATGGTTCCGTCTGATGAGTTGTGCGTTTAAGACATATTATCAGAACCGGTGTGTGGCTTACTTGGTTGAGTCGCACTCAACAATGCTAGTAATCTAGAGGTCCGGAGATCGAATCTCGGCGTAGTCCAAAATTTATGTACACATGTGCGGATAGGAAATATTATAGTGCTTGCAAGATTATATACACTCTGAAATGATATGCAATGAAACCTTGACTCGAAATAGCCTATAAAGGCTCATGGTCTCTTACTATTTTATACCACAGATATATTAATTGGATAAAGTAAATATATAATTAATTTTGACTTATTATTTATATAAAATATACCCAAAACTATATCAATTTTACCCTCAATTAGGTAAAATTCGACACCAAGATTATATTAAAATTAGTTACTCCGTTATTATATCTTTTCTAAACTTGACTTATATCAAATGCGAATGTAAATTGTTTATATCATTCTGATAAGTCTACTTATAAAAATGATAAAGTATGAAGTTATCAAAATGATATAAATTTTAGATGGATTTATATGTATATATTTTTTTATCAAAATTACCCCGATTTTTGCGACCGTGTAGTAGTAGTAGTAGTCTGGCTGGTCTAGCGGTTAGTGCGCGCACCTTCGGTGCACAGGCTCATGAGTTCGAATCTCACCGTGTTCCATGGTGTTTTTCGAACTCACGAGCTTGTGACGGACTATGATCTCACTCAGATGTTAAACGAGTACCCATTTATGGGGATAAATAACCCTGCTGAGTGGGATGCTGATCTCATTACCTCAACAAAAAGCAGATAAGATCTTGGAAATAGGATGTCACTAACACATCCTGCGGCCTTAGTCCAATGCTGGATTGTCGCGCCTATTATTTATTTAATTGCTGAGATGTTAGCATAAAAAAATAAATCAAGAGTTATAGGTTTGTATTTGTTCAAGTAACACGAGAACTTCTGTCAAACTTCTTAATCAGTTACTATACAATTAAATTACGGGTTTACTGTGAGTTTTATGGAACACTGAAAATATACCTACTTCATTGCTTACTTTAAATTCAACGCCAGTCCAGTAAAACGGAAGCCTCCGGTCGTACACGTACAAAGTACAGACATCTTTGTAATGATTTACTATTAATTTCATCTCTACGTTCTGCTGCTATCATCTATAGACACGCGTCGGTGTCCTTTTCATTTTTGTCACCCCAAATATTAGTATGTTCGTCTTTTGGTCGCCTCTCCATGAAAAATGGAACTTCCAATGCCATAAATAAGGATTTATGGGAATACACCGGAACACGGTTCAGAGTATCAGACTGGCCACGCTATACAGGGTGTCCCGCATTGGGTGGTCAATACTGTAAGGGTTGATAGTGCAACTTGTTTCAGCAAGAAAATTCCCAATACAATCGAAATTTTTTTTACCGTTACCTTGTTATCGCTCTTTTTGTGAAAGTCATCGAAAATCGTGACTTGTCACGCAAAATCGTAATTTGCAGCACTCCTGATGACTTAATCCAAGATTTTATTTCAGTTTCAGAAACTACATAAAATTTCACAAAAACTGAAGTTTTTCCTGTTGCCAATATTATCGGCATTTTCAAGATAAAGTTACTCAAACTTTACAGAAATTTTAAAATAGATTTTTCATCGAAAATTCAAACAGTAATTGCATAACGGTGCTTTATACGTACAACTCTGCAAAGTTGATAAAAGTTGCTTCAACATGTTGGCTTTCCAACGGTATATCACTTTTCTTATTTACATTGCAGAATTTTAGGTAAACACGCATTGAATGGTAAAAATCATGGCTTCAGTGGAATCGTTAACAATTTTCCCTTGACTCGAAAAAAAACATACAAAGGCAATTATAATTCGGGATAGAATCTCGCTACATTATTTTGACCAGAACTGTAAGATATTTGAAATTTGGTACATCGTTTGGCAAATGCAACGGTACTTATAACGGTTAAAATTTAATATTTGCTATTTATGGCAGATAGACGGGTACCCGCTCATAATGCGAGACCTATCAAAGAATATTTGGAAAACGAATTTCCCGGAAAGTGGATTGGCAGATTTGGGACAGTTGCGTGGCCTGGAGAAGTCCCGACCTTACTCCCCTAGATTTTCATTTATGGGGTAACTTAAAAAGCAATGTCTATTCCGAGCCGATTACCTCCCGGGAATAGCTGCTGCAGTGAATTAATGATGCTTGAGACAACGTCAAGGAAACCCCTCCTGAAATCCTTCGGGACGTTTCTTCCATGCGCCGAAGGTGTCGAGTCTGCATACAAAATGGAGGAGGCCAATTCCAGCAGCATTATTCCAATTCATCAAACAGACCCATTTAATCATTAGTTAATATTTTTAGTTTATTGGTTCTTTCTCATATTCAAAACTTTATTTTCATTTTTATTTAACAAATTTTTAAAATTGCGATAGTTAAATATAAAAAATAAATGAGTAAAATTTCAGTTTAAATAATCCGAAAACAAAATAATTACCTCGTTTTTGTAATGTTAATGTAAATATAAAAAGTGATATACCGTTGCAAAGCCAACATGTTGAAGCAACTTTTATCAACTTTGCAGAGTTGTACGTATAAAGCACCGTTATGAAATTACTGTTTGAATTTTCGATGAAAAATCTATTTTAAAATTTCTATTAAGTTTGAGTAACTGTATCTTGAAAGTGCCGATAATGTTGGCAACGGGAAAAACTTCAGTTTTTCTGAAATTTTATGTAGTTTCTGAAACTGGAATCAAATCTTGGATTAAGTCATCAGGAGTGCTGCAAATTACGATTTTTCGTAACAAGTCACGATTTTTGATGACTTTCACAAAAAGAGCGATAACAAGGTAACGGTAAAAAAAATCCGATTGTATTGGTAATTTTCTTGCTGAAACAAGTTGCTCTATCAACCCTTACAGTATTGACCACCCAATGCGGGACACCCTGTATACTCGTACAAAGTAATTACTGGGGCGATCTCTATGCCTTGTAAAATGCTTCTTTTGCACTGATGCTGGACTGTGTTGAAGAGTTCTTTGGACAAACAAATTAATTTTGTTGAAGGGCTCTTCCAACAAATTATCCTGGAATTTCTCGGCAACGAAAATCATGAACATTACACAGTGACAGTGCCATGGCCGTGTTGTACGAAAAAATATATCCGAGCGCATGCATCAACTCAACTTACCATTCGGATAGCAGCAATTTATCACAGCGAAGGTGACGCTTCATTTTCATTCTATGTTGTTTTTTTTTGTGTTGAACAGTCATATTAATACAGGTGGCCGGTAGCAGTTAAAGCTCATTTTGCTATATACATATGTGCATAAATAATAGTGCTAAAAAACAAAACCATAACAGGAGGAGGTATTTACGTATCCAGGCTCATTCCTTTTTCGTTGAATGATGGCGAAATTAGCCCCGAGTTAGTCTTTTCTATTATGAGCAAACAGTAAGATCTTCCCCGTATTTCAACTACGGCAAAAGAGTAGCTGCATGCAAGCAAAATAAAATTCCGAAATATAAATCGTTAATTCCAAAAACCCTGTTTTTGTAGAGAAAAAAACTAAAAAAAAATGTTTTTTGAAAAATTTGCGTTTTTTTTTTAATTTGTAAAATAGACCCTGATTTTTTAAACCTATTATACTACCCTTACAGCAACTTAACGAAATTATTAGCGTAACATTTCTTACTACCCTTTTACTAATGACTGTAATTTTTTCCTGTGTCTGGCAATCCAAGCAATTGCTATGCACATTCCCAACGCTATCTTTCGTCCATTAAATTTATCAAAATTGATGTATTTAGGCAATTAATTCAATTAAGGACATGGCCATTAAAGTGATATACTAATGAACGAGTAAAGAAAGCGTGCGTCAAAGAACAAATAAAACAAGGAATTGTCACTTGTAACCTGGGGGAAATTAAAGCGCAAGGCGAGCACAGTCTGGAATTCTGGATTTTTTTTTGTTTGGTAGTCAGTGGCGTAACGTGCGGTATTCCAGGAGGGGGGCCTCCAAATCCGAAAACATAAAGAAATTTTTGTTTGATAGAACCTTACGTAACTGTTACTTTAAAGACATTTTTTTTCAATTTTACACTTAGCTTACAATGGCAATAAGACAATCATCAGAACAAAATACTCATACGAATATTGAAGACAATTAAAGGTTCAACTTGCTAGGAGCAGTGATTCTCTTGCGTAAAATTGTACCAATATAATCCAGTTGTTTGAGTGGTTAAATCATGGTAGTCCAAAACCGCGGCCCACGGTTCGCATGCGGCTCCCTAATTTCCAATGTGATCCGTTGTCGGCATTTACTTTGATTAAAAGGAAGAATAACCCAATATAGGTCACAGTGAAACCCTTATATCCCTAACCGAACCAGGTGTAGCCTGTAATTTGGTATCGTAGATTGGTAACTTCTATAAACACATCAAGGTACACTTATTTGATAATGAATTCAACTGATAAGGTGACCAGTCTTCACGCAAGTTTTCCAACTGAGTAGGATGAGGATGTCCGACAGTCTATCAAGCCTAATAGTGTGCGTTATAAATTATTGACCGGTCGCAGGTGCCTATCACAATTACCTTGCGGAGGGCACATATTGCAACAAAATATGTATGTAATATAATAGCTCGGTAAACGCCAAAAGTTAGGGTTATCCTTTCTCTAGTGTAACCGCGAGATAAATTCTCGTTTTATAAATTTAAGGTGACTTTGTATCGCATATATCGTTCATTTTAAATTCCTTGGAAGTTAACCACGTCTTTATTCTTTTTGTTAGAAATTATTATTTTGTTAGTAGACTATGGTTCTTTGGTCAGAATTTGCCAAGATTGATTTGACCCTTCGAAGTATGTCATCTATCCTCCTTTTTATTCTATGCGGCCCGAAGCAACGAGTCCTTAGCAAATTTAGCCCCGAAAAGGCAAAAGGTTGGACACCCATGATTTAAATCTCGACAAGCTCTCAAAAAATCAAGAGACAGATGCCAGGCGATAAACTAGTCAGTCCAGATAATACATCCGCCATTTCCCCTACATGAAACATTTATCTTTGGAAGAGTTCTACCATGAATTTGATTTCAATCAATGGACATGCTAATGACTGCTGGTCGTTTAACTTGGTCAGATAGATAAAAATCTAAATGTGAGTAAGCTGTTGAGATCCTCAGATTAAAGACTGCTACGAGCGAGGTATGTGAGGTCACTCCTCAAGGGAGTGTCTTTTCAACTCCTCTTGTTGCTAAAACAGAAGATTTTGTTCTGTCTATTTTTCCTGTTAAAAAAAATCGGACGTGAGGGGCTCCCATCTCAATTTGGAACACAATAAATTTGAGATACGTTACGCCACTGGTCGTAGTGGTATGCAGATAATCGGTAGTATTGTTTCATTCTAATAGTAAAATTCACTGTAACTAAGGCTGATATCTAGTATCTTCAACAAAATTGTTTAAAGTTTTGCATAAAACCAATATTTACTCATTCATTGCCAATTTCACAACCGACTAAGATGATCTCTGGGCAGAAACTCGCTTCATTTTCTTGATAAATGTGTTTTTGATTGTTATTTTTTCCAAAAGATATCAGTGTCACCCAATTAACCCTCAGCTACACTCGCTATTTTTGGCCTACACATATACACTCGTGGGGGACCCAGGTCCCCCATTACCAAATGTGATTTTTAATACATTTAATTTTGGAAATGATGCCAACTCCTAATCTAAAACAAACCATGGACATGTAATAAATGCAAAAATATTATTTTTTAAAGATTTGAAAGCTGCATGTAAAGTTTGCAGCTTTAATTATAGAAAGTGGCCATTTCGCATGGTACACTTTCAGTGCATACTTCAAACGTCGAGTCAAAATCCAAATGTTATTCCACAAAAAAGCTAAACGGTTTTTTACATTGTTCACATAATAAGGAATGAAAAATATAACTATAATTTTATATATAGTTAACAGTCTTGAAAATCACAAGCGGAAAAAAAGAGCCAGTTTATCATGAATTTTTCCATAGAAATTGGTACAGTCGCTCTGTGATAACAGCTACCATCTGTTATTCTTGCAAGTTATCTGCAATTCTTGAAATAATTAAGAAACTGTTCTGGACTCAAAAGATCGAAAAATAGAGATTGCATTTGATTCTGATGACCCGAAGCCATACATGGTTCGACCTCCGGCCCTAGTCCATCAAATTGAAAGATTTTGCAAAAGTCGTCGTGATTTCACTCTATTTACTATAATGTCAAATTCTAATCAAAACTGCAAAATACAAGAAAAAAATTGCGAATATATCGGAAGTTCAAAAAAATTTTACTTACGTAAGTACATTCGTGGGGGACCTAAGTCCCCCAAGAGCTTACAGCTTCTAACCAATAAGCTGCAGACCTGCGCGTTTTCTCTGTTTGCAAGCTCTTAGGTAGTGCTACAAATACGCGAAAGTTCAATCGCATCAAATTTAAAACATTTGAGATAAGTCTATAAATGTTCACCTTGGGGGACCCTAGTCCCCCACGAATGTAGTTAAGGGTTAAGTGTTGCAATAAGGTTGCATTCGATTAAAAAACCGGGCCAAATGCCATTATTGGACTATTAATTACAAAGCCCTCTCCATACAAAGCCAGGAACCAAAAATCTCTCATACACTTTGACAGACAATCTTGGGCTTGACAAGATTGCAAATTCAATTCACATTGCGTTAAAGGGAAATCGGACAATGTCGCGACAAACTTTACACGAAAAATATTGGTTCTCGGTCGATTTCCGTCGCCAAAAGTTAATAAGTTAGGCACTAAAAGGTTGTGAGAATTGTGAAATCGAAAAATCCCGAGAAATGTTTAGTTTAAGTGGATGTTTGCGTGTTTGAAACCCGGACGGCATGATTTTCCCGTCCATTTGTCCACCATTTTGACGTGTTTACCAAGGCAAACATGGGCTGATTTCTCCAGTTTCTCTCGGTGGTTCCGGTTTGTAATATATTACAAACCGGAACTCTCTATAGAGAGGGTTTCGATTGTTCAGCTTTTATATTATGAAAAGTTCCCTGATTACTATTGGAAGAGAATATTCGATTATTTATTATATGGCTAAAATTATTAGGACTAAAATTGTTAGGATGCGAGTGATTTCAGTGTGTTAAGATTTTTTCAATTTACTTATAAAATAGGATTGGTTTTCTATTTGCTTTATGGGGCAGTAAGTATAATGCCATAATATACCAACTGAAATTTGTCCAACTGTCTAGGCAGGGGTTCCCAACCTTTTTCAGTGCATGCCCCCTTGCAAGGTTAGCAGAATCTCCCAAAGAAAATTTCGCTCAAGAACGGAAAAGGGGATTTTTCAGCTCATTCTTTTTCTTTTGTTAAGAATACGTCACGTTGACAAATAATTAGAGAAAATTTGGAACAATTTCACCATCTCTGGACTAATCCGATCAGCTTGGAAGCTATTTTCGCAATTTAGATTTATGAGCAGTTGCAATGCTTAAATTTAGCTCATTTGAATATTGATTGAATCCATACTTAAACTATAAAACATGTCTTCAGTGAGCAGCAATTATTGTTGACTGGTACGAAGTGAAGAAAACGTAGCAGCCGTAGCGGCCAGTATACATCTGAATTGGGTATTGCTGGAGAGCTAGACTAGGCCCTACATCCCTACTACATTGGGTCAAGAATTGAGGCCACATGATCGTAAGACGGTTATTGCCTGAAGATCCAGTTCTCGACCAAAAACCCATTTTCCCCGGCAGTTCCTTTTTTTCTGCCCAGCAGTGCGTCAACAATTAAAATTGAAGTCATTAGTGACTAGTGCTAATAATCTAGAGGTCCGGAGAAAATCTCGGCGTGGTCCAAAAGTTTCGTACATCATGAGCGGAAAAGAAATATTTAGTGCTTCCAACATTATATACATACGTACACTCCGAAATGATGTGCAATGTAAGGTTGGCTCGAAATAGCCTATAAACGGCTAAGTGAACGCACCATGCCCCACAAGGGGTTACGGTACGGAGAAGAAGAAGGTTTTTCCCTCGGTCTCTGTTCCTAAAACATTTTCAGCGATCATCATCAAACTGACTTTGGTCAGAAACTCCTCGCTAAAGGTACATTTTCTTCGACACGACTGCACAACAGCGATTCGCTCATTCCATATAAAAACTCGTTTTTAGAATGAAAGAAAAATGAGTTTTTATATGGAGCGAGCGAGTCGCTGTCGTGTCGAGGAAAATGTACCTTAAAGGTACGTTGTCCTCGACGCGGCCGCACGACAGCGACTTGCTCATTCCATACAAAAACTCGTTTTTCTCTCATTTTAAAAACGAGTTTTTATATGGAATTTGCGAGTCGCTGTCGCTAGAGCCGCTGGAGTCGTGCCGTGCAAAACGTACCTTAATATATTTTATTATGACGGCAGCGATTTAGAAATTTTGTCCATGAAACGTAGAATTTTACCAGCTCATAGCTGTTGTAGTATAATCGATCACATCAACACTCTAGTAGAGCCCACGGCCCCCTTTGCCGACCGTTACGACCCACAAGGGAGGCGTGCCCCACCGGTTGGGAAGTACTGGTCTAGGGGATTCAGACAACACGAGTAGATACGGTATTTCATGTAGTTTCCCGTTACCAGCTGAATAACGGTTTATCATCCGGAACCACCTATATTACGATTAGTTAGGAATGAAACGGTGCAGATATTTGTACGAGTATATAGTTAAATTTGATTCCAAGAAAATGAGATGAGATACAAACCACTCTGGTTACTCTATATCCGCATCTTTGTCTAATGTTTCAGCTGATGTTAAAGTTAAATCGGTTAACCAGTTAATTTTCATACAATTTGGAAGTTGGTTGTTCTTTGTGTACTATAATGCTCAAAATGTGTAGAAGTCACCGTCACGTGTTTAGCACACGAAATTAAATAATCGGCCCTTTGTACTGGATGATGGTATGTTCATACTCTCATGTATGAAGAATATACCTTCAACCTTTTTCCATACATACTCGTACATCAATACACAAATATTTCTGGTGGTTTCATTAATCCTGCCATTTACTTGGAGCACACACTTTATGCCGTTTACACAACAACATACTCTCCTTGACTCGACTATATGGTATACATGCCACGGCAGCAGCAGCACGGCGAAAGGACGAACTTACTTTGTCCCTGGTTTAGTTGTCATCAACAGCCGAAATATCTTGAGTTGTTGATAAAGGAGTAAGCAAATGAGAAGAAAGTTATGAAGAGCCGGGTGGTGAAACTAAAATTGTATAGCTAGCTGGCAATATACATTAAGGCGCTAGTGGCAAGGCAATATGGATAATTATTGTTTTGTCGACAATAACGACAAAATCATGTTATCATTGTCGTCAATGTTTCGCGGAATGGGTGCAAACTTTCGCAGACACTCTGTCAACGTAATGGTAATTACATGCATGCGTTCAATCATAAGCCGCATATCACTAGGCATATGTCGCTTGGAGAATGTATTGCAGCGACACTATTTTGGTAAAGGTTAGCAGAAGAAAAGGTGGTGGAAAGTGGGGGATGATTGTATGATATGGAAGACAAAGACAATTTTCATAAGTAATTAGGGTTAACTGAAGGAGTTCAAAGTTTTTTAAAGATGGTATCAAATAACGTATACGTGGTAGAGGGGTGTTCTGCATTAGGGAAGTAGGGGATCCTTTGGCCTTTTTTCAATAAATTTGAGTTTCATACCACCACCAGCATTTGATGGAAATGGATTGAAATTTTGAAATTATTCTGATGAATAGCAGGCAGACAGGGTATATTTATCAAGTAAAGTCGCTAGCCATTTAATTTATTGCATTTTTCTATGACATGAATTCATTACTTTCAATTACGTTCCATGCTTTCTAGACAAAAAAAAACAACATGCTGCATGTAGGGTAGGGCTCATTTCTCGTACATCTTATCTTGGTTGGTCTTATCGTATAGACAAGACGCACACTATTTTCTGAAAGCTTTTACATTATATTGAATTGAATTTTTGTTTACTTTGCATAGTTAGGTTATATTTTGCTTGGTTACGCGATCTGAAATTTAAAAAAATCATTGCGCAATTTCATACAACCAAGCAAAATATGGCATAAATATGCAAAATAAACAAAAATCCAATTCAATATAATATAAAAGCTTTCAAAAAATGTTGTGCGTCTTGTTAACCAGTGCTTCCCAAACGGGAAAATATGCTGTTCTGAAAATTTTAATAATACTGTAAACACAAACAAAATTCTGAAATTATTACTATCAGTTTTTGCATTTGGCAGTTTTAAGGAATTTGTGTATACATAAATACATGATTAGACCTAATAGAATGCCGACACACTATAGAAAAACCGTTGTACATAGTGTACCGTTCTGATAAAGAGGAGACCAC
Source organism: Microchrysa polita (assembly GCA_949715475.1). Classification (NCBI taxonomy): domain Eukaryota; kingdom Metazoa; phylum Arthropoda; class Insecta; order Diptera; family Stratiomyidae; genus Microchrysa; species Microchrysa polita. The sequence goes on from OX454415.1 coordinate 165,343,075, forward strand.
CCAACATTGCATTATGTATTTCCATCATATCATTCTGCAGAGATTATCCACGTAGTCGACGCATTTTCACGGAAATAACTTTACGGTAGTCTGGCTGGTCTAGCGGTTAGAGCGCGCACCTTCGGTGCACAGGGTCATGAGTTCGAATCTCACCGTGGATCATGGTGTTTTTCGAACTCACGAGCTTGTGACGGACTATGATCTCACTCAGATGTTAAACGAGTACCCATTGATGGGGATAAATAACACTGCTGAGCGTGATGCTGATCTCATTACCTCAACGAAAAGCAGATAAGATCTTGGAAATAGGATGTCTTTAACACATCCTGCGGCCTTAGTCCAATGCTGGATTGTCGCGCCTGTTATTTATTTAACTTTACGGTATCTAAAATTGTTAATTTTATTAAGCCCAAACCGTTGAAAATCCGGTTTTGAAGCAACTTTGTTCGTCAATGAGTTCTGAATACGAGTGCTTACTTCTGCATACAGAAGTGCGGTGGCTCTCTCTAGGGTAGGTAGGAAATCGTGTTCTGCAGCTGCTCAGAGAGCTACTTGCTTTCTTCACTGAAGAAAGTTTCATGGCATACCTTCAGGATGAAAGTTGGCGCTACTTTTGGGCATATTTGGCAGACATTTTTTATTTTTTCACTTCCGTCAATTTAAGTTTGCAAGGTAAGGACGAAAATATTTTTTATTTATTTGATAAAATAAGTGTCATGAAAGACAAACTATTACTTTGGAAGAGGCATATTGCAGAGGGAAACCTGGAAATGTATCCATCCCTCAATATCGCAAGTGATCAAATCAAAAATCTAATAGTCGAGCATTTGCGAACCTAAAACGGTAGAAAAATAGTTTCCCTTATTAAACACACAGCAGTTTGATTGGATAAGAAATCTCTTTGTGGCATCCAATATTTCAAATTCACCTTGCCGGAAGAAGAAGAATGAACATCGCTTTCCTCTGATCGAAGTTTAAGATTCAAATTTGCAGAATGTTCAACTGATTAATTTCTTATATACGTCAAGGAAAAATACCCCGTTTTGTCAACAAAAAAAAAGCTGTAAATATTCAGCTATTGTTTTCAACTTCATATTTATGTGAAATAGGATTTTCAACTATGCTCAATTGAAAAACAAGAAAACGTGAAAGCCTCAGGAACTTGGAGGAGAATATGCGAGTGGCTCTGTCATATATTCGGCCTAATATCACTGAAATATGTAAAAATCACCAGGCACATGTTTCTCATTAAATTGCTCCATTTTTTTTAATAATACTTCCAGGTTCGGTTGGTTGTCCATTTGTTTATTACAGTTGACTTAATTTTTAAATAAAAAGTCCGATTAAGTAATTTCCTTATACTGTAATAATTTTTATTTTTAGCATACAATTGTTTCGGAGACCACGTGCCTCCGTCTTCAGTGCTTAACTTAATCTAATCTTACATTATAATTTTACATGTATTTATTTCTAAATTATTTGAATTACAATCGGTTTTTGTTCAAAAGTAATTCAAATAATTTAGAAATAAATACATGTAAAATTATAATGTAAGATTAGATTAAGTTAAGCACTGAAGACGGAGACACGTGGTCTCCGAAACAATTGTATGCTAAAAATAAAAATTATTACAGTATAAGGAAATTACTTAATCGGACTTTTTATTTAAAAAATAATACTTCACTTTTGCCTTGTCTACCAACGCTCGTCTTAACGACCCATTTTTGGGCTTCCGCGAACGAACTCGACGATCTCAGGGGTTTCCGCGTCTTCAAAAAGTTTGGGAACCACTGGTCTATACGATCCAGTGTTTCCCAAACGGGGTTCCGCGAAAAAATGTGAAAATATGATGTTCTGTAAACACAAACAAATTCTGAAATTATTGTTTTCGCATTAACTGTATTTGGCAGTTTTAAGGAATTTGAGTATACATAAAAACATGATATACATAATAGTACATCGACACACTATAGAAAAACCGTTGTACATAGTTTACTTGCTCGATCTGTTTCATGGCATACCTTGAAGATGAAAGTTGGCGCTACATTTTGGCATATTTGGCAGACATTTTTGATTTTTTCACGTCAGTCAATTCAAGGTAAGGACGAAAATATTTTGACGTATACTTCACTTTTGTCTTGTCTACCAACGCTCGTTTTGTCTTAACGATGGGTCGTTTTGGGGTTCCGCGAACGAATTCGACGATCTCAGGGGTTCCGCGTCTTCAAAAAGTTTGGGAACCACTGCGATAGACTAACGAATATAGATAAGATGTATGAGAAATCGGCCTATAAGTTTGATTTGAGCATCGATACAGCAAGCCTTAGTCCTGGTTTAAACATTGAATACGGTATTATTGAATTTTATTTCATATGGTAAACTGTTTATTATTAAACACACAAAATTTCTAAAATAAAACGAAGAAAAATCTTGGCGCTGTCTGAAAGAAAGCGAATGTCGACCACGAGTGATGAGTGAACCACTATTGAGAACTCTAAGAAAGAAGTGAAATTCAAACCAAATTGTGTCCAAAAAAATCAAATATGGCTTCTGACGATTCAATGACGACCAAAAGAAGCTTTGGCTATAGAAACATTGATTTGAACTTAAGCAGCCTAGACAGTATATCCCTGCATCACGACAGAGCCTCCACTGCGGTTTTCATTTTGATAACCAGGTATTCTGCTTTCCTACATAAACCGGGCATTTTCTTTAAATATTGATTTTTTTTGTAAAAATGCAATAAAGAAACGAATATTAGCTAAAACAAAATTTTTCCGAAAGTTGCAGTTGCTTGAACTTTTTCCTTAGTAAAAGACGTTTGCTTTCGATGGTTTTTTTTTAATTTTTCTTTGGTTTCACTTTATCTGTGTATGCAAACAATTTGCCTTTTTCAGTTCTAGGCGAAGGGTGGTGGTTATTTCCTGTGCCTCCGATGGCACATTCTCTATATCCATAATATTCTGTGGCTCAATTAGGACATTTTCCATAAATATTTGGAAGATTTTTCGGTAATTCTTCGATATCCACATCCCCTTTCTGTGATGCATGGAATAGTTTTATATTTCTTTTCTCTTATTCATCTTTGGTGTTTAATAATGAACAATCTGACGTATGAAATTAAATTCAATTGCAGCGTTTCCAACCTTATGCTTATGCCGCGCCAGAATTACGCACCCATCTGTTCTCTTCTTTATAGCAAGAGAGTGCGAAAACGGACATGAAAAATATTGAGCGTAATATTGCTGTTGATATATACTTTAATTTCCTTATAAGGAATTTACCGTTATTCGCTCTATTTAATCAAAATCAGTGTCTGGGCTCGAGGGTACCAGACAAAACCATCTTTATACAAAGCCCGGAAGCAGAACACGTTCATATACTTAAGCGCCAAATCATAGGCCTGTTCAGATCGAAAATTTACATTGCGGTAAAGGCAAATCGGGTTGGGTCGCGACAAACTTTACACGAAAAGTATTGGTTCCCGGCCGATTTTCGTCGCGAAAAGTGGAATGTGTCGTGAATTAAAGTGTCTAGAATGCAGCGAAAGAACAAAATCCCGACAAATAGTGAATTTTCCACATGTTTTCGCGATTTTTATCAGAGCAGACACGGTTTTTTTACATGCGCTGTGCTTGTGTTAGTGCATCGTGCGACGTATATACGACATGTTCATAGGCTCGTTTTGTGTGCATGTATTGCTGCTTCCCGGCTTCTAGTGAAGGTGGTTTTGGTACCAGATGTCAAAATACATATGCCGACTAGTGTATATCCAGGGCCGGATTTAGCCTTTATGGCGCCCCTGGGCAGTGACGAAATTGCCGCCCTCCGCCACTAGATAAGCATGCAGATAGTAGTTGTCACATACACAAAACGTTAGCGGGCGTAAAAATTTAAAATTTCATTTTTTTTTTTACCAGTAAGCGTATTTTGTTTGCTTGAAAATTTTTTATGTTGCTTCCCAGGGGAGGGATCCAGGTGTTCCGTGCACCTCCCAAAATTGTTTTAGAAATGATTGAAACTCCCAATGACAACATAGAAAACTGTACAATTCTTATTACATTCGGCTTTTGACTTTCTTTAGAAATGCGTTCATGTATTCTAAATACCTTTTCAATTTCTGAGTTTTATTTTCATTGTCGATCGTTTTGGAAATAATTTTCGAATTAGCCTAACAAATAAAATTTCCTATATTAGCATCATATTTTACCAGAAAACGTATACTGAAAAAAACCTAAAATTAAGAAAGCTTACGGTTAATTTTAAACACACCTTGGACTAATTTGTATTCGGTGAAAAAGATAACGAAAAAGAATTGAGGAGAACATTTACTGATGTTATTCAGCAAAAATCATTCGGAGCCTAAAAAGTTCAATATTTTCCTGATTTCAATATTTTAAATTATTTTTGTTTTTGTGGAATTTCCCGTTTTACTTTCAATGACAAATTGCAAATTTAAAAATTTAAGCGTAAAAATTATTAAAACGTTAATTAAACCTATTCACACGAAACTCAAAAATTTGATAGCCAATGCCGCGCTTCTAATATCGAGACTTGAACCTCTCCCGAAATTAAATCCTTGCTTCCCAGCGAATATGAGGTGGGAAAAATTTAAGAAGTAATAGAACACACGAAAATGTGTAGATTAAACTTTTTTAAAGAATCGCTATTACCAAAAATATTTTTAATTTTTTTTTCAAGTCAAGTTTTCAAAATACGTCTTTCCCATAATTTTAGTCCAATGGACAAATTTAAGAACTTGCCGCCCCTCAAATACTGCCGCCCCGGGCAGTAGCCCAGGTTGCCCATATAGGAAATCCGGCCCTGTGTATATCTAAATAAGCCTTCAAGATAATCATTTTTGGGCTCAAAAAGAGGAATTCTTTCATAAATTAAGGTTATATTGCTTTAGAAAAAATATATATATATATTATATAATGCACTTCAGATTAAGCCACAAAAACACGACATATAAAACATGTTCATGCAATTATCACATTTTTATTACAAACCTTAAAGCATAATAATATAAATTAATAGATTTATTACCATATTTAGATAACTTTTCCTCGTGTCTCAGGTATGCAAAAAGCATAAAATAAGATTCCAAGGAAACACATGCCAGCACAAAACCACATCACCGTGTAAAGCCCTGCGAAGGTAATAAGCATGGGCAAAACTTTTAAAGATGTAAAAGCAAAGACGTTTAAAGCGCCATTACAAATGCTGGCCGTTATTGCTCGGACCTAAAAAAAAATATAAAAAGGTTTTTATTAGAATTAGGTAAAAAAAAAATTGTAATTTCGTAGAACATATTTTCCAGGAATTTATTTGAAATTATGATGAAATGAATACGCCATAATATGAACTTACATTTCTCGGTATGACTTCATTCAATACGACAAATGTGGCCGGTATAAATCCTAATGATGCTGAAAAGACCAGCAACGATAAACTTAATACAGGCAACCACGAAATAGATGATAAATCATAAAATTGAGCCAAATATGTTGACAATCCCACGGACAAATGACCAAGTCCTGCAAAGCTTATGGTCAGCATAAGCAGGGTTTTGCGACTTAAGTGATCGATTATAAGGTACGACATATATGTTCCCACAATTTGCGAAACTCCTACAATAAGAGCTGCATCGTTCGGTGCGAAATTGGCACCGGTCTCTTTGAAAATAATCGCAGTATAGTTAACGATGAAAAAAATTCCACTGAATATGTAGACAGCGACTAATCCAACACCCAATAACATACTGTGGCGAGCCTCTTTTGTAGCTGTAAATAAACAAACTTTGTATTAATTACATTAAGTTGCTAAAAAAAACAATAAGGGCGGAATTCATAGTCGTCACTTAAGGAATAAGGATTTCGTTAAGGAATAAGTATAAGAGAATGCCTATTCGAGCAAAACGTCACTTATAAAGACATTGCCACATTCAATAAGATAATTTAATTCAGGAGCCCAATCATAGTAACTGAAAAATAAATTATAAAAAATTATCTAGTAGTAGCAAAATTCAAATTTAGTTTTTAAGTATGAGCGACTATGAATTGCAAAATTAATAAGGAATCCCTTAAGGGTTCCCTTAAGTATAAGTGAGGACTATGAATTCCGCCCTAAATTTGATAATTCATTTATTCAGTTATTCAACATTAAAAAAAATATTAACATGCTATTGCGGCTGACTTTGAGCTAAAGTGTCGTGGGTTCGAATCCCACTATTATAGCGGATTCAGCTTATGATGGTTTCGAATTCATGTGACGGACTATAATCTCACTCAGATGTCAGATGGGATAAGTAACTCTGCAGAGCGTGCTTTTGATCTCAACGCCTTTACAAAAATCGGTTAAGTTCATGGAATTTGGATGTCACTAACACATTTGGGGCCTAGATTCAATGCTGGACAGTAGCGTATTTAGTATTTATTTATTTTATACCGCTTATAGTAGCATGTTAAGATGTGTATAAACATTTGGAAAATATTGGACAAATGTTAATGCATTCACTTTTATCCAGTACAGGATTAGAGCAGCAAAACTTCTATACAAATTCGAACATGAAGTTGGATTGAATGAAAGTTCTGTTGTTCTGTCCTGTACTGGATAGTTAAAAACGCACCTAATTAAATATAATTTTAAAATATTGCTAAAATTAAAAAAAAAACTTACCCAAATCCTTAAAGGAAATACTGCTTGTCGTTATTTTACCCATTACACTCTTGATTTCTTCCATCTCTTTTGAAATTCTCAGATTGACATCAATCGATGTGCTTTTCCAATCCAAATTTCGATAAAAGCATAAAGATTTCCTTGCTGCCTCGTCATTTCCTTGTTGCAGCAAAAATTGCGGTGTTTCCGGAACAACGATGATAATAAAAAAATAAGTAATTGGTAGGACTATGAGGATCATGGGAACAATATTGTACGGCAAATATGAGCCTATGCCATAGCCAAGTAGCGTTCCCACATTAACCGACAACATTAGAAATGATCCCAAACTTCCGCGAACTCTGTTGATTAGTAAAAATATATTTTTATTCATTAATTTTAAGCAATCAATTCGTGTACAATCTTGACATACTCTTTAGACGCAATATCTGAAATAAATAAAGGAACAGCTACGAAACATCCACCGCCTGTCATCCCGGCGAGTATTCGTCCAATGTAAAGATAAAGAACATCATCGGATAGTAAAATGATAATCCATAAGCACTGAAATAAAGAGATGTTTCAGAGGCGTGTTTAGGAAAAATCATTGTATTTATTAAAACTGCACAACTAAAATTATACGAATTAGTTTTGAAAATGTTCTTACCATTTGGGGGAAAGCTATCAAGCAAAGAGATTTCTTTCTTCCCCATCGATTGGCAATAAATCCGAATATTAAATTGCCTGAAAGACCGCCGACACAGATCAATGAGCCCAGCCATGATGCTTCATCCATACTTAGAGGGCCGGAAGACAGTGGAGTCTCCACTGATTGAAGTATCAATAATGTAGGAGATAGCCAACCGATTCCGGCACCGTGGGCAACAGCAATGATATTCGCTAAAAACGTAAAATAATATTCTTTACAATTCCAATTAAATGATCATGTAATTATTAATTTTACAGAGTGTCCCATACATAAGTCAATGTCAAGCCGGAAGTGGATGATAGCGCAAGGTCCATAAACCCGGATTTAACCTGCACGTCGCCCCTGGGCAGTAGGTAAATGGCCGCCCTCCGCCAGTAGTTTAGCTTGGAAGTAGTAGGAGTGGCATACACATATAGTAATGTTAACGGACGTATCTGGTATGAACATGTCATTCTTTTTCAGTAAGTAATGTCTTTCGATTGCTTGAAAATATCCTGCTTTCCATACGGACGTAACCAGCGGTCCTTTCAGAAATAATTTCAAAAAAACATTGAAGTTCTTTCAAATTGCGTTCAGAATGTTTTCAAATTACCTACTCAATTTCTGAGGTTTTGTCTGTTTTCTCATTGTCACATATCGTAGCATTTTTTTGATGTCCTTTGTCTGATGTAAGTAACCTTTCTGATTTCGTGATTTTTTAGTTTTTTTTTTTTTTTTTGTTTTCGGATAGAAAGTAAATTTAAAAATTCAAGCTCTGAATGTCATTTAGCAAATTCATTAGACGCCGCTTTTATACGCTTTGCTGATTTTTTGTCATTTTAAACGATTTTTTGCCAGTGGAATTTATCTACACTAAAAAAATTTTAACCTAAAAGTTGTGAAAAATTACCGATTCACACGATGGAAGACCTGATACTTAAGAAATATAGACGATGCAGAGAGATTTGGATCCCTACCGAAACCAAATCGTGCCCTCGTCGCTGTTGCTTCGCATCCAATTCAAAGTGGGAAAAACTGAATGGACATGTTACTTTTCTAGACAGTTGACGGATTTAAAAATGTAAAAAGTGATGCATTTTTCTGCCGGATTGAGAAATACGACTTTTCCTTATAAACCAAACAGCTCTATCTGAAAAAGTTTAAAATAGAAGCATGACTGGACCCTATCAAATAGATTATTCAAAACTATTTTTTTCACGGGATCAACAGGAATATAAAAAAAAAGTGTGTGATTCCATGAGTTACTTCGCCAATGTAGGTTCAGAAGTTCATTGATTGTTACACCCGAAAGATTCTCAAGGCTTTCAATATAATTGAACATAGAGAGTCATCTACGGGACCATACCGTCTGGAGAGTACCTATGCAATTACGCTCTTACCACCCGGTCCATCGGACTGTTTTGACCTTCGGCATTTTATTGACAGGATCTAATTGTCAAATGGTGATTTCTTCGTTCGATGCGTGTGCTCAGCCTCGGTAACCCAATCCCGGACCGCAACTCAAGCTGGTTGACTAGGGTAACAACCACCAGCCACCGCGACTCCAACACCATAATGGGAGGATAACATGGTCACCTGAGCAAATTTCGTTTAAGTATCATAACATTTGGCGCCCTGGATTAAGACGTCACCTAACTAGAATAACTGAGAAAGCAATTAACATTTTTTCCTAATTTTATCAACTGCTGTGTAAGTCAAAATCCATCTATCCTAGAATGAACCAACCAATAGAAAGCTTCAAAAATTTGCCGCCCTTACAAATCTGCCGCCCCGGGCAGCTGCCCAGGTTGCCCATATGGGAAATCCGGCCCTGCATGGTTAAATAATGCCACATTATGAAATCAAAATGTGCCCACTTGCCGCAAATTACAGTTATTTGAAGTTTGACGAATCAACAATTTTGATCTCTCGATTCCACAAAGATTTCTCTTAAAACCAAAACAGTTACTTTTCGGGTGGGGCTGCAATTGATAATGCATTTGGTGCCGTTATAAGGCAAACAAAAAAAATGAGAAATATTAACATTTAAGAGCAAAATAGAACGCTTACGTTACGTTCCGAACACCTGTCAAAGATAGTTCCATGGAATTTTTATACAAATACACAGAACGCACGTAACGGAACGGAAACGTTCGAAACACTTTCCGAAATGTCAAATTCCAGGGAAATCCAAGTTGTTTTGAATTCGGTTGGCGTTTTGTTTCGTCTTGTCATTCGAGTTTGTTCAAAAAACATTTCGGGATTTATTTTTTTTTCGTTTTTGTTTAGGTGGAAACAAAATTAGCATTTATTTTTCCATCCATCTACGCTTATTTCTTTTTCATATATTTCGTACATTTTACTAAGTGCATAGTTTCAAATTTGACGTTTCGGAACGGAACGTATGTGGGCATCTAATGAACGCCACGAAACGGAAAGAAACGGCACGTAACGTAACGTAAACGTTCTGATATGCTTTTTAAAGTTACAGTATAGGTGAGCAATTACAACGAGGCATGCATTTTGTTGACTATTTTTGATTGCGTATAACTGTAAAAATTTATTTATTGAATTTTTTTTTTTGATATTTTATTTCGTATTGAGCACAATGTGCCGTATCATCCACATCCCGGCTTGACGTTGACTTACGGGAAGCCCCCTATAAGTATATGTATTGAAAATTTAAAACCATAATTATCTAATAAAAAGTATAAAAGCAGTTGTTTTTATTTTAGTCAGTAGTAGCGCAAGTTATGAAAATGCATCGATTAATCATCATCATCATCCTAAGTTGGGACAGACTAACAACATCAACACGCGTAAAGTGTTGATATTGTTAGTCTGTCCCAATATTTGAATAACTGATTAGGACCTGACATGAAATCTGACGCCTTTCTTATAGTAGTTTTCAATTCAATTGCATGATGAAAGAGTATTGTTTGCATTTCTATATACACAAATAATAATTGGTAAGCACCCCAAGTTGTCGGATGAGTTGTAAATTTATTTTTAACAAATTGTCATTGTGACGTTAACAGAGGTGTTTTCATTTAAACTTTATTACTCTTTTTACTAATCAATTTATTTGTTTATTTATTTATTTTTTCATTTAATGAATTTTAAAAACATTTAGAACGGAAAATGTTTTGTTTTATGTATATGTACTTATACCACGCATTTTTTACTAGTAATTAATTTAAATTTACATATAGAGTTCTACCAAAGAAATAGTGGTTCGCACTTTTCTTTACATCGCAGAGAAAACTAGATATGACATTCGTTCGTTCAATGACCCAATATTAGATAAAAAAGTAATTCTTGCTAAGTGTATTTATTTGAGTATGAATTTTTACTATGTACAAACAATCGTTGATGTTTCTGTGAAATAAAAAAAAAAATCTTCAAAACACTAATACTACAGTAATAGTAGCAAGCAATTGAATGATGATGTTGAGAGATCGCTTCCTTGAGACTCTTGATTTTTTGGGTTTTTTAGATTTTACAAAAAACCCTTATGAAATCGATTTTGTCCGTCCGTCTGTCCGTCCGTCTGCTCACTAAATAACTCGCGAACGGCTTAACCGATCGTCCTGAAATTTGGTAGGAATGTGTAGAATGGTAACAGTCTTTGGCACGAAATACTTAAAAGTTGGCAGGACAAAAATAACAGGGTTTCCCGGACATTTGAAAATTTGTTCACTAAATAACTCGCGAACGGCTTAACGGATCGTCATGAAATTTGGTAGGAATGTGTAGAATGGTAACAGTCTTTGGCATGAAATATACTTAAAAATTGGTATGGCTAAGATAAAAGGGTGTCCCGGACATTTACAAATTTGTTCACTAACCGATCGTTATGAAATTTGGTAGGAATGTGTAGAATCGTAACAGTCTTCAGCACAAATAAAAAATACTTAGATAGATACTTGGTAGGACAAAGCAAACAGGGTGTCCCGGAGATTTGAAAAAGTCGACTTTTTTAGTTTTTATCAAATCAAAGAACTCGATGGGTACATTTCATATCAGTCGTTTTTTTCAGTTTGGAGTCATGGCAACGGCGTTACAGCTAATAAATCCAGTTAATATGTGGAGCCATGATACATAGTAAATCTATTTATCTAAAATAAATCTAAAAATAGATTTACGAGAAGCATTTCATTAACATTCTGCATAATTCTTATTTATTACCTATAAAATATATGTGCAAAATTATTCACTATGTATGTATCCAAAATCTAAAAAACCCTCGTATTGCGGGCGCAGCCCTCTGTACGCCGGTATCTTTTATTTGATTCCATGATTTCACAAGAAAAAAAACTGAATCTCCAGTTCGGTATATCGACGTTCGGATAATCGACGCTCTACTGTATACTAACAATTGTCCGACTAGAAACACAATTAAGAGCTAACTTTATGAATCAATTAATTGAGTCTGCAGAGTATTTTAATTGTTTATTTATATTTTTGTAGTCTGGGTTTCGGGCTATTGTGAGCTAATTCAGTTTAGAGTGTTTTCGAACTTACGAACCATGTGACGAACTATACTAATCTCACGCTGCTAAGCGTGCCGTGACTGTCATCTTGATAGACAGGCCGAACTGCAGAATCCTAAGTACCACCCGAGTCCACAATTTCGTCAGTGGCTACTGACAGTTTACCTGTTGATGTTGCTATTATTGCTATTGTTGTAATAGGTGATACTTAAGGATCTTAATCCGACTTATATATCTAGATGGCGTTGGTGCTGTTTATCTCAGCATCTCTAAAAATGCAGTTAAGATATTGGAAATTGGATGTCACCAACATTATTAAGCATATCTTTGTAGCTCTAAACAAAATGGAGTCATAAGCTAAAAATCAACGTCGAAATTTAGCCGATTTATAGTATTCCTTACATTATCGATCAAATGTTTTCCTTCACAGTGTACCTATACGTAAAAGATATATTAGGTACATATTTCAATTCAGGTGATGACACGGGCCATTACGATCTACATTTTTGGGACAATATATTTCGAAAATAGTTCTGCGACTAGGTTTATTATCCGACTTTTTATAATGGTTGAATCATAGAAATATGAAATGAAAGTTCTATGAATCGTCCCAGCCAGCATCGGCGTCATATACCGTTAACATAGCCACAAATAAGCATTACTTCATGAATCACGAATCGGCATTATGTATCGATAGGACGCATTGAAAGTTAGATACATGATGGTCAGCTGAAGGAATGTCGACGGATCATGCATATAGGAAATATAATGGTTTTCTCCTCAAGTGTGATTTTTGTTGCTGGGGTGATTAGAATCACGAATAAAACATTATCATTCGTATAGTCTGGCTAGAGTAGTGGTTACGGCGCGCACCTTCCGTGCATAGGGTTATGAGCTCGAGACTCACCGTCGCACTTTTTTTTTTAATTATGAAATTATGCATTGAATATTCATATATGATACTTAACTATTACATAATGTTTACGAATATTGATTTTATAATGTTTATCCGTAATAAGGCGCAAATGCATTTATGCATGAAATAGGGGGACATCGTCATATACTGCTTGTATGAAAACGTGATGAATGAATAAGCAATATGTGCTTACGCGTGTTGCATGAAATAATGATTACAAATGTGTTAAATGCTGGCTGGGGTTTAACGTTCAGCAGTTTTGCATAAGATTGAAACAGGAAAAACAAATGAATTTACTGCCTGTCTTTTAAATTTGTGGGACTATAAAAATTTAATTTCTAACGAATTTAAAGCCGGTTATTATCTGCTCGGATTTTGAAAAGACATCTTATTTCGGGATACGTGTGAATCGTTTTTCAAATATTTAATTTGTGTTTTACTGTTTAAAGTGTTCGTAAATAATATGAGAATTTTTCTTCTCAACTTGAATCTATTGAATTAGCTTATCTGTATGTGTCGTTATAAAAAATCAGCACACGCAATTAGCACTTAACATAACAGACACGTTTCTTAAAGTGTCGAGAAAACTCTGTAGTTTTTGCGATAAGAAAATGCCACTGAAGCCTAAGGGCAGGTTGTACAAAACGGTTGTATCTATATGAATGCTGGACCATTTGTAAAAGTTACGCGAAAGCATTTCTTTCGCGCTGCCGAAATGAAAATGTTACGCATGTCAGTTGGTGTAACCAAAAGTGTGGTGTAACCACATCAAAAGCAGCTACATCCGAGGTAGCTTATCCATAGACTAACCACCAACCAATCATCGAAAAGCTCGAAGACCGACAAATGGATTGGTATTGCCATATTCAAAGGCGTCCGCCTGAGAACCCCACAAAAAGTCGATATCAATGGAAGTTCCACTTCATGGGCCAGAGGAAGACCGAAGAATACGCGGATGTATCAAATGAAAAAGCAACCACAACGCATTGGTCTGAGCGATGACACGATCCAATATAGAGCTTTCTGTAGAAATAGGCTGAGACATTATCGCCAGAATGGGCGTGCTTACACCGCAGGCAACGCTACGCCATCTTGTTTTGCCCTAACGGTATGATACGCTTTTCAGCCATACCACCTTCAAGTCGCAATCGTTTATTATTCTATGATAAGCAAATTTCTTATCTTCTTCTGAGTAATAAACGTGCGACGGGTCATCCCGAGTATCGAAACTCGTTTCTCTATGAATCTCTACATCACAGAGTGTCAACCGGACAGTTACGGCCGCAGAGCACAGCAACGCGACGCAATAGAGCGGTATAAAACAAGGAAGATAAAAACACTTAATGCTGCGTAAATAGTATTTTCAATTTTCATAACTATTATTTAACTCACTATTTACACTTATTTTATTTTAATTTATAATATTTCTTTTTATTTTTCACACTCACCACATAACGCCGATAGGAATTGATATCTGTATTGTGTGAAAAGCGAACACTTAACGGCCATGTTTTATTTTTAACAGAAATGTGCGCTATCTCTGCTCCTGTTATTGCGGTGCCAGAATCTAAGTTAAACTGATGCTAATCCTATTGAAAAACATTCTCGTAGTAACAGTAAACCTAAATGTTGTCAAATGTTGACAAAACAAACAAATTTGATAAAACGAAATTTCATTCTTTGAAGTTGATGAAATAAATCATTTGCTGGCATCATGATGACATAGTACAAATATGAATTAAAATGAACAGGAGGAGCCTGTCTAGTATTTTATCTATTAGATTTAGTGAAGATGTTTTATCTGCTTTTCTCTTTATGTGAAATCTCTTCGTCAAGTAATAATTACGATCTTGCTTTTTTGTTTACTTTTCAATTTAATTTTTTTGCGAAAAGAGTTTTTATAAATTTACGTGAGTCAAATTCAAATCCGGTCAAAATCCAGCTGATTACAATCCAATGTTGTTACAATTAAATTAGCCAATGTTGTTGTTGTTGTAGCGACTCAAGATATAATTTTTCTCCCTTGAATCGAGGGGTGTTTTGGCAGCTCTTGGCCGTTGCATCGAAGAACCAGCTGCCGTAAGAGCTCTTTTTTATAGACAATACAAACATCCATGTTCACGCAGTGGGATTGGAACCCACGTTCCGGCAACTCAGAGATAGAGTGTCAACTCTACCACTGAGCCACCGAATGCCCACTACAAATTATCAATCTAAAGTGGCAATAATGGACTTTGAGGATGGAAAATGTTATATCGGCTTTGCTAATAATAATAAATCAATAAATCGAAAAGATGGATTTTAACCGGATCGATTTCGGTCAGGTGGATATTGACCGGTAAATTTACCAAGTGGATTTCGTACCAGACCGTCTTACTGGAAATGCCAAAAGAATTTTCTGCTACATTTTTCGTTCGCTGAATGCAGCCAATGTTGAGCACAATACAGCATTGAATTGGGTTTGTTGGAAACCAGGCGGCCAAATTGGACTTGGACCAGCGCTAATTTACGCGCCGCGCGCCGTTTTCATCATTTTAATAAAACTAATCTTTGTAGTAGAAATATGCATTTAATTATCATAAAATAAAGTTTATTGGTGCCTATGGAAGCAGATAAGTAAATCTAAAATAATATTTGTTTTATAGTTTTAATCATTAACTTAAACAAATTAATTAAAAATGACAAACTAAAAACAAAGATTCTTGAGTATCACAATGTAACCTTTGGAAGGGTTTAAGAGAATCCAAATATAGGCGAGCTTTACAAAATGTCATCCTCCAATCCCAACACTTTACCTTTTGTTTCTGGCAAAAAGAAATAAATTAAAACTCCTCCTATGGCACAAATTCCACCCGATATCCACATAACTCCATGCAGTCCAACTGTAGTCATTAGAATCGGATAGATTTTCAACACAATAAATGCTAATACCGTTAACGATGATAGACAGAATGTTACGGCTACTGCTTTTACCTAGAAAGAAAATTAAAAAAATGAAAAACGCTCTTCAAGCTAAAAAAAATTGTTAAAACCAGCATTGAATTTGTACACACCTTTTGTGGCATAATTTCCGTAATAACAACAAACGGTAGCGGAACCAACCCGAAGGAGCCCAATAGAATGGCCATCGATACACTGGTCAAGGCAATCCAACTCAGATGTGACAAATCTTGACTAGCACTTAAATAGGAGAAGATTGATAGTAAAAACGATGCAATGGATACGCCAAAGCATGAAATAATCAAGAGAGTTCTTCGACCAGATCGATCAACAAAATTAGTGGCCAATAAAGTGCCTATGAATTGAATGGCTCCAACAATTATTGTACATGTATTAGCATCCATTGTCGAGCCGGACATTTTAAATATATTTGACGTGTAATTGATTAATGCGAATAATCCACTGAATTGATTCAGAAATGCCAAACCCAGTCCGGCAAGAACACCTCGGACGGCAGCAGGTTTTACTGCAAAAAAATTAAATAAAGTTTCGAAGCAAAAAAAAATATTTCTAGTACTTACAGAAATCGTGATACGATAACTTTGTCGGCTTATTCAAAGCACTTCCCTGTATGGTTCTTTTTAGGTTTGCAAAGTATTCGTTGAATTCCTGACATTCTTCTTTCGTTTCTGCTTGGAAATTACGGTAAAAGCGAAGAGCACTTTCGGCTTCAATGTCTTTTTTCCTTCGTAGAAGTGATTGTGGTGTATCAGGTAAACGATATATCGCGACAAGGAATATCAAACATAGTCCAATGACGACACGTGGGAAGAGGTAATAACTCAAATAAGAGGCCAAAATAAAGCCCGATAGGACGCCAGCATTGAAATTTGCGATTAACATTGAACCCAAAGTTCCACGTATCCTGAAATAGAAAATATTAGCATTATTATCAGTTATACCAACTTTATAAACAGGGCTCGTTTTTCTCGGCATCCCTTGTAGTTTCGCATAACAACAGTTCACACATTTTTATGTATGGTAAAATATGGACAAGATGGTTGAGTAATATCCAGATCAGGTCCCTGCGGAACCACGTTCCGGTATTACTTCTCAGAGACGGCTATGTGGCTAATTAGCCAGCTCCGTGGTTTGCTTACTTACGCCTGGCTTCCTCTTTACGCAGCTCCGTGTAAAAACCACAGACCGCTCTGCTGACTGCCTCTCAATTCTCATTGAATTGCAACAGTACGCGTCGGTTACGAGTACATATTTATCCATAATTTAAGCTTAAAGCATACTTGTAGCATGATCGTTAACACTGGCTGTAGAATGCTTTAAGCTCATCTATTGGATAAAATGTCTGAGTAACCGGACGGCAAACGTTCAAAGCTTAGGAAAATCAAATTAGGTGTTCCACAGGGAGGGGTACTCTCCCCCACTCTGTTTAACATCTACATGTCCGGGCTTTCCACACCACCTGAAGGAATCGAGGTGATTTCCTATGCTGACGATTGCACCGTACTCGCCACAGGAAATGATTAGGATGAAATGCGCTTCCAAATTAATCGCTATCTAGGACGATTACAGGCATTTTTCCAAAGCCGAAACCTCAGCATCTCTGCGTCCAAATCTTCTGCGACTTTTCTAACCACTTGGTTTGAGGACATTAGATGGGAGATTGATATACGTATCGGCAACAATTCTGTTCCTACTGTAGCAAACCCCAAAATTCTCAGGCTTAACCTAGAGAATATAATGATGTCTGCGAAGCACGCAGCATCTGTTTGTGAGAAAATGCGCAGTAGGAATAAAATCCTAAAAATTCTAGCTGGTAGCACCTGGGAAAAATATAAAGAAACCATATGCTACCTACTTACAAAGCGGTGGGTCGAGCGGCCGCTGATTATGCAGCCAAATGCCGCTCTACGCACAGCGACAGGTTGACTTCTGATATCTACCCAAGATCACTTACATCAGGAGACAAAATTGATGCCAATACGTGACCACAATCTTCTACTCTCAAAACAGTATCTTGTTGGTTGCTGTCGTTAGGATCATCCCAATCATTATCTGATGGACCGAATTCCTCCACCACGACATGTCAGGCGCGGTTTACGAGACCTTGAGAGAGAGGTTCAGGGATACAAACGGGACCCTTACGATTAGGTAACATACCGAGCTGCCATCGCAGCAATCCACACTTAAGAGGTGAATCGGTCCATTGCGAGCTTAGGTGCGAATAGGGTCCTCTCAGAGCGTCCACCACCAATTTCGCCTGAGGAGATTAGGCTCCCGAGAGCCACCAGAGTAACACTAGCTCAACTTCGGTCGGGCTTTTGTGCACGCCTTAATTCGTACCTTTTTCGCATAAACCCGGACATCCAAAACATCTATCCAAATTGCTATGGTACTCCTCATGATATGGGTCATTTGTTTCAATGCCCCGCTGCGCCCACTGATCTTACCCCTGTACGAAAACCCTATCGCAGCAGCTAATCTTTTTGTCCTTAGACCTCACGGACATGAACATTGACGAACCATAACTCGTACCCACATAGATGCACAGCGGTTTCACACCTTTCTGCACCGCTAAAAGAAGAAGAAGAAACCGGACCAAAGTCTACCAAGTTGGCGGGACTTACGTTATTGCCCAGGTCCAAATCGAGTTGAAAAGCACCGCCTTGCACCTGGGGCAAATCGTTTAATTTAAAACGATGCACCCATCCACCCTGTTTTGTGTAACATTTGATAAAAGCATAAACTCACTTGCTATCGGCTATTTCGGAAACAAAAGTCGGTATAACATTAAAAGCCCCACCACCGGTAAACCCGCTTAGCGCCCGACCTATGTACAAATGGGAAACATCCGTGCCGAAAATAACGGTGATCCAAAAAACCTGAAATAAATAAATTACATAGAAATTTTATATTTTCAATCATATTTTCAAATCAAATGAAATTAACTCACCCCATGAGGCACGGCTAGAAGATATAGGGATTTTTTAACGCCTACTTTTGCCGCCATCAATCCAAAAAGACTGTTGCCAATAAGACCTCCAGCACACACAATAGCGCCTAGCCATGATGCTTCATCAACCGAAATGGGTCCTGTATCCAAAGGTGAACTGTCCGATTGCAAGAGTGGAAGTGTAGGTGCCAGCCAACCGGTTGAATGTCCATGGGCGAAAACAATGAAATTAACTGGAAATATGGAATTTATATTATATAATTGAAAGTTGAATTCACATGAACAAAAGACCTGCTAACGTTGCCAATATTTGATTTTTGTACTTCCTCCAGAGCGTCGTAAAATAATTACTTGCGAAGACCATATTAAAAAAATCGAACTGGATCCTTTTTAACTATTTATGTATAAACTGGTTTTACTTATAGTAATTCAATATATTTTCAATTATTCCATATTCCTTCAGGACAAGAGTGGACTAATATAGATCACAGCCTCAGTGTGAGTGTATGATGTTTGGTACTTGGAATTATATTCAAAAGTGGTCATAACCGAAATTTCTGCCGCAGATAAGATTAGATTAACATCATAAGTGAAGATACACAGATAGTGAACGTGCTAAACTGATCTAATAGTGACTTTGCAGATTTTAGAAAATACGTATCAGATCTTCTAACATCATGTTGCCATCGACTACGTAATTGTCTTACTTGCCAAAAAGATCTTAACAGCAGGCGTAAAAGTTTTACTAGCACAATTATCTTTCGCTATTTTTTTTATTACTTTATGACATGATAAGCAAAGTGTGTATCATTTCCGTGAGAACTAATTTTATTTCATGCAAAGTTCTTTAAGGAAAGTAGAGGGGTAAGATTTGATGGTGATTGGCAAGCCCTTCCTTCTGCAATATGCAGTTTTTATGGAGATTTCTCTCCTGTCCACAATACTCCTCCACCGGAATCCCATATCACCAAGTCAAATCAAATCGGCGAAATTGGTCGATAAATGTATACAGGGCGTCCGGAAACTACCGGTACATACCCCCAATTCTTAACCCTTTGGCTGTCACAGGCGTTTAAAGATTTCTAAAAAATAATTTTCTTACACGACTTAAACCTCAATTACCCCAAAACTATACTAAATACCTTGTCTGTCATAACTCCCCGCAGGGGGGTCTAGGTGCTTGTGACATCAGGGCTTCACCATTACGGTGAGCCTCGGAGCTGGCGGCTTCGCATAACCCGAGCCTCGAAGGGGCTAGTTAGGGAGAATGGCCTTGGTGGAAGATGCCTACGCGCCTATACCTAACTAGTTTGTGGATTGATGACCACACGGCCCGAATCGCATTGCTAACTAGTAAACTGAAGGGGCCGCCTGGATGTGAAAAGCAGCGCTACGAGTCTGCTTTAAGCAGACGAGTAGTTACAGGTCCAACGAACCTGGGATGTGCACATCTGAATTTAACGTTAGGCTTAACCAATAGGGTGCCGAAGGAGGATCACACCTGCTATAGAAAAATCTTTAGCGAATAGTGTACCTCGGGGATGGGCGTGCCCAGGAGACCATGGTCCCTACCCATCAGGGCGTTGGTCTCGAGGTGGCTGTAGGTTGTTAAGCAAGTCATCGAGCTGGTGATGCAGCCCCGGGGTTGGGTTTCTGAAGGTGAGTGCATTCGCCGGATGAAGAAATCCCCATCTGACAATGGGTGAGGTCATAAAACACAACGTTCGCGCAACGTTACCTTTAATTTCAAATTAACCGGCCGTTACGGATCAGAAACTTCTCCCTACAAACAGGTCCCCTAAGCGCTTAGGGAATCTTTTTGTAGAGAGAAGTTTCTGATCCGTAACGGTCGGTTGATTTGAAATTAAAGGTAACGTTGCGCGAACGTTGTGTTTTATAACCTCACCCAATAAGAGCTTGTCAGTAAAACACCAAATGTTAATTAACCGATGGTTAACTGAACTTAAATACAAAATCTTTTTTAAATAAAATTTACTCCGAGGGATTATTTTCTTTATTTCTCAATAAATAATTATAACGGTTTTTGTGTTTTTTAGTTATTGAGGTGGTTATTGACCTCTCAATATAAATAACCTTTTCCTTTACATAGAAATTCTTTGAAATACATATTTTTTACGTAATAATTTTCCTTAAGAATTTTCTGTCTAATTTTGATGAAGGAGGGACCACCTCAGTAACATTTGTTGCATTAAAACCTTCTTGAAGTACAATAATTAGTGGGAGATGATGCAATCTCTTGCTACGAAATCTGTTATGTGTCATGTTTTCTGTATTAAAACGAAAACAGTTTGTGGTCAGGATACTCCAGAGAAATTTCCACTGTATTAGAGGTGGTTCTGGTTACAACTTTTAAATGCATACACAACCGTGATTAACACTATTAACGAACTCTGATCGAAATTTGTAATGAGATCTATGGAAATCCCGCAAGCGCTCATTAAAAGTATTATCCAGGATAGTCTACCTACAGAACAGTTGATTTCGTCACTTCCAGCATAGGAACAATTTCATGTCCTGACGATAAACGACTTCCATTTTATACAGAAGATAGGACACATAACAGGTTTTGAAGCAAGGGATTGCATCATCTCTCACCAGCCGTCATACTTAAAGTTGGTTCCAATGGTACAAATGTTAGGGAGAGAGCCACCCATCTATCGAAATTAGACTGCAAACCTTGAAGAAACATTATTACTTGCATT
Source organism: Microchrysa polita (assembly GCA_949715475.1). NCBI lineage: Eukaryota > Metazoa > Arthropoda > Insecta > Diptera > Stratiomyidae > Microchrysa > Microchrysa polita. Next base: position 165,364,466 of record OX454415.1, read on the forward strand.
AAAAAAAAAAAACACGATTTCGAAGAATTTTTTATGTAAAATAAAAGTTTATCAATGCTTAGGGGTTATTACGCAAAAAACTGTTCTTCTTCTTTTAGCGGTGCAGAAAGGTGTGAAACCGCTGTGCATCTATGTGGATTCGAGTTATGGTTCGTCGATGCTTTCGTCCGTGATGTCAAGGGACAAAAACATAGCTTGTGCGATAGGGTTTTCCCACAGTGAGATAGGGCTTAAGTCAGTGGCCGCAGCTGGGCATTGAAACAAGTGACCCACATCGTGTGGAGCGCCAGCGCAGTTTGGACAGATGTTTTGAATGTCCGGGTTAATGCGAGAAAGGTATGAATTGAGGCGTGAACAAAAGCCCGACCGAAGTTGAGCTAATGTCACTCTGGTGGCTCCCGGGAGCCTAATCTCCTCAGGCGAAATGGGTGGAGGGCGCACTGAGAGGACTCTATTCGCATCTAATCTCGCAATAGACCGACTCACTTCTGCAGTGTGAATCTCAGCGATGGCAGCTCGGTATGCATCATCGTCGTAAGGGTCCCTCTTGTATCCCCGGACCTCTCTCTAGGTCTCGCAAATCACGCCTGACATGTCGTGGTGGAGGAATTCGGTCCATGAGACTGTTGTTGGGATGATTCTCACGGTAGCAACCAACAAGATTGTTTGGACAGTAGGAGATTGTGGTCACGTATTGGCATCAATTTTGTCTCTTGATGTAAGGGATCCTGGGCAGACATCAAGAGGCAACCTGTGGCTGTATGCGTAGAGCAGCATTTTGGCAGACCTGAATTTTGTCCAGTTTGTATCACATAGACTATGTGACCAAGCTGGGGCTGCATAATCAGCAGCTGCTCGACCCACCGCTTTGTATGTATGTGACTAGCATGGTTTCTTTATCCTTGCCCCAGGTGCTACCAGCTAGTGCTTTTAGGATTTTATTCCTACTGCGCATCTTTTCGCAAACGGATGCTGCGTGATGAGCTGACGTCATCATGCTCTCTGGAGCCCGAGAATTTTAGGATTAGCAACAGTAGGAATTGGATTGTTGCCAATACGTACATCAACCTCCCACCGACAATCCACCGACCAGGTGGTAAGAAATGACGTGATTTAGACGCGGAGATGGTGAGGTTTCGGCTTTGGAAGAAAGCCTGTAATCGTCCGAGATAGCGATTAATTTGGAGGCGCATTTCATCCTTATTCCCTCCCCTGTGGCGAGCACGGTGCAATCGTCTGCGTAGGAAATCACCTTGATTCCTTCCGGTGGTGTAGGAAGGCCGGACATGTAGATGTTGAACAGAGTGGGGGAGAGTACCCCACCCTGTGGAACTCCTAATTTGATCTTCCTCAGCTTAGAACGTTTGCCACGAAACTCAGTGAAGGAATGCCGACCTGCTAGATAGTTGGCAATCCAACGGATCTCTTGAGCAGGGATATGCATATTCAGTAAGTTAGCGAGAAGCATCGAGTGATTGACATTGTCAGATGCACTCGTTAGGTCAATTGCCACAAGAATCGTTTCGTGGCAAGGACGTCTGTGGTTTAGCCCATTACGGATGCGTGTAGTGATCGCATCGAGGGCTGTGGTGGTACTATGCATTTTCCTGAAGCCATGCTGGTGAGGTTCTAGCTTAGCATGCTTAACAAGAGTGGGGTGAATAAGGGCCTCTAGCGTCTTTGCGACAGGTGAAAGTATTGTTATGGGTCGGTAGGATTCACCGAGACCAGCGCTCTTTCGCGGTTTGAGACATGGGACAATCCGTCCTGTTTTCCAGATTTCAGGGATGGCAAGCTTAGAGATCGACAAGTTAAAGGCTGCCGTGAGATACTCAATGGCTGGAAGGTCGAGATGTTTCAACATGGCCATCGAAATGCCATCGGGTCCGAGGGCCTTTGAGTGTTTTTAGCATTCTCAATGACTTTTTTAACCTGGTCCGCAGTATACGATGGTATAGTGTCAACATTTCTACTACGAATCCGTCTTCTAATTTTACGCTTTAAGCCATGGGACTTGGGATGTTCAATAAATTGCTTATTGAACAGGCTTGAGCACTGAAGGGGATCGCTGGTGCTCTTATGGCCAAATTTGATGGCATTATTGCCCTTTCCTTTCCTAGGATTGGATAGGGTGCGGACAGTAGACCATAGTTTACTGACACCTTCATTGAGGTTGCAGTCATTGAGGTGCTCGTTCCATTTCGCCTTCCGATAGTCTTTTACTTGTCGATTGATTTCGGAGTTAAGCTCCTGAATTCTGGGATCACCTGGGTGAGCGCGTCTGATGTTGTCTCGTTCATCGGCTAATCTGGCGGCACTGGTAGGGAAATTAGGTCGAACTTTCGGGATACGTCCAGCAGGAATATAACGTGCCGCTGCTTTGGCAATGACGTTCCTAATATATCGTTCGGCCTTATGAACGTTAGTTGGTGTAGGTAGCTCGATGAACTCCGCCGACGAGTATGCTTTGAAACCCTCCCAATCGGCTTTCTTGTGATTGACAAACGTTCGCTTCTCAGACTTAGTCAGGTTTGCTGGTTTGTCAATTCTTATTATGATAGGGAAGTGATCGGACGAGAGAGCAGTGTGCGTCTCCCATCGAGTAGCACTGATTAGGCTGGCACTTACAATAGTTAAGTCAGGAGAGCTACTGCAAGTGCCTGTGACTCGAGTCGGCGAGTCTTCAATGAGTGGACAGAAATCTGAGGCGTCTAGAGATTCGGCAATAGCTATACCCCTGGCATCGTTGTTGAGGTCAGAATGCCAGAGCTCATGGTGCGCGTTAAAGTCACCAAGAATGATCCTGTGCTCTCCAGATAGGAGAGGACCAATATCGAAACGATAGCCAGAAGGGCAACTAGAGTGTCGTGGAACATATACATTAAAAATTTCGATATTAGTACTCCCTGATGAAACTGAGATGGCTTGCATTTCCACCGTACCGTCAGCAACTACATCTAATACACAGTAATGTACGGACTTGTGTATTAGGAAGGCAAGTCCACCTCCAGGGTGAGAATCATTCCTGGCGGCTGGTCTATCTTTGCGCAGTATAACGTAATTGCCATGGGCGCTAAGAGACGAGTTCGAATGGAGCAAAGTCTCCTGGATGGCAGAAATCAGAATTCTGTTTTCACTCATGAAGTGAGTGATCTCGGTCATTTTTTGGTGAATGCCGTTGCAGTTAAACTGCAATAAGGACAGTGGAGTGAAAACCGCTGGAGGAGGAGCAGGGGTTAAACTAGGTCTAGCATTCCTGATCATATTGTTTGGTGGTGCTGGGGGCTGAGGAGGAGGTGGAAGGCTAGGAGCAGCCCGAGGTCGCCCTGTGTTTATGCATCCCGGTGCAACATATGATGTGGAGTGCTGACCAGTGTTGCCAACTGGAAATTTAGAAAACGGCTAAATTTAGCCGGAAAACCGGCTATATTTTTTTCAAAAACAGCTAAAAATCCGGCTAAACAAATTTCAGCGAGAAAAACGGCCAAAAAACCGGCTAAATCATAAAATAACAGTCACATTGCTGAAAATATAGTAAAAGACTGATTTTAATAATTTTATTTCTGTTCTGGAGCACTATACCCGTAAACTATGCTTTAGGCAGATTTCTTAGTTTACATATATGCTCCAATCGCTGGCGTTACAGTCAAAATTTACTTTGTTCGAAGTTAGATATCTCAACTAGGTACAATTTCTCGGTCAAGTCCATAACCACATGATGATAATCCATCATGATGATGAAAGTTCGAAATTGGAGTAACACATATGCTTTCGTCATTAGAATTCGTCATTTACTTTTGACGCTTGTGTAAATGGTAAAAATGTCCCTCATAATTGCGATATTTTGATGAATATTCAATTCAATAATTTGAGGACACACTTTACTTAAAGAATTTGAATAGAAATGTGTAAAGATTGATAAAAAATTTAATATTTTTGGAAACATTCTTGTTCTTAAATTTCACAACAGATGGGGTTCCCAGTCATTATTGAGCAAACGATGCTCCAAATGCGTAATGCCTATCACAGATATCCAAATCATTATGACGATAATCCGTCATAATGATGAAAGTTCGAAATTGAGGTGACACATATGTTTTCGTCATTAGGATTCGTCATTTACTTTTGACGTTTGTGTAAACGATGAAAATTTTCCTTACAACAGCGATATTTTGATGAATACTCTGTTCAATAATTTAAAGACACACTTACCTTGAAGAATTTGAATAGAAATGTGTAAATATTGATAACAAATTTAATATTTTTGCACAAATTCTTGTTCTTCAATTTTGCAACAGTCATTATTGAGCAAATGATGGTCCAAATGTGTAATTTGGAATTCGTGATAATGATGGTAAATTTTCGTCATAATGACGTATTTGCGTCATTCGAAGTTAAGTGTGTCAAGCTTGTAATTTGGAACTCGTGCTAAATTTGCGTCATTCGAAAATATGTGTGTCAAGTTTGTTTAATTATTTTCGAATTTGAGCCCTCCAAATTTTATTTCATTTTCCATAGTTACGAAATTGATGTTCCATTGTTGATGTTCCGCAATTACGAATTTGTTGCTCCAAAGATACGGAATTGACGTTCCAAAATTATGAGCTTGGCCGGGAAATGGTATAGATTTTTGATAAATTTGTTGCTACAAACCCAACAACTAAATGTAATGCATCTACGAAAATGTGCAGTTTCTATGACGTCAGACGTTGTGCAAGTATCTTGCCCAGTGAATTACAAAAATTAAATTTAACTGTGTACATACACTGCGCGACAAATGCTTAGGTTCATGGATATTTTCCTTTAAAATTATATAATTTCTATGTACTCTGATCGGAAATAATTTTTAAATAATGCTCTCTCAAGTAACGGGTATTTTAATAAATATTACATTTCTATTAAGCAACTCGCATAGCTAACGGAATTTTTTAAAATGAAAATCGCAATTTCCAATGCGACAATTGTATAGGTTCACTTACTTTAAAGAGTTATCTCGTCCTGGTGAGAAGTGTTTGTGGAAACATTTTTTTTCGCGTTATACTCTGTGAGTCGTATAGTGGATAATGTCAAAAGGAAATCAACTTTCTGCCGAGGAAAAGGCGACAATTTCCATACTAAAGCAAGAAGGATATTCAAACCGACAAATTGCAATACGGATTCAGCGGAGCTTGAACCTTGTTAATAATTTTATACGAGATAGTGGAAATTATGGCCGACGATACGCAGGAGGCAGAAAAAAAGCGATTTCCGGTGCATCAAGGCGAAGTCTCTTAAGAGAAGCCTCGAACTCGACCTTTACTGCGCGTAAGCTTGGGGAGATTTTGGTGTTATCAGCAAGTGTAAGGACCATCCAACGAGTTCTTAGATCTTCATCTTGCTTAAAACGTTTACGATTAAAGAAAAAAATAGCCTTAACCCCGCAACATCGCCTACAGCGCCTGGAATTTGCCTCAAGATTCATGAACTGGACATCACAATGGAGGCAGGTAATATTTACGGATGGAAAACGGCTTTGTGTGGACGGTCCAGATGGGTTCTCCTACTATCATGATTATATAGGAAGGACCCTATGTACCTGTCACGCCATCACTTCCGAATAGGTTCCGTTATTGTATGGGGAGCCATATCATATCATGGAGCTATCGACTTGGTCATTCTACGAGGTTACCAAAAGAATTCATCTTATAAACAGCTCTTAGAGGAGGATATCCCTATGATAAATGCCATGTACGGAGGCGATCCTTGGATATTGCAACATGATCTTGCCCCAATTCATACAGCGGGGGTGGTTAAATCGCTTATTGAGGAGAAAAATGTGGCTTTGTTAGGCTGGGTGCCCATCTCCCCTGACATTAAACATTTGGGGGTGGCTTGTTCGGGAGGTTTACAGTAGTGGTAAACAATGCGACTCTAAAGAAGAGTTAATTCATGGAATTAAGACAGCTTGGTCTAAAATACCGATATCTGTGCTGCATTCTTTATACGATTACCTGCCTCGAAGGCTTTATGAAATTATAAATAAAAATGGCGAAAATACACACTATTAAATTACAAAAAAATTCTCCTGTTTTTTCGTATCTATCCTCTTTCATACTTTTCTGAAATATTTTTCAGCGAAAACATTATGTAAAACGGTAAAATCGTCCCTGAACCTAAGCAATTGTCGCACTGGAAATTGACTCTTTGAATTAAATCAATTACTGTAATTTAAGGAAAATGTCCTGTGGGGATTCAGTCCATTCATTTTGTTTGTGATATTTAATACTTCCAAAAATAACATTTCTTGAACTGGTAAGGTTTTTTTTACCGCTTCATGGAAGGAAATATGAGTGAACCTAAGCATTTGTCGCGCAGTGTATATATTTCGGGGGCAACTTCCCCTCTTCTTATTCTTAATTTGTGTAATTTACTGGGCAAGCTACTTGCACAACGTTAGTGTTGAACACTACAAAGTTCCGCTAAAATGTTTTCACCCTTGTACTTAATCTGGGATGATTACGTTATCTGTGGTAAAGAATTGACACTTTGAAAATGGAAAAATGTTCAGGTACCCCGATGCTCCGAGAATTGCTGAATAAAGAATTTTATCTAAGAAACTGTCCGCCGTTTTGCAAATTAGTCAGCATATTGGTGGTTAGTAAATTACATGCTTAGACTAGGTACGAATATCGTCAGTTTACGTGAAACCCATTACCCTAAATTTATTGAAAAAAAGGCATGTCTCCACGGCAAATTTTTCCCAGGAGACAAGATTTCCTCTAGGTGGACATAGTTGGTACTTACCCTAATACACGATAGTAAGTGTATGTAGAAATAATTTCAAGGCGATTAATTATTTTGGTTGATTTTAGTTTCAAAGTAAAAAAAATGTATAAACTAATTTTAGCCGGAAAAACGGCCGAAGAAAATCAATTCCGGCTAAAAATTCGGCCGGCCGGAATCATAAATTTCTTCCGGCTAAACAGCACGGTTTCCGGCTAAATTTGGCCGGAAAACGGCTAAATTGGCAACACTGGTGCTGACCAACCCTTCTCAAGCCAGAACACCTGAGATGTACCCATTCCAAGCAGCAATTACACTGCTTTGATCTGGCATTCGAACCAATTCGCTGGCCGCAAACACTACAAAACCATACCACTGGGCCTGGATTTGTTTCAATGCCGGCGCGAATTGAGAATTGAGAGCAGCCGCGCCGAGATGTAATGCCCCCAATATGACGAAAAAACACATAGCTCGAGTCCACACATATACACAGACAAACACAACCTTCTTGCATCGAACCTTCAAGGCTCTTGCCAGGGAGGTATATTGGCAACTTTTGGCCGTTTCCACGTAGAAAACGGGTGCGGTCCACCCCGTAGAGGCAGTTTCCGTAGGACCGCTCGAAAAACTGCTATAATAATTTCGTGCAAAATAAACAAAAGAATCCCTCAGAGTCTATTTTATTCCAAAAGGATCTCTCCCGTTATTAATATCATTTTTTAAATATAGTTTTTCCCATACTTGTTCCAAGTGCGACTATAGTTATGAATGACAGATGGGAAATTTAGATTTTCCCTTACAAAAAAGCAACGGTTTGAAATACAAGGGAACTTCTTGAGAATTTATTTGTCTTTTAGAGAGCTTTAAAATTAAATTTGTGTGATTTGACCCGAAAACAATTGTTTTTTTTTTCATCTCAATTTTCCCCAACTTCTACCAAGGGATGATGCTTGCCTATTTAGACTGCTCCAAAAACTGCAAACTTCATTAAATCACGTAATCCATTAAAATTTAAAATTTAGCGATTTCCAGGAGCCTTTTTCCTTTTTAGGCCGATTTCTCGTACATCTTATCTAGTGGTTAGTTTTATCGTATAGACACACACACAGTTTTCTGAAAGCTTTTACATTATATTGAATTGAATTTTTGTTTATTTTGCATAGTTATTCCATATTTTGCTTGGTTGCGACATTGTATGAAATTGCGCATTTTTTTTTCAATTTCATAGTGATTACCCGAGTATTTTCTTAGAAGCAACCTGTCGAATGCATTGGATAGAGATGACGGGTGGGCGTAGATTTCTTGAATAGCACTTCTTAAAATCGCTCAAGTGGCTTTAGAGCTTTTTTAAGCGCATATATATTTTAAAGCTAAATCTAAATCTGGTTTAGGCATAAAAAAAAACGTTCAATGAAAATTATCTAATATTATTTTATTATCATTTAAGACATGGTATTATTTTACTACTAATATATTTTAATATATATATATTTCTCTTGACATTTAACAACAGAAAAAGTACATCGACATTGTGAAGTTCTTCTTTTGTTATCAAATGTGCTTCAAATTAAAAAATAAAACCATATATACTGCTTACATAATAAAATACGATTGATTATAATCGCGATAAAAAAAAAATAAAACTAACGAGACAAATAAATTGCAAATAAAATTACTATATTCCATCATTGCTATTCTTCTTCTTTTTTAACTACAATTGCCCAGAAAATAGGAAACATACGACATTACACTCGCATTTTAAAGTGCCGATTCACATATACGTTCTAGTCCTTCATATATATGGTTTGGTGAAATATATATGTATGCGTAAGTGTACAGTCGACTAGAAACAAATCGGCCAATCACAATACATTAATAAATGAACAATGCAAGTTTTGTGATCCAAATAAAAATATGAATTCAAATATTAATAAATTGTTGAGAAAATCAGAGTTTGTTTAAATAATTGGTAACGTCCATTATGTTGGATTTCGAATATCTATTTGTGTGGAATAATTTAATGATTGATTGATTAGGAACAGAACATTTTAAATAGAAATTGGCAGAACAAATGTCTCTTTAGAATTTTGTACTTAAAGAAAATCTTTCTTGAATTCTATGAGTTATTCTAAGAAATAAAAGTAAATGATAACTTGAAGAAAATGATTATTACCTAGCTTTATAGACGTATTATGTTATAGTTAAATCTGATTTGAGAAGGCAACGATTAAAATAATCATTAGAGAATTTCGGATAATTTAGAGCATTGACATGTAACATCATTTACGTTGAAAACAGTTTAATCCATCTGAGAACTTCAAAAGAGTGGCGCTTAATAATCATTTTTAAATTGCTGAGGGAAAACCTAGTGCTGATGACTCAATCCCGGCCAGTGAGAAGAAATGTAGACATGGAACGTATTGTTTGCCACATTCGAATTAAATAGAAAACCAGAGTTCGTATTTATATTAACTAGATTGTATTCATATAAGTTTACCAATTTATTATTATTCATAATAAACACTAAATGACAATTTGCTGGTATGTTTTAAGCCACCCGCGCATTATGTAGCATTGTTCTCTTTTTTCTCTTGTAACACACTCCAATATTGAACTTTGTTTTTGTTTCGTTTAATTTCTTGAGATATCGGCAATAAATCAAATAAAATATCAATTAATATTTATTCAGCTTCCTGTCAATACTTCAAAGGTGATAGTATAAAAATATATTTAGGATGTAACGGTAGTTTAATGTTGATGTAATGCGATCTCGTTAGTAATGTCCGAACATCATCAACCCTCTCGCTTGATTGAAGTTGGTGTTTCGGCCAGACCTTTGACTTTTAATCGATCGGCGGTTTTTAAGAAGGCTGGCAATTGTTCTTGCGATACATTCACTTCGCCGGCATACATAAATTCTAGAATAGCTTGCAAATGTATGTAGGAAACATCCTTGAGTATGATGATTGGATGTTTTGATGGATTTTCCTGAAAGTATGGACATGATTTAGTGTAAAATGAAAACGGGGTCGCAGATTGTAAATACGACCTTACCTCCAGGAGAGATTTAAAATAGGGACTACACGCTGATAAGACCATTTTATGTGCCTTACATGTTTGACCTTCGCATGCTAGTGTGACCTGTAAAATGTAAAATAATAATTATTTTCTGTATATTTCCACTTAAGGAAAGAAGATTTGGTAGAAAAAGCAAATTAGTTTTCACGCAAAGTTAGAATATTAATAAAATAGATCAGAAAACAAACCAAAAAGGGTTTTTTTTTCTAAGAAGGACTCAAATAAATTTACAAAATTGCAAAGCTCATTATTATACAACCATACATACGTCGCATTTCACAATAATGCCTTAGTAACGTTCAGGACCTTCTGCCCTGTGACAGAATAGTACCACCGCTTTACCGGGGGTGTCATAGACAAATTTTCCCATGAGGTTTTTGGGTATGTAGCCTTGTAATTTGCATACCTAAAGCTAAATTACATTTGGAAACATTAAACGAGCCTCGGATACCACGGACTAATTTCCCGGCATCGGCCTTTGCCTATAAACAACGAAATGGAACGTTCTATCGATTTGAGGAGAGTGCAGTAGTACGAAACTCACGGAAGCCAATTTCTGAATTCTGAGCTACACCCCGACTGAGTCAGCCGACCAGCACGCTAAAGACGCCTTTTACCACCTGCTTGCCGACATCTTTCAGCTGCAGTTTCTAGCGCATTGCACGAGATAGCTAAGGTACAAACACCAGATCCTCCTTCAATTGAAGATAGATGTACATCGTGATGTACGCTTTTATATCGTGTGGCGATTTGCTCAAACTTCCAGTGGAACATGGTGCGTTGACAATTACCGTGTGTAGTCGTCAACGTTTCAACGACAACTGAATTCGGGGTGTTATATGGTTGTCAGTCATACCACTTCCTTATCATTTTTTGTTTATTATTCTATATTAAGAAACTTTCTTATCTTCTTCTGAATAATAAACATGTGACGATCCATGCCTAGTATTGAAAACTCATTTCTCTATGAATCTTTAAATCACAGAGTGGCGACCAAATGATCACGGCCACAGAGGACGACAGCGACAGCGAGTTAGGAGACCATTTATCGCATTTATGCGATGCCACATGGTCTCTAATAACTCACGGAAGAGAATTAAGGAGCGATTAAACTCGGCTATTGACAGTAAGCAAAGCAACAACAGAGGACCGAGTACAGTTGTCTTAAAAAAAAGCGTGCAAATAAGCGTAAGACGTGATAAACACAACAGCATCAACGCGTCAGCGGTGGAGACAGAAAAGTGACATTGGATAAGTTGGTTGGTTGGCAAAAGTGGTGGCTAAGGCGAGACAGGCCGTTTTGTGAACGGAGGTTACGGGAAATATAATTTCGAGTGTGGAGACTCGTGTGGAGACGCATCTAGAGCCAGAGAGAGTTTTAGAACGTAAAGCAGCTCCCCAATTTTCGCTTCTGACGCGTCCTCTAGACTGCCAAAAAACCCACATCCCCAACGTTCGGTATTGGGATCTCGCCAGACCTGGACATTCGCAGAGAAAGTGAGTTACCAGTTTCTCTTTGATTTGCATTATGTCATTGTAGTTTCGACAGTGCGAGCCGTGGGGAATACGCAGCCTGGCTGTATGGTCCCCTATTGACCAATGTCCCGTAATAACCGTTGTAAGTCTGGCGATATCTTTACACGGTCTGGTCAGAATTTCAGACGTTCTTTTCCGGTCAAAGGATGGCCATAGCTTCCTTGATATTACACAAGCTATAATGTTCCGCCAATTCCGATTAGTGAGATAATTAGAGGAAATTTTCCTTCTGACAGCTGCCATCGGAATGTCCACGCGCTCCGCATGAGAGCTGTCCAGAGTGGCCCCAGTTTGGCCAACTCCCGTGTCCCGGCACTCAAATTAGGGATACTGTGTTTGTTCAGTTTTTCTTTACAGCTTGGAAAATATCCCTAAAGATTTCAGTGCCATAATAGCAGCTGGACTATCTGAACAGATAACTTGGATTGGTTTTATAGAATCTTAAAAAAAAAAATAACCTTTATAAAATCTATTTGTGTCCGTCGGCCCCCCTCTTCACAAAATGACTCGCGAACGGCTCAACCGATCGACATGAAATTTGGTAGGTTACAGTCTTTGGCACCCGGTTTCCCGGTTTGGAATAGCGGTAACAAAGTTATGGGTCATTAAAAGTTGAGTTTACGGTACCCCCTCCGTTTTTCTAAACCGCTATTTTTGCTAATTCAGTATAACGGTAACGAAGTTAGAGCTATTCAATTCATTGTTGTAAATCAAGCTGAAACTCAATCTGGTGTTGTTTTGCCGGAATCTTTGATGTTTATTTTATTCAATTCAGTTTTTGTATCTGTAACCTTATTCTTAGGATTGCAATTCTTTGGTTGGAACCTCTGTAGAAATTATGAATCAAAAATGTCTGTAGATTTGCCGTTGAGTAACTTGATCGAAACCGGAAAAATTTATTTACTGACAGAATTAAAATGATTTTAAGTTTATTTCTGATTTATTAATCAAAAATGATGATGTACAAGTATTTCGTACGCATTAAAATTCTAAAAAAAAAAACACTTATTGCGGGCATAGCCCTCTGTACGCTCGGTATTTTTGTTGTTGTCTTGTATGTGCCCGCCGAATGCGTGACATGCTTTCATGATTGCAAATAATTCAGTCTTGAAAATGCTGGCATGATCAGGGAGACGGTAAGATTCAGAGATATTGAGTGTGCCACAGAAGACCCCTGCACCCACACCACAGTGCATTTTGAACCCATCTGTCAAAAGCGAGATATCGTATTTCTCTCTTATCTCACTCCCTCTCCATTCACACCCAGTCAGAAATCTGACATCGAAATTATTTCCGTAACCTAGTGTGGTCACGGCATAGTCAGTTGTAGTTTTGATCGTATCTAGTGGCAGTTCGTTGAAAATATCAGAGTGGTCATATGGTTTTACAGTCCACCGAATTCGAATCCTTGAGCCTGACCGCATTACATGCCACTAGTTTTTTTTTTATAAAAAAATTGATAGGCAGAAGATGTAGGATTACATTTAACGAACCCCTCGGATTTTTGCACCCTATCCTGCTTCGTTACATTGTAAGCTCTACTGAGCGCTGGCAACCAGAACAATAAACTATATGTCAGGATGGGGCGTACAATCGCGGTTTAGAGATTGAGTATCACATTGAGCTACCCCACCTTCTATTCAAGATTATCTTGCAGGCGTAGAAAGCTACGCAGGCTTTCTCTCCACGCTTTTCTATCTTTAACTTCCAGCTAAGATTTGGGTCTAAAACGAATCCCAGATACTTTGAGCTGGGTGATAGATAGTGTGAGTTGTTGCAAATTTAACTTGGTTTTTGTAGCAAAAAGCATCAATTTTGTCTTGAAAAGGCCACAAATTCTCGCCCAATTGCTGACCAACCCGAGAGCTCTTCCCATGATCTGATTGATGACGGAGAGACACAGTCCTGATACTACTATCGCTACATCATCCTCACACGCGACCACATTTATATCCTACTCATCAAGTTTAGTTAAGATTATGTTGATTAGTAAAGGCCTGAATAGACCTCGGGCGGAATGAAAATGAAATTTTTGTCCGCTGCGATTTTCTCAATGAAAATGCATGCTTACTGTCGTGGAACATGTCGGTAATGATGGGGAATTCCATAAGCTACAATCCGAATATGGTTCCAAAATTTTTCTCGGCCATTTTATGTATTATTTTTCGATTCCCCCGTCATTAGATATTTTCCACGGTGAAATGACCGGGGAATCGAAAAATAATACATAAAATGGCTGACAAAAATTTTGGAACCATATTCGGATTGTAGCTTATGGAATTCCCCATCATTTCCGACATGTTCCACGACAGTAAGCATGAATTTTCATTGAAAAAATCGCAGCGGACAAACATTTCATTTTCATTCCGCCCGAAGTCTATACTGCGCTTAACGCGGAAAGATGACACCACCCTGTGAGGGCAAGATGTCAGTAATATGTGGCACAAAGCTTTAATGATGTCATTGCATTAATATTAGCCTGAAACGATCGAAACTGCAATCCGTTAATGCAATGCAATCAAAATTTAGCGCCACAGATATTGAAATCTCCCCACTAGTATCATTTGATATTCAACAGTTGAAAAACATTTCGTTCCGGAGGTGAAATATAAAATTTATTGGCTAATTTAAAAGGATTGCCTTTATTTTATTCAGCAATGGAAAAACCACTGAATCGGCACCAAGCTCGGCAATTTTGGGAGAGGACATTTTACCGTTATTTTAAAGGTTCCCGTTAGAAAAATCTACCTTCCCCGACAAATTTTCAGGTCACAATAAACTGATTAGAAAATAAATTATCATTTTTAGGGTGAGCCGCCGTTTTACACCAAACTAATGCGGTACTTGGGTCCATTTATTACACCTTTGGAGAACGGTGATGTTTTAGCATTGTTGAGTGAAAATATAAAATTTCTAATCGCATTTTCTTTTATATCTCTCTTACACTCTAGCCTATACGAAGTCTTTTCGATCTTAAAATTAAGTCTAGCCATCTTCAGTAAGTGTTCCACAACGCTATATTAAGCTGACCAGACTCCAGAAGACTCAATGCTGTACACATACTTGCGGAGTTCCCCTTCACGCCGATTTGGAGAAAGAATAATAATAATATCGAGGGAAATATGTGAACAACCTTGGGAAGGCATGTTTCGGTTGAAAGTGCGACTGCCACAAGAACAGATCAGCTGGAATTTACTAAGATAAGTTAACATTATAGCGAAAATCCGTATTGTGAGATAATCTAGTGATACAATAGGGTTCTTATTGACCGGTATTATGGCTGTTGTTGTTGTTCATGTTGTATTAACGTGCTTGATCAATACTAAATCATGCTACCAGGTATGCAGTTATGTAAAAATTTTCTCGAATAAAATCACAACCATCTCGATCACTCATTCGCCGGACCATCTTTCGGTATTACTTCACAGGGGCGGTCTGAGTGTCTTTACGTCCTGCTGCCTTTCTCGTTATGCAAAACATTATTGTATGCTCACTGAGGCCTATTTTTTACCGCATCCAACTCTTAACATTTGCGCTCGGTATTGCAGACAAATCTTCAATTTTAAGTTCAGGATCGATCTTTAAAAGTTTAGAGTATTCTGCATACTGATAATTTCAGGCGATGCTATACACTTCTCAGTTCTTCCTAAGATGCTTTCTCGCCTGACGGGATCAAGCTCCCGCGTATCATTCAGGAATCTAGTCCAACTGCAATTAAGTAGGTATACCAACATTAAGGTGGGGATTATGAAACATGATCTATAGTGCCACCTTGTCCGACGTACAATATATGCTTCACGGCTTGTTCTGCTATCCGTTCTCATAGGGAGAACTTTTGTGTTTCCGATATTTTCCACTATGTGTCCGCTATATGGCGGACTGTAAGATAAGTGTCGCTAGTGTCGATAAGAAGAACTAGAAAATTCTCCTTACTGAGCTGATAGCGTAATGTTCCGAAGTCATCTCGTCAGCAGACCTAAAAGGACATTTTTATTCGGCAGAAAAGCATAGAAACAATATGGTGGTGAATATACCTTAAATTGCTTATTTAGAACTTCTCAAATGCTAAAAAAATATCCTGACCACTGATCCCCTCCCCCTCTGAAAAGCTATCGACGCCACTGGTACTCCTTGACAAAAAATCCGAATTTGGAGCACAAACGAATGTTTTAACACGAAAAGCTATAACAGGGAAGGAAGAGTACTCGAAATAAGATTATACACATAAAATGGTAGCTTTCCTAGCACCATTTAAATGTAGCTATGGAGTGCAGTTTGAGGAGAATCTCCAAGCCAGTGGAAGGGTTTCTTATCCTGGTTGCGATATTTCTGGAGGATGGTATGCAATTCTTCATGGTTAAGGAAATATTGTGGAAAAACAAAACTTGATCTAAAAACCCTTGGCAGAGTCCTCTCTTTAGTATGCTTTTACCTATAGAGGTTGATAGGGGAATCGGATTGAGAGTATAGTGGTATCCATCGACTTGTGATAGGAAAAATAAATTAAAATCGCATCTTTCGACGTCTGCAACTTTTGAACCTTGGAAATGTTCACCAAATATCAACAGTGCGATGCTCTACAAGTCTGTCCAATTCAAAATTTCTGCTCAGGAACTTCCAGGTTATGGACAATTTTCGATTAGAAAACCCGAAATTGCGATTTGGGCAGCCGTAACTTCTGAACGCCGATGGGATCGTGTCATTTGGAGATGTGAGCGCCAAGAAACAATACAAGTTTGGCGGATTTTAGAAAGATCGAGAAGGGTCCCCGAGAAGTCGAGAATGAACGATTCTCTCTGGTTCCTTTTAACCCCTAGTGGGGCATAGGGCATTGACTACGCCTCTTTTCCACCTCTGCCTATTAGCAGCCATCGCCTTTAGCTGGTCCCACGATTTGCCTATAGATTTTCCTTCTGCCTCAACAGATCTTCTCCATGTATTTTTTGTCGTCCCACACGACGGCTAGCATTGGTTCCCTGAGGAGTGTGTGACCTATCCACTGCCACTTTCGCCTTTTGATGTCGATGCATATCCTATTTTGGCGAGCAATTTTGAGGAGGTCGTCGTTAGATATAACCTCAGGCCAGCGAATTTGTAGGATGCGTCGTAGGCACTGATTCACGAAAGTTTGCAGTTTGGTGGTAATGTTACTGGTCACCTTCCACGTGGAACACCCATATAAAAGCACAGATTTTACATTGCTTTCGCAGAACCGGAGTTTGGTATTTCTGGAGATGTTGTGGTTTTGCCAGAGGGGAGTCAGGCTGAAAAATACTGCTCGGGCTTTATTTATACGCGACTCTACATCGGCATCAGCCCCACCATCCGCGGTCACTACGCTTCCAAGGTATGTAAAGTCCTCGACTTTTTCTGTCCGGAGATAGAAATGGTGTTTTGCCCTCCTGATGACAAGCTCATGTATTTAGTCTTAGCGGCATTAATTTTTAAGGCAGCACTTCGACTTTCACGATGCAAAGCATCCGTCATTTGAGCCAGATTATCTGGTGTGTTTGAGAGAAGGCAAATGTCGTCCGCGTAGTCCAGGTGCTGAAGGTAATCGAATAATTTCCACCTGATACCCTTACTTTTATGGTCGCGTAGAGAATCGCAGATTACGTCGTTGATGGTAATAAGGAACAGCATTGGTGATAAAATACAGCCTTGTCTGACTCCATTATTCACCTCAAAAGGACTGGACAATTCACCCTTGTGCAAGACATGACATTGGGCTCCATTATAGGACTCCTTTATGATGGAAATAAGTTTCTCTGGTATGCCTCTCCTACGCAAGGCTGTCCAGATATAAGCCCGGTCAACGCTGTCAAACGCCTTCTCGAAGTCAATGAACATAAGATGTAACGGGGATCTCCATTCAGCGGATTGTTCAATTATAATTCGGAGGGTGTTGATATGATCGCTACATGAAAAACCCTCACGAAAACCAGCTTGTTCATTGTTCAGAGTGCGGTCGATCGTTGTCTTGATCCGGTCCAAGATTATTTTGGCCATCAGTTTAGAGACTGCAGGGAGGAGACAGATTCCACGCCAATTATTGCAATCCTTGAGATTTCCTTTCTTAGGGATTTTAACAATGACGCCCTTCTTCCATTCTTGAGGGAGAGTCTCGGTTGTCCCAACACTATATCCGATGTAGCGTTGGTATCCGCTTTCAAAAGTTCCATGGGGATACCGTCTGCCCCCGGGGCTTTACCAGCTTCCAATGATTTAAGGGCCTTAATTATTTCCAGTTTGGATGGTACACCGGTATTAATTCTGGCCATTTGCGGAAGACTTGCTGCTTCCGGTGGAGATGGGCTTGAAGGGTTGAAGTTGTTGTTAAGTACCTCCATGAAATGCTCTCTCCAACGACGCAGTTGTTGTTCGTCTGTGACTAGCAGAGACCCGTCTTTAACTTTTACAGGATGCTCATGGGTAAAAGATTTGCCAGTCAATGGCTTAATGAGCTTGTAAAGGGTCCCACTGTCACCACGGTAAGCCGCATCTTCTGCCTCCACCGCTAACGCGTTGATGTTGTTGCGTTTATCACGTCTTACGCACTCTTTTTTGAAGAGAATTGTACTCGGTCCTCAGTTGTTGCTTCACTGTAGTGTCAGTAGCCGAGTACAATTGCTCTTTAATTCTCTTCCGTGCAGTTATCAGAGACCATGTATCGTCGCTGATAAATGGTCTCCTACCTCGCTGAAGTCTGCCCACAAATGTTTCGCCACACGATATAAAAGCGTCCTTCACAATGTTCCATCTATCATCAATTGATGAAGGAGTATCTGGCGTTTGTGCATTAGGTATCTCGTGCAATGCACTAGAAACTGCACGTTTTGTTGATGGATAAGTTTTTGCACATTAAATCGTGGCGATACACGCTCGTTTTGTGTGCGACGAATAGCAGCGGTGCGCAAGCGAGTTTTTGCGATGACAAGTTGGTGATCGCTGCCTACATCAACACCACGCTTAGCCCTGACGTCCATGAGACAATTCCTCCATGTTTTGGAGATGGCTATATGGTCAATCTGGTTCTCTGTTCGGCCATCTGGAGATATCCAGGTTGCTAAATGGCAAGGTTTGTGTTTGAACAAGGTGCCGCCAATGACAAGCTGACAAGAGTTACAGAACTCTACGAACAACTTACCATTGTCGTTCCTAACACCCAGACCGTGATTGCCCATAAGATGTTCCAATACAACATTGTCAGACCCAACTTTAGCATTGAGATCCCCCATAATAATTTTTATATCACCTCTGGAAGCCTTGTCAAAGGTGTCGCCAAGCAGGTGGTAAAAGGCGTCCTTAGCATGCTGATCGGCTGACTCAATCGGGGCGTAGCACTGAATTATAGTAATGTTCCTTACTCTGGACTTGAATCTGGCAGTTATTATTCGGTCGGAAATAGGCCTCCAATCTATAAGAGATTGGCGAGCTTCCTTGTTCAAAAGGATGCCGACTCCAGCCATTCTGGGTGAGGCTTCAAGTTCACTACCAGAGTAAAGCAGCACAGTTTGGGAACTAGGTGATAAGGTCGTTCCCAATCCGGTCCATCTTGTTTCGCTCAGTCCTAATATCGAAATTCTATATGCGGTCATTTCCCGTTCGACTTCCGTGAGACTTGTAGTACTGCACTCGCCCCACATCGTTCGAACGTTCCAAAAACCAATCGTAGTCCGTTGTTTGTAGTCAAAGGTCGTTGCCGGTAAATCAGTCCGTGGTATCCGAGGCTCGTTCAATGTTTCGAGTGTAGTTTAGTTTCAGGTATGCAAATTACAAGCCTACACACCCTATCCCTCAAGTCGCCTTCTACGACAAGCCGTGAACGCTGGGGCATAATTCTAACCCCAACACCACAGGGGTCAATTTATATTAAGCTTCGTTCATATCCACACAATTTAGCACAAACAACGTCGCGCGCAATTGTGGTGATTTGTACGAAGCCCAGGACAGTTTTATTCTCCCCTGCCCCATTAGTCGTCTTCTACGACACGCTGGAGGAAGCGGAGGGATTATTCTTAACCCATGCCACAGGGCATGGCATGAACGATTGCCAAGCATAAAATTACGCTTATTTCGCTAAATATCGTACAGGGCACAGGGGTCAAACTTTACATCTTAAAAGCAGACAAGACTGATCACAGGCTCACGAGCTTATTAAATACTGTAGTGAGTCGTGTGTGGCATGGCGAATGCTGTACATTTCCAATGCTATACGGCAGGTCGAAATGCTGTACTGTACAGCAAAATCCTGTACGTCTGGTCAGCTTACGCTAGATCATCCATCATAAACTAGGTTATTTTTGCACAAGTTTCCTCCTGAAGTGTACCTCCAATAGCCTTGTACGACACTATTGGAAAAGTGGTAGCACAGTTTTTATGCTCAACGCCGGAATACAAAATATTTCTTCATAAATTTAAAAAATAAAATGAGTTATTTAACGGATGATTTCCGCCAATAATTTACATATGGAAAATGACTCACATCTGTAAAACTCTTCTCGTCGCGTAAATGTCTAAACGACGTAACCATATTCGTCTGGAAGTCATTCCACTTCAAAAAGAATTGTTGATCAGCCATCATTTGATCCTTTTGCTCTTAACCTTCGTCTCAACAAATATCTATAGCACACAGAATCGCCGCTCGTGCTCCTGAAAAAATAAGAGAATTCACTTAATTACTCATCGACACTCTTCTAAAACATTTTTGTATTTTTCTCATAGGGCAAAAATGCCAATTCGAACATTTTCACCACAAACAGTGCATAAACAAAAACATTTACGTAAGCCCTCACAACAAAACTGTTATTCAAAGCAATAATTCACACTGAAACGATCGAAATGCGACGCACACAAGCCACACAACCACATCGCATCGACGGTGGCGGCAGGTGCAGGTGCTCGGTACACGAAAAGTTGTCAAAATGGTGCAAGCAAGTCATCAGAGTGCATTTCAGAGGGTCCTCGCGACCATTGTAATCCCGAGACAGAGGTCTCGCTAGACACCAAACGAAATTTTTCCAACTCGACTCTTGCAAGAGTTTCGTAGTCGGTGTCCAATGAGACACAAGAGCTATCGGAAAAAGGCATTTCCGGACAATCGCTAAATGAACCAGAGCAGGTCAAAGAATTTTAGTAGAAAGTCGGAACGGACGCCCGTCACCACGGCCGCCGGGCCAACACCACCACAAAAATTGTCCACTTGCCGCTGGTGGAAATTGCACAAAACCAAGCGCCGCGTAGGCGAGAAACAATGTACGTTCAATACAAACCTTTTAACGCTCGCTAATTGTCCACTTATAAAATTAATTTCGTGGCTTTCCGTTTGGGATTTTCCGTGTCGTAAAGTTAGCGAAAAGAATTTCTTGTTTGTGTGATGAAGTAGAAGAAAAAACTTTCGACACACACGAGTCAAAAAAGAATAGCAACAAAAGTGCAGGCGAAAATGCCTCGATTGCATGTGAAGTTGGTTGCGAGTCGAGAACGAACCAATATTCGATGTTTCCAGTTGGGACTTCTTGCATTCTTGTGTTTCATACAAAACCATCTTTATACAAAGCCCGGAAGCAGAACACGTTCATATACTTAAGCGCCAAATCATAGGCCTGTTCAGATCGAAAATTTACATTGCGGTAAAGGCAAATCGGGTTGGGTCGCGACAAACTTTACACGAAAAGTATTGGTTCCCGGTCGATTTTCGTCGCGAAAAGTGGAATGTGTCGTGAATTAAAGTGTCTAGAATGCAGTGAAAGAACAAAATCCCGACAAAAAGTGAATTTTCCACATGTTTTCGCGATTTTTATCAGAGCAGACACGGTTTTTTTACATGCGCTGTGCTTGTGTTAGTGCATCGTGCAACGTATATACGACATGTTCATAGGCTCGTTTTGTGTGCATGTATTGCTGCTTCCCGGCTTCTAGTGAAGGTGGTTTTGGTTTGATAAATTGCGGGGCAATAGTAATGGGACGGTTGATTATAGCTGTTATTTTTTGTTGGGAGAAATAATATGAATTTTGGAAAAGGATTGTTCAATTAAAATGTGAAATCTAATATACAGCAGCAACAGCACTGCGGAATTTCAATGGCAGACTCCATTTTCGCTGTTATTGCTGTCTATATGGGCTTGTATACAAAGAAATAACATGTTGTTGGTTTTCAGGAGAGCAGATATCGAACAAAAATTAAAAGGACATTTTCCCCCTAGATTTTATTTAATGAAAATTCACACTGTTGTGCAAAATGTCGGTGGGTAATTCCATAAAGTATAACACGAAAATGTTTTCACAATTTGTCTCTGCCATTTTAGCTTTTTACTATCCAGTAGAGGAGAGAGAGAACAGCAGAAAGTAAAATGGCTACATTCAGCGAACGATGTACCCGTCACGTCCGCCATCGTAGCAAAAAAAACGATTGAGACTATCTTTCCGGATAGGCGCCAGCTGACAAGTTGTTTTGTATCAATGGTATTCAGAGAACAAAACAAGTCTCAAAACAGTATCTTGTTAGTTGCTATCGTGAGGATCATCCCCATCATTATCTCATGGACCGAATTCCTCCACCACGACATGTCAGGCGTGGTTTACGAAACCTTGAGAGAGAGGTTCAGGGACGCAAATAGGACTCTTAAGATGAACTTACATACCGAGCCGTCATCGCAGCGATCCACACTGAAAAAGTGAATCGGTCCATTGCGAACTTAGGTGCGAATAGACTCCTCTCAGAACGCCTACCACCAATTTCGCCTGAGGAGATTAGGCTCCCTAGAGAGAGCGTAAAACTAGCTCAACTTCGATCGGGCTTTTGTTCACGCCTTAATTCATACCTTTCTCCCATAAACCCGGACATATCCAAAACATCTGTCCAAATTGCGATGGTACTCCTCATGATGTGTGTCATTTGTTTGAATTCCCGCTGCGCCCACTGATCTTACCCCTATATCACTGTGGGAAAACCCTATCGCAGCAGCTATGTTTTTGTCCCCAGACCTCACGGACACAGACATTTTCGAACCATAACTCGTACCCACATAGGGTGAGGTTATAAAACACACCGTTCCCCTACCGGTTCGCGCAACGTTCCCTTAATTTCAAATCAACCAGCCGTTACTAATCCGTAACGGCCGGTTGAAACAGATACCCTAAGCGCTGCGATGCATAGCTTGGTTGATTAACAGAAATTTACAATCTGCCGTCGAACCGTGCATTTCCGCCCTCTTTTATTTATTAAACTCTTTATAATCAAAGTAAAATGTATCTGCATCTCGTTTAAAACTGGGAATCTTAATTTTCGAGCAAAACATATCAGCTGCGATGTGTCAATTTTCACATTTGTCACTTTCCGAGAGATGGCGATGGGAACACCAAGTCTGATCCAGATCTATGCGTTTACAGAACAAAATAGGGAACGGTTCAGAGAACGCGGCACGGTACGCGAACGTTGTGTTTTATAACCTCACCCATAGATGCACAGCGGTTTCACACCTTTCTGTACCGCTAGAAGAAGAAGAACAAAAAATGTAGCAGAAAAGTTCTCTTCTAATCAGATTCTCATTCCGCTTGAAGGCTTTTCTACGGAGAAAGAGGTCGGTAGCTGGTAATTCATGTAGCATATTTCCAGGAAATTTCATTCGTTGAATGCAGCTTCTCCTTCTCCGCTAAAAACCCTTACTACGGAATGAGAATCTTAAAAAAAAATGTAGCAGAAAAGTTATATTCCAATGGAATCTCATTTCATATGTAGATTATTCACAAGAGAAAGAGTTCGGGGCGGGTAAATTCTTGTAGCATTTCCAGTGAATTTCGTTCGCTGAAATGCAGCCATTTAAAAACAAAACTTCCTGAATTTTTCCACAATTATTAGACATCTACATTTCATTTTCAAAAATTATTCGTAAAAAAAACCTGGGTATTTACTCAAACATTCTTATAATATGGAGTTCGTTAGCTAAAACTACACATGATGATCAACGAAACGTAACTAGCATTGAGCAAATTGCAGCGCAAAATATTCCGATTTCACTTTTACTTCATGGTATATAAAACTCAAGAGATGCAATGTGAAGAAAGGCTAAGAAAAATTAACTTTCATTATTTTCATTTAAAAACAAATTTTGTCGTTTTTCGAGAGATGGCAACGTTGCCATATATTAAGCACCACATCAATCAGCTGAGAATCGGCCTACTTCTTCTAAGTGTCTCGAAAAATTCTTATAAGAACCGCGTGCTGGCTGACCATTCAAGTTGTTTTTCGGTTTTCTTCATTACGAGAGCCCCACCACGGTGCTGATGTGGTCGTTGAAAAATTAGTTAAAATCTGAAAAGGATTATTTAAAAAGCGGTTACATTACTTAATTAAATATGCCCGTTCACCTATCAAAGTGATTCAGTTGATTCTCTGTGCTTGTTGTGTAAGTGATAACATTTATTGGTCCAAAAGTAAAAGTGGAACTTCGCTCTAAGAAATTTTCGATATCATCATTTGATCAGTGAAAAATGGTTTTGACCAAGGAGTATAGGATTTGCATGCCGCTGACCGTTGAAGAAGTAAGTGCAAATGTGAAACGTAAATTTTGACCAAAGTTTGAGTGAAATTTTTATGCGACATATTTCCTGACGATAGAATACGGTTGCGCCACACCTCGCCGTCCTATGTTTACACATCGTACAAATTTAATCTGAATTTTTATGATAATTTTTTGTTATCATAGGTAAAGCCTATGGAAGAAGAAAACCCCACTACGTAGGTTATTCATGCCTGGTAAATATATTTAATACCAGGCGTAGAGTAGAATTATGATGGCTCATCTGCATGATAATCTTGTCCGGTTGTCGTCTTTACGTGCACCATGCATATTCAATGCATACATCTAGAGCCGTACTAGCTTTTGGCTGAACGTTTTTAATTGTGGCTTTAATTAAGAATGATTGACGGCTAGGCTAGACTATCAGCATCAGGGGATTCAACTGAGATCTATGTTTAAAATTCCAAAACTACCTTCCCGCTCAGCAGCCCCTCTCTTTCTCATTGCTCCCCATGCGGGGCATCGAATTGGACTAATTAGCAACAGGCCCAAAGAATCCTCAAAAAGGACATAAGATCCCAAAAAGATCATCGTGAAGACGCTTCTGTGAAGAAACCAACTCCACACAGGCTACGGCCAAACTTAATCCAAATGCTGGGCAATCTAAGTCTACCGGACGGAACGTGTACGGAGAGTGAAGAGGAAACCATCAATCTTCTACTTGACGTGCACTTTCCAGGAAGCAGACATAGTGAAACTATAAGAGAGATCATTAACAGTCCCCAACCAAGAGACTAGTTTTACTCTCAGGTCTGCATAATAGTTACATTAGAACGGGTTAAGTGGGCAGTAAACTCGTTCGATAGCAACGAATCCCCAGGGCCTGACGGGATCTTTCCAGCACTCCTGAAAGACGGAATCGAATTTCTTGCCCTACATTTAAGGAATATATATAGGACATGCCTAGTGTATACATACTTACATTACAACAACCTGGCGGAACGTGAAGGTGGTGTTTATTCCTAAGCCAGGTAAACCCTCCTATGCTGAAGATAAGAGTTCGGCCTATCAGTCTGACAACATTCCTCCTAAAGGGTCTCGAAAGACTGGTAGACAGATATATTAAGGATGTTTGCCTTCCCAGACGGCCGCTAACCAGCAGGCATGGATGGAATCTTTCCGGCGCTCCTTCAAAGAGGCCAAAGCGAACTGATACCATTCATGGTTAGCATCTATAGAAGTAGCTATGCTTTGGGATATATTCCGACAGCCTGGAGATCAGTTAGGGTAGTCTTCATCCCCAAAGTTGGTAAAAGACCGGCGGACGACCCTAAGTCGTACCGCCCTATCAGCCTTACATCCTTTCTGATGAAAGCTATGGAAAAGATACTGGACGCTCACATCAGAGGCACACTTCTTAAGACACGGCCGCTGCACCCAAAACAATACGCCTACCAACCGGGTAAATCCACGAAATCGGCACTACAGAGCTTGGTAGAAGAGATCGAGGTGGCCATGTCCAATAAGGAAACAGCACTATGTGCATTCCTTGACATAGAAGGCGCCTTCGATAACACCTCCTTCAAATCCATAGAAACGGCACTACGAGCCAAAGGAGCCGACAACACGATCATTACCTGGGTGCAGCGTATGCTCTCGTCAAGAATAATCTTTACCAGTATAGGCAATACTACCCTTTCTGCTTTAGCCACTCGTGGCTGCCCTCAAGGAGGGGTACTATCCCCCCTCCTGTGGTTTCTGGTAGTTGATGGATTGTTGTGCAGACTTAGCTCAGCTAGGTTCTCTACACAGGGGTATGCGGATGACCTGGTAATCACGGTTAAAGGCAAATTCGAGGAGGTCCTACCGGATGTCCTGCAGAGTGCTCTGCACATAGTCCAGGATTGGTGTACAGCAAACGGGCTGCGCGTCAATCCAACAAAGGCCGCCGTGATACCATTCAGTAATAAAGGGACTCTCCTAGCACTAGAGTGTCCCTCCATGTATAATGCAAGGCTAACAATGCCAGAAACTGTCAAGTATTTGGGGGTCACACTTGACAAGAAACTGCTATGGAAGAAGCATCTCAGTTTGGTAACAGAAAAAGCAGTTAAGGCCTTGTGGCCCAGCAGAAGCTATGCGGGAAAGGCATGGGGTATCAAGCCGTACATAGTTCTGTGGATCTACAAGACAATTGTTAGACCAATTGTGGAATACGGGGCGGTCGTGTGGTGGAGAAGAGCAACCACCATAGACGGGAGACGGTGTCTGGAAAAAATTCAGAGGCTGGCCTGTCTGGCTGTTCTTGGAGCCTTCTTTTCTAGCCCCACTGCCGCCCTGGAGGTTCTGCTAAACTTGCCACCTCTCCACATACACATAGAGGCAGTGGCAAGGCTAGCCGTCACTAGGCTCAAAGCTTGTGATGCGGCGTCCCCATTGAACTCAGTTAAACAAGGATGGTTAAATAACAGTAGGTTATTGGATATGCCATCAGACCATCTGGTCAAAACTCTGCGTTTTGATCCTTCTTATAGTGCAGCTATATGGGAAAGGGCGGACTGGACTGACAGATTCAGATCACTCCACCCTAGTACCATCAAATTCTACACGGACGGCTCAAAGACCGATACAGGATCTGGCGCTGGAATTACTGGCCCGAATACCAATATCTTTATTCCCATAGGAGTACATCCGACCGTGTTTCAGGCGGAGGTGCACGCAATTGAGGTGTGTGCAAGACTATGCCTTGACAAAGGCTACACTAATAAGAAAATAGCAATTTTCACTGACAGCCAAGCAGCAATTAAAGCGCTGTCGAGCTTCACTGTCACATCTAAGCTCGTATGGGTTTGTCAGGAAATTCTCCAACAGGTGGGAAATCTCAACAGTTTGGGTACCTGGGCACTCGGGGTACGGCAACGAGCAGGCCGACGAGCTCGCAAGAAGAGCATCCACTACTCCCTTTTATGGTTCAGAACCTTATTGTGGACTACCACTCTGTATATGCAGAAACGTAATTAGTGAGTGGGAAAAAGCCAAGGCCACACACTGGGAATCTCTTCCAGGGCTTAGGCAGTCAAAACTTTTTGTTGCTTGCTACTCACCCAATCGTACCGTTGGTCTGATGAAACTGAGCAGAAACAGGGTTAGGGTTATTTGCGGGCTCCTCACGGGGCACTGCCGTTTAAACGGTAATGTAAAGCGCTTGCGCATTGTTACCGACGCCAGTTGTCGCTTCTGTGAAGCTGATGACGAAACTGCCTCTCACATCCTGTGTGAGTGTGAAAGGCTAGCAAGGCGCCGTTTGGAATGCTTCGGTATCGCTTTTCCCTTGGAAGAGGATATCGCCACTATAAATATGGCCCAGCTGAATCGATTTATCGAAGTCAGTCGGTTGGACGAGTTCATCTAACTCATAGTAGGGGCAATGACACAATAGATCACCGGTCGCAGTGCCGCCGAGAAGACTGTCTTGGTTATGTTTACCAGAATCTGAAATTGGAGAAACTTTACCTTATCCAGGCTACACGGTGTCGAACTTTCTTCTATCTCCTGCAGTCAAATATCTAGGAGTGCATTTGAACCCCAAAATTACGTGGAAACTCCATATTAAAGAACAATGCTATAAAGTGTGCAGGCTGATCTGGTGCTGCAGAAGTGCAATAGGCAAGGCTTGGGGGCTTTCACCACAACGGGTACACTGGATGTATACATCCATCGTATGGCGGCCTAGATTCACCGTTGGCGTCAGCAAGAAACTGCTGACACTACTGGTCTGCAGTTGATGTAGAAGTGCACTTGATGTGGAAGTGGAGAGGAGGGCAATGGTCGACGTTTACCGTCTTATAATTATGGGCACCTGGAAGATAACAACATTCCACGGTCAATAATGAAATCACTTCAAAAACATACTCAGGCGCTGATGCCTTCGGATAGGATAATTTCAAAATACGTTTTCGATAAGACATACCAAATAATCCCCACTGACAGAGAAGAAGGGTCCTCTGAAGGCCACTCTGACTTCGTTTGAGATGACATAATCATTTACACTGATGGAACAATGATAGATGGCAGAGCTGGTTCAGGGATACTCTCAGCTCAACCAAAAATTGAGCGAAACTAGTCTCTTGGGACCATCACATGTTGTTGTAGCGGCGCAAGTAAGGGGGGAGGGGAACTAGTGTCATTCGTAAATGGTTGGCATCCTCTCCTCAAGTTCGAGGCCTAAGAAGGTTGCCACCTCAATGGGATAGATAGATAGATAGATAAATTGTTTTATTAAGGAATTCAAAATGTTACAATATACGTATAGTTTAGTAAAAGAAAACAAGAAAGTGGCGTGGCGTTAGCCGTCGTTGATACGGTCGCACATGTCTGAAATATCGTTGCCGGATGTCAGGATGGTACAATCATCAGCGTAGGATATTATGTCGATTCCTTCAGGTGGGGTGGGAAGCCCTAACATGTAGAGGTTGAACAAAGTGGGGGAAAGAACTCCGCCCTGTGGTACTCCCTGTTTGATCCTTCTTAGTTTAGATATCCCATTTCTAAACTCAGTGCTGGATTGACGTCCGGCAAGGTAGTTTGCGATCCATTTAACTACATACGACGGTGTGGATGAGTTTTGGAGGTCTGTCAGTAGGAGCGAGTGATTCACCATATCAAACGCTTTCGACAGATCCAAAGCCACTAGGATGGTGCGCTTAAACGGCTTTGGTTGGTTCATTCCATTCAAGACCTTAGACATGATTCGGTCTAATGCAGTGGTGGTGCTGTGCATTTTCCTAAAGCCGTGTTGATGATTGGCGAGTTGTATGTGCGTCGTAAGAGTTTTGTGTATCAACGCTTCGAGTATTTTTGCCACAGGAGATAAAAGTGGG
Source organism: Microchrysa polita (assembly GCA_949715475.1). Lineage (NCBI taxonomy): Eukaryota > Metazoa > Arthropoda > Insecta > Diptera > Stratiomyidae > Microchrysa > Microchrysa polita. The sequence goes on from OX454415.1 coordinate 165,393,243, forward strand.
ATCGGGCGGTAGGATTCTCCTAAGGAGTGTTGTTTGCCAGGTTTGGGTATCCATCCTGCGTCTACCTCGCATTCGCCATTAGGAGTACCTGAGCCAGGCGGCCATCACCTCCCTCCCTTGCGGGACGACGAGAATTTATCCGGCTTAAAGCCGGAATGGCGTTCTCCGCCGGGATGCCTCCCTTTGGAACCCCACCTTGGGATGCGACTCTAGCTGGTCGGCTTGTCTATCACCACAAACCCCCTCGAGTCCAACGCCTAGATGGGTAGGGACCATGGTCCCTTGGGCTCGCCCATCCCCGAGGTACACTATTCGCTAAAGATTTCTCTATAGCAGGTGTGATCCTCCTTTGGCCCCCTTTCGGAATACCTAACGAATTCGGCATGCCATTTGATTCGGGCCGTGTGGTCATCAATCCACAAACCAGCTAGGTATAGGCGCAAAGGCCATTCTCCCTAACTAGCCCCTTCGAGGCTTGGGTTATGCGAAGCCGCCAGCTCCGAGACTGGACACGTACGCTTATATGTGGTTTCTCCCCTACGAGGAAGCACTGCGTCGTGTAAGCTTGTATGGCTGACTCTTCGAAGGAATAGGGAAAAAGTCAAGCCATGCTGTGTCACCCATACATGACTAGGGAGCTCGGGAACGTCATCGCCCGACGGTCTTTGTACAGATCCACGCCATGGCGTATCAACCATACCAGGGGCCTCCCTGCGCTGCTCAGGTACGTGGTGGCGCAACTCACCAAAAATGTGTGCCACAAGGACACACACTCCCCTGCGGGATGCCAGGTTTGGGTATATGAATAATGCGGTCTCTCTTCCAAATCTCTGGTATGATGAATGTTCTAAGTGAAAGGTTCATCGTGGCAGTGATATACTCTAGGGCCGGTGTATCGAGGTGTTTGAGCATTATCATTGCTATACCGTCCGGTCCAAGCGCCTTTGAGTTTTTGGCGTTTTTTTATGGCATTGGCTACTTCAGTGGTGGTGATTTGAAGATATTCACCTACCTTGGTACGGATGGCTCGTGTAATTTTGCGCTTGAGTCTATCCTTGGGTGGGTGTTCGACGAACTGTTTGTTAAACAGATTGGCGCATTTTTTGTCGTCGCTTACGGTAGAATTTCCAAACTTAATAGCGACCCTCCCTTGAGAGACTAGCAAAAGCTTCGCTTGTGTACCTTTTAAAGCCATCCCAGTTAGCTTTTTTAAAGTTTGTGTACGTTTTCTTGTCGGGATGGACGAGTTTCGACGGCATATCCAGCGTTAGTATGATTGGAAGGTGATCAGAGTACATCGTGAGAATTGGCTCCCATGTGATGTCGTTGATAAGACCAGGGCTAGCGATGGAAATATCTGGTGAGCTTGTGCAGGATCCAGCGATACGAGTCGGTTTGTCGTCGTTTATTGGACAGAAGTCTGATGCGTCCAGCTGATCGGCGATGGTGTTACCTCTAGTGTCGTTGTGGACGTTAGAGTGCCAAAGACTATGATGTGCGTTGAAATCACCAAGCAGAAGACGATACTGGCCGTTTAGTAGAGGGTTAATATTGGCTTTGTAATTTGCGGGACAGCTGGAGACGGGTGGAATGTAAATGTTGAAGATTTCAAAGTCAATATTGCCCGATTTGACGGTTATCGCTTGTTGTTCCATTGTGTTGTCGGCGGAAGTGATGTAAACGATGCTGTACGGTAGATTGTTGTGAATGAGGAAAGCCAAACCTCCTCCAGCATTGCTTTCTCGGTCGTGTCTGATGACGTTATAGTTCCCGTAAGAGCTGAACGAATGATTGGAGTTTAGTTTGGTTTCTTGTACCCCTGCAATCTGTATATGGTGTCTGTCCATGAAATCAGTAAGTTCGACGATTTTATGTTGGAGTCCATTACAGTTTAGTTGGACGATTTTAGTGTTGGTGTAGTTAACATCGATGGTACGTGGAGCTGGGGTCAAATTAGGCGTAGGTTGAACTGTGCGTACAGGGTTTGCCGGTGTGGAAGTTGTTGATAGTTGGGAACCTTGGTGGCTGCTGCTGGTTGGATGAAGAGCGTCGCCCACGATTTCTGCATCGACTCGCTGTGTAGGTTGGACCTCGTTGATTGTAAAAGGTAAGTCCTGAGCAGTTCTTTAGGTGAACCCATTCTCCACAGCATGTACATTCGACCGACGTTTGAACATTGGTCCAAATCCTGTTACCGCACACAGACCACATCCATGGACCTGGATTTGATTCAATGCCGGCACGTATTAGTTGTGTTCGGACCAGCTGGGCCGGCCAGGACTGCTTCCCAAGGGAAAACATGGTGTTGAATGAATGACACGAAGTTTCCATCCCCTTCTTGCGTCGAAGGGGGTCGTTGCGACTCTTGGCAACACTAAAATCGTCCAACTAAACTGTAATGGACTCCAACATAAAATTCGTCGAACTTACTGATTTCATGAAGCATGGGTCGTTCCGGTTCGTAGACCCGGTCGCAGTAGGAACGTAGGACCATCACATCGATCATTCAAGCAGAAATTTTCGCTATTATAGTGGCGGTATGCGGTACAACTGGCGCGGCTGCAACATTCGAATATGCTCTGGCAGCCAAGCTGCCTTGAAGGCGCAGGACTCTTCATAAATATCAAGCCAGCTGGAATGGAATTGTCATCAAGCGCTTCTAAGGCTGGATAGACTAAACGGACTACAGCTGGTGTGGGTGCCCGGACACTAAAACATCACTGGGAACGAGATGGCAGATGAACTCGCTCGACACGTGCTAGGTTCGGATACAACTTTCGGCATACCATCATCCGTGATCAAACTTACCCTAAAAAACTTAGATTCCTGCCGACAGACTAAAACCTTCATCGCCACACCCATGCGACACGTGGCGTTCTTCCTGTGAAGGCGTTCGCTCTTATTCTCCCGGTTTGGTATCATCATAAATTTATTTTCTGAAAGCGTTTTGCATCCACCCAACAACTTGAACTTGCCTCGGATAGCTATTTTTGACATAAGTAAATTCCTGCGAGTACCAAAATCTCATCTTTTGTTTATTCTTACGACAATTATAGCATTAATTTTCAACGATTTCCTTTCGTCAACTCGTTACAGTATCAAATTGGCCAGCTGTATATGATAGCACGACATAGTCATGAACAATCGGGAGATGGTGCCGGTGTTGAAGTTATACAAAATTGCGATTGTGAAGATGCCGAACGCGGTAAAGGCCAATTTACCGAGAAGAGAATACATTTGTCCAGGTACTTATATACATACTTGAAATGACTGTTATCACGTTGATATCAACTCAACGCAATATTGAGCCCTTCCTTTGAACTATACATTGCATCTTTAATTCATAAACATTCTATTCTGTCTTTTCAGCCGGTTGCCGTATTGGCTTCAAGCCGTATGTCCTCGAGTATTTTACGTGACAGAGAAATCTTGGAATTACTATCCGTATACATTTACAGGTGAGTTATTTTCTGTTGTTTCTATTTTCAGTTATTCTTTCGTTCGGTTCACAAAACAAAATTAGAACATTTGAAATAGTGTAACAATTGGAAATCATAAATATCACATACCGATACAAATCATACTTCATAACTAAGTATAGTCTTTCTCATTGATTTTGTTTGGATCCACTATATATGTATATTTAGAATTCCACGAAGATATTACTTTTTGTAAAGTATGGCCCGCGGTAGTAGCGCTAGCGGTGCAACAGACATGTTAACAGTGTGTATAGAATGTTTTGTGTACCCACTCCCCCACCATGTATAATGGACGCGGGAATAATAAAGTGGTCACTATAGATTGCTACAATTTGATCGATTGATATATGAGTGTTTCTCGTTAGAATTAACAGAAAGCATAAACACGCACCTTTTGTAGCGATACCTTGTTAATTTGAATATGTTGTTAATGTTAGTACACGCAAGCCTTTATAAGAGCCAGGTTTAATTCATAAGATTCCTGGCATGTATACAGAACAGCGTATGCGAGCAAAAATGTCCGAAAAAGAAAACTTACGGACTACTAGCACACATGTATGTGCATACTGCATTTTGTATCTCAACTGTAAAACTATTCTATCAGACAAATTGCAATTTGGACAACAAATCTAATTAAATGTGGCTCATTACTTTTCGTTTTGTTATTGTTGGATGTTATTTGCATATCTTATCTGAATAATTAAAGAGTACTTTTGATTTTTCGTTATCTAGATGTCTTGGGTGAAAATATTTAGATTGAGGTGCTGGTTTCGTGGGAGGTTTCCGTACTAGAATAACTTAAATAACCTCTCTTATCAGAAATGTTAACCCTTGTGTTGCCACCCAAAAAAACTTACACTATCTGCCACCCGGGTACCTGGGTACCCCCCTATGAAACTCTTGCTAAAACTCCATTGTAGCTGAAAATAATTGTCTGTATTTTTACCAGAAAAGTTAAGAATAGACTGTAGTTTTGTTTAGCGTGTCCTAAACATGCACTGAATTATTGCCGTTGGCGTGAAGAAGCCAGGCATTCAGTCACTGCTGAGAGAGTTTCGATGGACGAATAAAAGAAAACGATGACGACAAAAGAAACGCTGAAGAGGAGAGTGGCAATGCAAATTTTTGTCATGGAATTTCACTATCGTCGGTTCTTTGAAAAAAAAACGCATTCCTCAAGAAATGAAACTGTCGAACTGTTGACCGTTATTGTCAACGATTTTTGGATTTGACGAGGAGGTACCATCTGTTCGTATGTTCCGAAGTAGAAAAAAGCAGTGATTCTTCTCAGTACAATATTGCCGGTACCACGTACGTTACTTACTATGAAAATAATGATATGCTTGCAAAAAAAAAACTAACGGGCGCAGAATTTTTCTACGCCAGCTCTCGGAAGAATTAGCTATGCTAATGATAGGAGAGCGATTTTCTAACCTGCAAGTCATGCGAAATCATGGAATGAAAATTACAATCGAAAGGTCCTAAGGAAGGCCAGTAATAGAAGTGGTAACTAACAACAACGTTCAATGAAACGCTAGAGGTAGAAAAGTTTACATTTTTTTAGGATATACTCGATATATGTATACGATATTCTATACGAAAATCTATCTTTTTATATCGGGGTACCCGGGTACCCGGGTGGCTCCTACGTGTTGTTTTTTTCAAATGAAAAATTTTTTACGTTAAAATATTTCTATAAATACGTAGAATGCAAATTTCGATACAAATTCGATCAAATCATGGAGATTCGAGAAGGTTTTGAGCAATCTTTTTTGGAAAAAAAATTATTTAGCAAAACGTATCAAGATGGGTACCCGGGTACCCGGGTGGCAACACAAGGGTTAAACAAAGTTTTTTTCCTTTCATTTCTGTAAAAAATTGCTCGTAAATACGAGGGTGGTCTGAAAAGTTTCCGACCTCAACTCAAAGCTCAAAGCTAGTGAATGTAGTTGTGCATCTTTTAACAGTTACTCACCAAAGTTTCGGCCATTTTGGACGCGCAGTTTTTAGTTGACAGTCGTTTGAGCGAGGCCTGCAAAGTGGGCCTCCGTGGCGGCGATGACCTCCTCATTCGACTGAAATTTCTGCCCGGCGAGTGACTTTTCCAAGTTTAGAAACAAAAAGAAGTCACTCGGGGCGAAATCTGGAGAATACGGTGGATGGGGCAGCAGTCCGTAGCCCAATTCGACCAGTTTGGCGTTGGCGGGCGGAGGTGTGATCCGGTGCGTTATCATGGTGGAAGAGAATTTTTTCTTTGCCAAGTGGGGCCGTTTTTTCTTCAATTCGGCGTCGAATCGGCCCAATAATTCGGCATAGTACAGCCCTGTGACCGTGTTGCCCTTCTGCAGGTAGCCGATGTGGATCACACCTTGTGAATCCCAGAAAACGCTGGCCATCACCTTTCCGGCCGATGGAACAGTCTTTGCCTTCTTCGGAGCACGTTCGCCGGCTGAAGTCCACTGTTTCGACTTTTCCTTGGTCTCTGGTATGTACCAGTGTATCCAAGTTTCGTCGACTGTCACGAAACGACGCAGAAACCCCTCCACTGCTTTGAAGTGGTCTCACCGTTGCGCTTGTTGTCCGGAGTAAGCAAACGCGGCACACATCGCGCCGACAGCTTTCTCATGCCCAAAATTTCATGCAGGATATGACCCACGCGATCTTTTAAAATGCCTACTGTCTCAGCTATCTCTCGCACCTTCAATCGGCGGTCTGTCAATACGAGATCGTGGATTTTGCCACGTTATCCTGCGTGCTAACCGTTTTCGGGGCACCTGGACGTGGCTCATCAAAAACCGACGTGCGACCACGTTGAAACTCGTTAAGCCAATTTTTGACGGTCGCCATCGAAGGAGAAGAGTCACCGTACACAGCATCCAAACGCTCTTTGATTTCGCTGCGCGATTTCCCTTCCAAAAACAAGAATCGAATCACCGGCCGATATTGCTCTTTTTCCACTTTTCTAAAATCGGCGGACACTCCAGCTTTCACACGTGGCCAAAGCAAAACTACGAGTCTGATCCGGCTGAATTTTGGACAGTTGCCGTCTAGAAGAATGTACTACACGATAGTAAATTGCTCTTGCGATACTGACACCATCAGGCGAGGAGGCTGGGTACTTATCAGACTACCCTCGTAGTGCAACATATGGTTTTAATATAAGAGTCAAACGAAAGTTAGACTTTTTATGGTGTTCTTAGCATTAAGCGGCAATCAGAATCACTGGCAAGATATGAGAGAAACAGAATGGAAAGCAGCAACAGCGACGAAAACAACCAACACAATTCAATGCCCACCGCGAACTCTGGCATTCTGCTCTACATAACGATGGCAGGGGTATAGTTGTTGTTGTTGCGGCGCAAGTAAGGGGGGGGGGAGGAATGTCTGCAATGGCGTTATCGATGCGGGACCTAAAAGAATTGAGTCTAGAACACCACCCAGAACGAAGCTGAGCCAAGGTGGTACGTGTGGCTCTAGGTAGCTGTTGTTCATCACCAGAGATATCGGGTGATCGAGCGCGAAGGACACGATTGTCGGATAGATCATTTGTGGCTTTGATTACCTCGCTGTGTGCAATTGTTTCAGAACCGCCTTGTAAGTGTTGGTGTTATCGAGGGGAACTCTTTTGGAATTGGGACTTCCCTTTCCTTGTTCTTAAATGACGTGGTGGTGGGGTTTTGTCCATAAGATCTAAACTCGGGTGTTGACTACGATAACAATCAACAAGATATTGCTTCGCGAGGAGCTCATTGTGAGTTATCAGATTTAGCAGCTTTGTCTCTGGGTGGAGGTGATTTTGTGATGTCATGCGTACACATCCAGTAATTGTACGCATAGCTGCATTCTGGCACGTTTGAATCCGTTTCCATTGGGTGTTGCAGAGATTGTTTGTCCATATGGGTGCTACGTAGTTTACCACTGAACGACCGATGGCTTTATAAGTGGTAAGTAACGTCTCCTTATCTGTTCCCCATTTGCTGCCAGCAAGAGATTTAAAGATCTTGTTTCTACTCTTCATTTTGTTGTTGTCGTATTAACGGCACAAACAGGAAACATTTAATTTAAGTTGCATAATAGTTATTCGAAGATGGTGGGCATTCCATCTTCGAGGTCTAGGTTGAGGAAGAAAGCTGCTTCTATTTGTTGTAACCAATATGTATTTTGTTGCGTGCGAGCAGCTGGACATTCGAAAATGTAGTCTACATCGTGTGGACTGGTTCCACAGGCTGGTCAGGTGTTTGCGACTTCGTTGTTTATACGCGATAAATAGGAGTTGAGTCGCGGGCACCAACCGGATCGAAGCTGAGGTAGGGTGGTGCGAGTGGCTCTGGGTAGTATCTCTTCGTCAGGAGATATGGCTGAAGGGGTTGTGCCAAGTGCGCAATTATTTGCGAGGCTTTGAGTAGCTTTAAGAACGTCTTGTGTGTGTAAGTCTGCAATCGCCGCCTTGTAGTTATCGTAGTTATCGAAGGGAACCTTTTTGTATCGCTGGACTTCGCGCCATTTGTCCCTGATTGAGCGTCTGATTCGTCGTGGCGGAGGTGTTTTTTCCATAAGTTCACTGTTCGGGTGATTAGTTCGATAACATCCGACTAGATATTGCTTAGTAAAAAGTTCATTATGGCTTCTCAAAGTCATCATCTTTGTCTCCTGGTGCTGATGATCCACTGAGGACATCTTAACACAGCCGGTGATGGTGCGAAGTGCCGTGTTTTGGCAGGTTTGTATGGGACCAAATTCGTATTACACAGACCTTTTGTCCACGTCGGTGCTGCATGGTTGACTGCGACCGATAGCTTTATAGGTAGCCAGAAGTGTTTCTTTTTCAGTGCCCCAAGTACTACGGGCAAGAGCTTTAAGTATTTTGTTTCTGCTCCTGAGTTTACAGGAGATGTTCTCAGCGTGGGTGTCAAATTTTCCGTACAAGCTGTCATGACAATCATGTGTTCTCAGTTGCTGATTTTTTCACTTAAACCTGTGGTCGTTCTTCATGCTGTGGTTGCGGCGGTCATTCTCGATCAAAGTAGCAATGGATGTCCATCTTCCATCGCCAAAAATGGTATAATTTTCGCTATTTTGTGTTGTGTCTTGTGGACCGTGAGACTGTCTATTTCAGATTGCCCGATAAATTGCCTAATGTAAGTGCTGTACGGGCGGCCGATCAATTGTTGGCAATCTATTGCCCAATCGATCGGCCGAGAAATCGTCAGGTTTATGGCGCCCTCTATACTAAAATTGAAACTGTCGTGTTTCATGGAGCACAGAAAATAAAACAGAATTTCAATGGGAAGAAAAATTGATTTTTTACCCTTTTGATCCTAAAACCATTTCTGTCAACTTTGCATATTTTCCAGTTCAAGGTATTTACCGTTATGAAGTTGTAGGCAAAATTCTCATAGGAAAACCAATGCTGAAATTTCTCTACTCTTTCAGCACCTGTATCTTGGAAGCGCCCCGTTGATATTTGAAACCCAAGAGAGAACGGTTTATGTAAAATTTCATGAAGCTGAAAATCTGATTCAATTGAATAGGTAGGCTAACAATTTCTAGTTTCAATTTCGTTATCACTTTCTCAAAAAACGCCACAGCAGTATAAGTATGTATTATATGCATTTCGCTCTGTGATAATGATTGAAGAATGCTCAGAACACAGGAAGCAAAAAGCTCAAAGCTCATGCGTACTCATTAATGTGCGAAGGGTAAATGAAAAATGATTACAGGTAATTTTAGATAATTCGTTCGTACTTCGTCAGGCGTGCTCACTCTGCTGATCCCAGAATTCAGGAGCTTAACATTGAAATTAGACGACAAGTTAAAGACTATCGAAAGGCGTAATAGAATGTCCCGTTCGACCTTTTATTTTTCAGTTCATTTGTTTTCAAATCTTGATTGGTGTTGATTGGTTATTTTCTGATACATTTTTCTTTAAATTTACTCTTGCACGATGCAATTCAAATTTAGAATAGCGCATTAGGGATGGATTACACAACAGTCAGCTGTTATCAAAGGGCAAAATTTTGATCTTATTGTGATTTACTTGGGCAATGCCACTAGTCATTTCCCTGTTCCTTTTGTGTTGTGTTTGAAAGAAATTGAAAGATAGTTCTTATGATTATCTAGTTTAGTGTCTCCAGTTCAATATTTGTCTGGGTCTTTTAAATTATTTTCTTTCTTTCTTTTTCATACTATGTATTGCTAAAATTGATAAATATATGAGCAGAATATACAGTGAGTTGAACAAAATTTAATAAATATTTATTAAAATGCATCTAACAAGAAATTTACTTTTAGTGTTCCTTTATTCCGAAATTCCATGTTGCAATTCAAACAATATACGAGAACAATGCCGGTACTTCGGAAAATGTAAGTTTTTTTTTGACACATATCTGATCCTTATTCTTCGAATAATTAATTGAATTTCGTTGACTTTTAGGTGTTGAAACTTTCCGAAGAACAATTGAAAGATAGGACTGTGGAGCAAATCGATATTGCCTTTGATGATCTCTCAAACCCGAAACATTACAAGGAGGAAGAAGATCCGAAGTTTTTCAAATCGGTTAAAACTGGTAAGTATGCCCAATGATTATTGTCCCAGATATAAAAAATTGAACTGTTTCATTATCCTGCTGCTGGATCCTTTGAAAAATTCATCTAAATGTTTATTTCTCTTACTTTTAAACCAAGCATGCATAACCTGCATCTATTACCCTTTCCAGGCAGAGGACCACTTGTTGAAGGTTGGCGTGAAACCGACAAACCGATTATGTGTTCATACAAGGTTGTGCATGCATCGTTTGAAGTGTGGGGTCTGCAAACCCGCGTCGAAGACTACATTCAACGTTCGATTAAGGACATTCTCCTACTCGGTCATCGTCAGGCATTTACATGGATCGATGAATGGTGTGACATGACCATTGCCGATGTTCGTGAATATGAAAGTCGCATGCAAGCCGAGACCAATGAAAAGCTAAAGGCAACATTGAATTATTCGCTGCCTACAACACCAACAACACCTCAAGCTCCGCTTATACCGACACTTAGTGAAAATGCATAGACAAACATTGAAAAAAAATATATACCAAAGAGTATCGAAATATCACCGTGGTGTACTACACATTAGAAAAAAAAAAAGAAACCAGTTCCTCTCAATTTTGATTATTGTTTAAGCGCTACCGTGTGTTGCCGTAACGGAGTGTGTTAGTTAAGTAGATTTTTTCTATTATTAAGTGAAAAGAAACAATTTTGTTTCATAGTCTTGTCTAGCATTGTGCATTAAACAGTTTAGATCCCATTCGTCGTGTTTATATTTAACATATCAAATAAAAGATGACGTGGCACCAAGTTGTCTCTAGAGTAATTTTTAGAAAACGTTTTTCTTATACGTATTCGGCTTTCAGAAACATTCTAGTCATAACATTTTCCTACGTATATTTATCAAAATAAAGAAATGGTCGCCACTATATTTCAGTCGTCAATATGGCAATAAAAAGTTAAGTGTGATGCCAATCACTTCGTTTGCTTGCTATAGGTATATTTAATTTACGGATTAAATCGGGCGTAATTTTTAGATTAAAACGGGCGTTCCAAACACTAGAAAAATGAAATGATTCAATACAATGTAGTTTAATCATGCGTCCCAGCGTGGATTCTTTTAGCGCTTTATGCGAAGTGTCTTCAAAATTCAAATGTTAAAATCTGTTACAGCCAGAAGAAAGCTATGAATCGCAATAATTTCAGGCTAATGCATAATTAAAGCTCTGTATTGATTGTTATATAACTTAGTATTGAATTTAATATACAAAATATCACAACATGGTATAGAGATTGTTTTAATTTTAATACAAAAAAATGATGTCTGCAGAAAAAAAAGATAAATTCATAATGGGAGATATACTAACACACTGGAAATATTCCCAGCGAGCACCACCAATTGTATAATACGGCAAGGAAGAAAAATATATTGCAATTATGTAAATATTTCCTTTATTTACTTTAGAGAGGATTCACACTACTTACAGGATTTACTAAGACCACCAAATTAGAGGGGATTCACACTACTGACAGGCTTTGCTAAGACCACCGAATTAGAGGGTTTTCACACTACTGACAGGATTTACTAAGGCCACCAAATTAGAGGGGATTCACACTACTGACAGGATTTACCAAAAACCTCTAAATTAATCGAAACCCGCCTACTGGATTAAATTGTATGTCATTAAATTTAAAATGCATCGTAGAATGTGCTTGCATAATTCAAACCGCAGTACAATATGGAACAACTGTTAACTAAATCTAGGATAAAGTAGATCTTGTCGATAGTCTAAATCCCATTTTAGAAACTCTTTGAAAGCAGCGGCACCAACTAAGAAACGTTGAAAATTTGCAACGTGTAAGGTAATTGAGGGATGCAGATGAGAGGTTGCTTCCTTCATACCCTCGATTTTTCCTTTTATTCGATGTCTTTCACAAAAAAAAACGAGACCGAAGCTAATTTCGGGTGCGGCCGAAATTTGAATTAAATTTAAGCTTCCTTTGTGTTAACAATTTCTACCGCAGCCCTATGACGTGTTTCGATTCCATCTGTTCCTAGATTCGTTGAGGCTAGTCCAGGATGAATTGGACGAATTTTCGTTAAGATTAAAAAAGAAGCAAGTTTCCCTTACATGAACCATATATTTGGGGGTTGGTTTGTATGACAGCCCTATTGAATAATGTTCCGATTCCATCCATTCCTAGATATGTTTTAAGGCTTTACTAGGAACACATTTGGGTGAAGTTTGGTTGAGATTGGTACATAAAACAAACTTCATGACAAAGTTAATATACCCTTTCACATAGTGACGGGTATAAAAACAGTGCCCGGTTCGGTTAATCGAATGTTCGGATAATCGACGCTCCACTGTATATCTAAGTCGAGATTTTGGTTTCCTGATGAAGCTGGTCTTCGGAAGACATTAGAACACAGCCGGTTACAGTGCATAGTGCTGCGATTTAGGGACCCAAAAGTTGCGTGAAAGATTTCTCGAAGCATAAAAACAGCACGACTGCGAAAAACAACACAACGTACATATTTTTTGTAGACAAGAAGAGATATACACTTTAAGAAATCAAAAAAAAATTCTAAATTTATTGTTCCTCTTTCACCAGGTCCCTTAGATAAACAAATTTGAGCCAATGTCGACCGTGTGGCTCTCGGGGGCCTAGTCTCCTCCAGTTTCTTTGTCCTTTCCCCAGAAGCTGCAGGCCAGTACCTTTAGGAGGTTGTTCCTACTTACTCTGCATTTTGTCGATTACGTACTTGTCAAGACGATTTTTTACGCAAAACGCATTTCATCAACGATGCTCCTTTACATCGGTACACGGGCTCCAGAAGAAGTTAAAAAAAAACCTCAATGAATTGGAACGCACGTATTCGGATTTAAAACTAGGCGACATTTAACCCTAGAAAGATAACCATATTGCGAGTAACGTTAAAGATAACCATACGTCTCCGAGGCGCATCCTCTTTATAACCGGTTTCCTCCATTCGTTCTATATTTTATTTACATATATTATTAAATTTTGGAAGATTGATGTCTTTTTAAGAAATAAAACACAATTGTATGCTCATTTCGTTAGTTTTTGTAATTTAAGAAAATAAAAGCAAAAATAACCTTTAAAAACAGACGAAAAGAAACATACTTCAGGTTTTAAGATTTTTTTCATAAGAAAATTAACAAAATAGGGTTTTTTTCTTATATCCTATTAAAGTACTGTATAGTAACTAGGAAAAAAATATTATTCATGAAAATACTACGATCTAGATACATTAGAAACAATCCTCATTTTCATGGTAACAAAAAACAGAAAAATCAACAACAAAAAAAAACCTGTTTATATATTTCATCTATAACTTAGTTCAAAGCTTCAATTTTTATTAACTTAATGTTTAATATTGTTGTTAATATGTTTACAATTTTCTATAATAATAAAAAGCGAATAAATGTTAAAAAGTATGTACGTACAATGTACAATGTATGTATGCCAACAAGCAACAAGTTTCAATATTATACTCTCCACAGACGGGTTTTTGGCACTTATTACATGTTAGACATTCTTTCTTATTATTACGCAGATTTTTTTCCTTTTTTGGCAACGGGCGTTATCAGCCAATTCTTTATCTACATAAGCCTCATTGCTAGGCTTAGGAAGAATTTTCGGAATTTTATCTTAGGCGTTTGTGGGTAAAACTGTTACCTACAGTCTCCAATCTCATTCAAGGATCTGAAAACTGATTGCTGATGTTTTTCATAAATTCCCTGCGATGTAAGAATTATCCTTGCTTCGACAAAATATTGTGGCAATAAATTATATAACAGTTAACATATGCCATGTTCAACATGCTGTGATCATAATCATCTATTGGTTTTCGGAGAATATTACATAGACGAACATATTTTGTCAAAAGTATAAACCTCTCCTATTTACTACAAGCTCTTCATCTCGGGAAAAAATGGCATCAAATACAGTCATTCAATCTAAAAACAAAAATAACTCCCCAACAATAAAAGTGACACAAAAGATAACCATACGTCTCCGGAGCGCATGACTCCCCTATAACAGCGAAACTACGATACATACCTACTTAACACAATTGCCCAAGTAAAGGGTTATTTGACGTCAGAGTTGGCTGTGAAGCACAACTTAGTTAAGTTGCCCCATGAGAAGTTACAACGATTTAAAGTTTTCTTAGGCGCCTCTGAGACGTAGGTTATCTTTCTAGGGTTAAAGAATTGCCAGCCATTGCATACAGCGGTCCGCTAATGCGTAAGAGCACATTATTCTTCTGTTGTAGCCACATGGTGGACGACGACCTTGATCAAGTTGAGCTATAGTTAATACGAGTGTTGACCTTAACTTATTTTAGAGATTTAGGTTGGTCGATAACATTAGCCTTCAGAAACCTTTGAAGAAATTTGATTAGATACTAGAGCCGGCCATTCAAATCACAAAATCAACAATCTTCTCACCACCCAGACGCAGGCATTTTCGGAGGTGCTTGCGATCCGTACTGGTAAGCATGCTGAAGACGTTGTTCCTACTGTTACCAACCCCAAGATCCTTGGTGTCTATCTAGATACCATGATGAAGTCGAGGACGTAGTCGACAGAATGCACAGTAGAAACAACGTCCTAAAGGCACTAGCCGGGAGTTTCTGGGGCGAGGACAAAGAAACTATGTTGGTCACCTACAAAGCGATAGGTAGGGCAATGCCAGTGCCGGATTAACCACGTGGCAGAAGGTGGCAAATGCCACGGGCCCCGCGCTTTAAGGGGCCCCGCGTTTTTCTCAAGCAAAACTTATAACAACCAAGATGCCAAGGAAGGCCAGTTTCGGTTTCATATGATGGCATTCCCGTATATCTACGTCCATAGTGTTTCAGATTCACATTCTAGCGCACTGTTTCCCAACAGGTGGTCCGCGGAACGAATGTGGTCCGTAAGAGTCTCAGACCTGGTCCGCAGAAGATTCTGATTATGTACTTACAAAAATGTAGTATTCTTCCGAAATGAAATCAATGAGTGCATTCAGCGAACGAAAAATGTAGCAGGAAAGTTCTCATCCAATTAGATACTCATTGCGCATGAGGACTTTTCAGCGGAGAAAGAGGTTGGTGTTGGTGGCGAGTAATGCTTATAGAATTTCCAGTGTTTTCCGGTGAATTTCGTTCGTTGAACGCAGCCAATGTTTAAGATTTTCGTTTAACAATGCTTTGTGTAATTTGTGTTTCTAAGCATATTTTCGTAGAATAACCACAAACATAAATACTTCGGAATTTCGAAAAACTGCAAGTGAACTTCTAAGTTTCTGGACCGAGTTCGCACCCAATGCAACGGTGACTTTGACCGTGTACTTAGACTTACTTACATTTTACCGAATAATTTTGGTTATCACTGTTCGAATTTTTGTATTAGTGAAATCCAGTGTCCCTTACTGTTTACTATATCCACCTTTTTGAAAAATTGTCCCGATTGCGCGTAGTCCCCCTTTGCATTTTTTTCGTTCATTCCCATGAAAATTTGAATCTATTTGCCCTGAACCTTTGAATTTTTTTTCCTTGGGTAGCATCTTTAAACCGACTTTATCTTCAGAATATAAACAAGAGTCCGAAAGTTTCAACAAAATTTGCACAGCAATATGGGCATCTTAAACTGCTTTTTATTAAAAAAAAAACGTAAATTAGTACCCGTTTGCGCTTGGCTATATCTTTTGAAATATTTTTGTTCATGAGTAGCATGCGTTGATAATTTAACCCCGTTTGCCCTTCTTTGCGGTCTTTTTCTGACATGGATCTACCACTACATATCGAATTCGAGCAGTAGTCGAAAAAGTTCATGTTGGGAAATGGATTTGTACACACCTATAGAATTTAAAAATTACAATTATATTAAGTAGACTGTTTTTAGACATCCCGTGTAGTTTTGGGTAACTAACTCCATATAAAAAAATGCCAGCTGACCCACCTGTAAATTTTTTTATGTGAAGTTTCGTTTCCCGAACCATACGGGATAACCAAAAAACGCACTTATTAAAAATAGAAGGTGTTAACGTAACGCGATTTGCGTTTTTTTTAGATTGATATTTGGCTCCAACCTTTTATAAATCTGAGTAAACCTGAAAAGGTACAATTCAATCGAAGTCTATATTAATAGGCAACACTTATAGAATGAAATATTTCTTTCGAAAAATAGCATTTTTTTTAATTTTCAAATGTCGTCCAAAAAGGAACTTCTAAAATAAATTCTTTGTCGAATAAATATAATTTGACTACAGAAATTTGCTTTTACTGATTAAAATAAAAAGAAATCTTGGCCAATTTTCACATGTCAATGAAAAACATTTTTGTGAAACAATTTTGAATCATTTTCAAAATAGATTATTTTGCCCCATTTTTCATAATGCTTGAGAGGTACGCCACTGAGAGGTTTGAAAATGAGAGAGGAAAAACCTCTAAGAATTGACGCATAAACCGAAATATCAATTTTAGGACTCCTTTATTAGTTTGGTTATTCGAAGTTCCATAGTCCCCCCGCTCAAAATTTGCCACGGGCCCCGCGCTTGCTTAATCCCTAGCTATGCAGCACCGGTGTGGTCACAAACCATTTGTGACACAAACTGGAATAAGATCCAGGCATACCAGAACACTGCTCTACGTATCGCTACAGGTTGCCATCTCATGTCGTCCCAGGATCATCTTCATGAAGAAACCAGCATGTTATCAGTGCGTGATCACAATCTCCTCCTGTCTCTACAATATCTGGTCGGTTGCTATCGAAAGGATGACCCAAATCATCATCTCATAGACAATACTCCCCCTCCACGACATGTCAGGAGTGAACTCAGAGTTCTCGAGAGAAACGTCCAGAGTCTCCCGATATATTCGATAACACAGCATACCATGCGGCCATCGAAGATATTAACACAACCGTTGTGAATCGGTCCATAGGGAGATTAGGTCCGAATAGAGTCCTCTCAGTGCCCCCACCACCCATATCGCCTGAGGAGACTAGGCTCCCGAGAGCCACAAGAGTGACACTAGCCCACGGGTTTTTGTTCACGCCTCAATTCGTACCTATCTCGAATAGACCCGGACATCCAGAACATTTGTCCGAGCTGCGGTGGTGCGCCACACGATGTGGACCACCTGTTTCGATGCCCCGCTGCACCCACTAACCTCTCTCCGAGGGCATTATGGGACAACCCTATTGCAGCTGCTACGTTCTTGTCGCTTGAGACAATAGGCGAGAACGACGACGAAACTTAGAGTACATCCACAGACATGCACAGCGACTCACACCCTTCTGCACCGCAACAACAACAACAAAAACAGTAGGAAATTCAATAGCATTCACTGTAGAAAATCCTTGATAATTTGAATCGTATGGTATGCTGCTGCTGAATCAAGGTTCTGTTGCGTAATTATAAAGAGGCCTAATTTCGGTACCCATTGATCCTTATTAAGAGTGCGGTTCTATTGGGGTATATATCTGAAAAACTTTTAACTTACTCGCTGATGGACTGAAATGTCCTTTGTTCAAGATGTTGAATGATAATAATGTATGCAATTTCGGTGGACTAATTTTGCATTCCAAATTTCAGGGCAGTAGCTCGGTTTATGAAGTCTGATGACTGGCCCTAGGTACCTAAATCATTTAATCGATTTTGAAGTTTGAGATAGTAATTTAAATTATTGCGAGATGACATGAGTTTTCAGTTCAAAAATAAACTGCATTAGTTAGGTTAGGTTAGGTAAAGGGGCTGCTGAGTTTATCCCCAGCGCACTTAGACCAGACTTGGTCCGTTGTGATACCTCTGTAGAGTTCGAATCTAATAACCTATTAAGCTGAGAACCACCACGTGCTAACAATGAATTTGTTGAGCAGTATTGGGCTCACATCACGAAGATCGTCCGTATCATAAAAATACCCTGGAACCAAGATAACGGTTTCGTTTCTCGGCCAAAGCAGGACATTGGCAGAGTAAGTAATGTACGCTCTCTTCCTCCTCCTCGTCATCACAGCTTCTACAGAAGTCATTGTGGGGAATTCGGAGCCTTCTAGCAAGATTTCCAATAGGACAATGCCCCGTTATAACCCCCACTACATTCCGAATATGTTTTCTGTCCAAAGACAGTAATATGGTTGATCGAACAAAATCTAGCTTTGGCCATATCAACCTCTTCGTATTGCAAGTACAACCATAGGTCCATCTTGCATTGGCCCTGCGTTCAACAGCGGTTTTTATTACCATTGCACAAGCAGCAGATGGCGTTTTTATGTTGTAACGATCGCCTTCAGCGGCACTAGCTGACGCAAGTTGCGCCAAGTCGTCTGCGCGTCGATTCCCTTCGAAGCCACTATGACCCGGTATCCAGCATAGCGTAATATCGAAGAAACGACCCATCTCTCTCAGTACTAACCGGCACTTCTCGATGATTTTTGATGTGGTTAGCACTGATTCAAGTGATCTAATAGCAGCCTGACTATCGGTGAAGAGTATAACGTTCCTTCCTGTGACGACGTACCTACCCAACCAATTTAGGGCCTCCAAAATCGCTGAGACCTCTGCTTGTAGAACACTACAGAAGTTAGGGAGACTGAGAGACAAGTTAATGTTCAGTTCCTCAGAGTATATTCCGATACCCTCTCCTGCGTCCGTCTTCGAACCATCAGTATAAATTGCAATGGATGCACTAGAGAGGGATATGCTATTATCCCACGCTTCCCTTGACGGGATCAGGCTACAATGGTTTCTTCCAAATAGGTATTTGGGAACAGTGTAGTCAGTTGCTGGGGGCACGTTGAAGTTGCGAAGAATCATTGAGTGCCCATAGTCCAGCGCTCGCCACAGGTCAGTTTCACGAAGACGCAACGCCGTGCATGCCGCCATCCGTTGACCGAAGACGTCCAGTGGCAGTAGTCCCAGGACTATCTCTAGTCCCAATGAAGGTGTTGTATGAAAAGCTCCAGTTATGAGAAGAGAAGCCAGCCTTTGAACTTTGACGAGCAAGTTATAATAGGTGGCGGTACTTAGTGCTGTCCACCACACGCTAACACCATAAAGTAGAATAGGCCGCACAATAGCTGTGTACAACCAATACACAACTTTTGGTTGCAGGCCCCACGTTTTCCCGATTGCTTTCTTGCAGGAGTAAAGTGCCACAGTAGCTTTGTTCACCCTTTCTTCAATGTTGGGTTTCCATTTTAATTTCTTGTCTAAAATCAGACCAAGAAATTTGGCCGTGTCGGACAACTCTAGTTGTGTGCCCCCTAGTCTAGGCAAGGTAATAGTAGGAATCGTGCGCCTCCTAGTAAAGAGGACTAAGTCCGTTTTTGCTGGGTTAATTCCCACGCCACTGAGGTTAGCCCAGTCCGTTAAGATAGTCAGGGCGTTCTCTAATAACCCTAAGAGTGTCAGGAAACTTGCCCCTAACAGCTATAGCAACGTCATCAGCATAAGCTGTGACTTTGCATCCGATACTTTCCAGGTTAAGAAGCAATTGGTTAATCGCTACATTCCAGAGTAAAGGAGATAGGATGCCTCCTTGTGGAATGCCATATCTGCAGACAGAGGAGGCACCCAGACTACTCTGAATGCGTCTCATGGTAAGTAGCATATTCACGAGGGTACATATAGAATCGTCAACATGTAGATTCCGAAGAGCATCCGTAATCGCCGTGGGCTTGATTTTGTTAAAAGCACCCTCAATATCCAAGAAGACCACCATCGTGTATTCTTTGTGATGAATAGATGTTTCTATAAAACTGACTAACGAATGTAGAGCTGTATAAACATATCTCCCTTTGCAATATGCATGTTGTGACATGGATAATAGGTTTTGTGGGATCGTCGCTCTAACATGAATGTCGATTAGCCGTTCTAGTGATTTCAACATGGTGGATGAAAGGCTAATAGGCCGAAGATCCTTTGGCCTTGCATGCGAACTTCTACCCGTTTTTGGAATAAAGGTGCATTAGTAGACAAATAGAACTCCAAATACCGTACTGCACTATATGCTCCACTGGTATGATCCAGAGAGCATTAAATAAAATTGAACGGTTTATGGGAGCTGCGCATTGGGAGTATGCCCAGGCTATAGAACAACCTAATACTGTGCTTCCTATGTAGTCCTTATCCTAATAAACACAGAGTTCCAGAAAACCAAAGAATTATGGAAAGGCTGACATATATGTAGTTGCAACGGCGATGCGAATGACGCAAAAGCCAATGAACAACTATAAAGCTTGAAAAAAAGTAAGACCGCATAGCTGCCAGAGCAAATAAAATATTTAAAAATATTTTTTGGACGAAGAAAAAAAAAATCCTGGCTCATGGCGTTGAACTAATCAAAATAATACTAGAAAAAACCAGAACAAGTCCCATCTGATATGTTTTATCAATTTACATGTACGCACATATGTTTGATCATGTCTTCGATTTATTAAAAGATACATACAAATTTGGTACGCAACCAAAAGTCCCCATAACAATTAAAATACATCAAACAACGCACAGTCAGTCATATATGTATAAAAACAAAAACAACAACAACACTCGTATATTATTCTCGCAAGAGGTGTGAATTTATCTTTGCGTCTAGCTAGTTTGATATGGAAGACAGATAGTCGTGTTTTGTGATCTTCAGAGATGACACTCGCGCTTCTCTCCTCCACACGCTATTCAGATTCAGATGGATGTGATATAATTTTGAGACACGGTTGAGCTTAAAATTTCTGATATTTTCTCACATGACTTTATGTGTAAACAATTAATTAATTGTAAATCTATAATAAGTACAATTGATGTGTAACAGTGAATTGCAATGATATTATCCAAATGGAGTATTCTACTATTCGTGGCGATTCTATTGTTTTTAAGGTAAGTTCTATAGTCTAGGAAAAAGAAACTTAAATAGATTGTTTTGAAGTTATAAAAAAAAAATTTGTGAAAATTAGTTTTCTAGTTTCGAGTTATTTATAGGAATATTAAATTATTATTTTTAACACATATGTATGTAAATCAGAGAGGAGTGTCATGCTAATGTTCTAATTACCTTTTTTTAAGCTGATTCTGAAATTACGAATTACATAGTTCAAACTTTACACATTTATTCGCAAAGTAGTTTGTCTTTCGCCTTTCGCACAAACTGCCCAGTTTAATGATCGTCTTTCGAGCCATTATGTGAGGGTGGATTTAGCTTCCACAATTATATGTGACATCCTCAGGCAAAGCCCTTCGTGTGATCGGCTACTAATGGTGGCCGATGGCCGCTAGCCTACCCAAGGCTTTGGTTTCTACGATTCCGATTATTATTTTCATATAAACAATCAAAAAATATGTTAAAGACACACTAAATTGTTTGTATCAACATATAAATATTTTGCAGCAAACTGACCTCGGAGTTTTCAATTGATGTACCAGCTGATCATGGGACTTGCGAAAATTGGACTCTGGCGGTCGAAGCTAATGCTGGTAATTGCACGAAAACCGGAAAACGTCTCCATTGTTTCGGGGGCATGGCTAATTTACACTTGATGAAGTATGTCGTTGACATTTTTGTATTTATATGTAAAAAAAAAATAATTAAAAAAATATAATAATTCTACAGCGCACAAAAAATAAAAAAGATCGAACAAGTTATTCTCTGCGGTTGGCCAAATACCACATTTGAACCACATAGTGTATTGAAGCATTTCCCGAAAATACGTGTCCTTAGAATTGAACATGGCAATTTGACGCATATATTCAATGATTTCCCAGATGCTAATTACTTGGAGGTAACAACTAATAAAATGCATAATTATTAAATATAGACGCAGTATATGAACTTGAATTGGTCGTGCTCTGTGGTGGTGATCGCTCGGTCGCAACTCTGTAATATATAGAGACTCATAGAGAAAGGAGTTTCCAAACTATGGCCTATGGTCGCAAGTTTATTATTCAGAAGATGATAAGAAATATTCTTATCGTAGAATAATAAATTAACTATGCGACTAGGAAGTGGTATGGCTGACAAAACTCCACACACTTCCGAATTCAGTTGTCAATGCTCCACTAGGAGCAAATCACGATATTAACTTGAATTCAAAAAAAAATATTTCAGAGTATCAACATATCGTGGACTCAATTCGGCTACACTCGACCAACACTTTTCAAACGATTGCACAACTTGAAATATATCGATTTACGATGGAATAAGCTAGATCATATGGAAGGACCATTGATTCTGCCACAGTCTTTTGAACAACTCTTGTTGTCAGGTAGTTGATAATAATTATTTTGCACTTTGAAAATTAATTAAAGAAATCAGTTTAATTAGGCAATCCGTGGAATTGTACGAGAAACTTGAAATGGTTACTCTCGGATAAGGGAGCGCATGTAGCCGATCGTGAGAATTTAACCTGTGCGGATTCGAAATACTCTGGACGGCATTTGTTGACGGTTATGCAATTTAAATTGGTATAATATTAAAAATAGGTCCTTTTTGGGTCAGAATAGGATATAACATAACAACTCTCGTACCAATTTGACTTGACTTGTTGCTGTTCTATATAGAACAACTCCTGGTCAAATTTTTATCCTGTTCTGACCCAAGAAAACGGACCTAATAAATTAATAAAATAATTTTTATCACTTCGTAGCTTATATTTCATGATTTTATAGTTTTATTTACTTTCAAGCCTTTTTTGTGAAGGAAAAATTTAGACTGGAAAAATTCTCATTAAAGTTACACATTTACTAATTTTCTAATTTTTTTTATGTAATAATGAATAGAATTTAAAGGCCGAATGTCAACATCCTGATCTTCGAAATTGTTCATGTACAATGCACTACATACGACGTAATGACGATGGCAAATCGTTTCGACCCATTTACGCTGTAAACTGTTCACATTTGAATCTTTACAATTTTCCATCATATCTACCGGAAAACACGAGCATTTTGCATGCTACTCATAACCAGGTGAGAAATAAAATGTAAATATGACTATGTAATGTAATTTATTTATTTTTTTTCCAACCGTCAAGTTTATCTAAATTATTACCAAGCTGTGCCGTACTGTGCAGCATCATGACCGATAATAAGATAATCTGTTTCAGATATCAAGAAAAATTCACTTTTTTAGATTTCAGAAGTGCGTTCGCTTCGAGACAATCCAGTCTATCATCAAGTTCATGATGTTTATTTGGATAACAATCGAGTGCAGTCTATTGATGTATTGGAAGCGGGATTTTGGCTGAATAATTTTCGAGTTTTTAGCTTGAAGGGGAATAAATTGACACGGGTAAGAAATTTGTTTATTTGATTCAGCGTAATATGGAATCTATCTTTTTTTTTCTCAAATATGTCTCTATGCATACCAGTGGCGCAACCAGGATCTTGTCCGGGGGAGGGGGGCTGTTGTAAGGCCATCCATATTATTGGGCATTTGAAACTGGTATCGTAATTTGGGTAATTGTGCTGTTTCCAAGCAAAGACGTTATACGGTGGTGTGTTTTGGTCCTGCTGCATTCACGCTTTATTTCGAAGTTAATTTGCTCGTAGCTTAACATCGCGAGTGTAATGTCATAGTCCTAATCAGCACATTCTATCTCTTGGTTTCATGAAACCCTAATTTTGAATCCTCACTGAGTTTTAAACGAAAACTGTTCGTTAACCGATACAACGCTTGTATCCTGTTCTTTTTTTACTAGAAAATATTTGTAAAACAATAATTAGTGCAGTCACTAGGTTAATTCGGATTGCAAAATGTGGTCGAGCATTTTTTTTCGTTTCTTTTTTTTGGGGGGCGCTGAGCTGGGATTCGGAGCTTCCCATCAAAATTTTGTTGCGGAATAGGGCCAAAACCACAAAACACCTTTAAATTTTCGGAGTTTTTTCGTTTTTTGGCTTATAACTTCGAAACTATACCAATGGCAATTTTGTCAATTGTAGTAATATCGCTAAACGGATTTTTAATATTTATGTCTCTTTGGACGCGCAATAATGTGCTCTCTAACATAAGCTGACCAGACGTACAGCATTTTGCTGTACAGTACAGCATTTTGACCTGTCGTACAGAATTGGGAAATGTACAGCAAAATGTACAGCATTCCCGATGTCACACAATGAAACCTAATTCACTACATAATAACCTCTTCGATGAGGCCTGTGAACAATCATGTCTACCTTTAATGTATAAAGTTTGACCCCTATACCCTGTGCGATCGATATTTAGCGAGATAATCACACTTTTATGTTTGTCAATCTTTCATTTTCGACAACCGGGAGCCATTCCCGATCTCTGGAAAATTTGCAATTGTAGCTACTTGGCGCTCATATTTCCTCCAAACTTTACGGTCCTCCTATCCGCGTTCGGAAGTTTCTGCTGCTTAAATTGCACTTGTCCATAACTTGGAAATTCTTAAGTGGAATTTTGAAATTTGGCAAACATATTTGTTATACATTTCAAGGCGGTAGCTGCCAAGGTTCAGAAGTTACAACCGTCAAATGATGAGATTTTAATTTATTCTCCCTATGACAAAACGATTGAAAAATCAACCACTATACTCTATCCGATTTCGTTATCACCCTCTATAGGAAAATGTATACTAAAGAAAGGACTCGGCATGGGTGTTAGATAAAGTTTTTTCCCACATTTCCTTAGAGTCAATTTAAAACGACATTAAGAGCCCAGGGAACCGGCATAGCATCAACCATGGAGAAATGCATATACTCTGCTCCAGAAATATTGCAACCAGGTTTAGATCAGATTTAGCCAATGTAAGGCAATTCGTTAAATTTAGATCACTGGCTCGTCCATACATTTACTCAGATCCTGTGGCTCGCCCTTGGCTTCGTTCAGAACTCACTCTGTCTGTTGCGCTTTTTGTAATTCGCCAACATCCTTGCGACCAGCGCTGGTAGGCAGTGAATAAGGCGATGTGCGTTCGCAGCGAGGGGTGAACCAATACATGGCAATTGGTAAAGTTTAGACCTTTGGCTCGTCCTTAGGATTACTCAAATCCTATTGCTCGCCCGTCGCTCCGATCAGACCTCGCTGTCTGTCGCGCTTTAGAGAATACGCAAACATTTTTGATAGGTAGCGCTGCTGGGAAATAGGATAAGGCGAGCGCAGCGAGCGGTGAGTATATGAAAGTCAATTTGTAGGATTTAAACCTCTGGCCCGTCCATACGTACACTCAGATCATGTACCTCGCCCTACTCTGCGCTCAGACATCTCTCTGTCTCTATCTGTCGCGCATCAAAGAATTTCACAACAT
The DNA here is from genome assembly GCA_949715475.1 of Microchrysa polita. Taxonomy (NCBI): domain Eukaryota; kingdom Metazoa; phylum Arthropoda; class Insecta; order Diptera; family Stratiomyidae; genus Microchrysa; species Microchrysa polita. The sequence continues at coordinate 165,418,525 of OX454415.1, forward strand.
TTTTGCGGCGTTGACCTCGGACCTGGAACCTGGAAGCATGACTGAGGATTTGCTTCAAAACCGAATTCCGCAAGTATGTGTACAGCATTGGGCCTTCGGGAGTCTGGTCACCTTACTCTAACATATTCATGAAGAGTTTTTCGCAGAAATGAATAGTTTCAGAGTTAGGGGGCCAAAAACGGAAAACTGCGAAAACTTCATTTTTTTCGCGAATTTAACCCTGTTCCGCAACGATGTTTTGGTGGGAAGCTCCGGAATCTTGCTCAGCACCCTAAAAACATAAGACAACAAAAAATTCTCCACCACATTTTGCAATCTGATGTATGTACTAGGTTTATCACGTACTAACTACACTAAATTTGGATTAGAGTATTTTTACAAATGTAGGTTTTATTAATGCCCATCCAATTAACACCTAGATTCCTGCACATTCGAAGCGTAAAATGTTCTTAATGAAAAATTCTAATTAGTAAGTCGATATGCCATGTTTCAGCTGTATAATATATCTCACAAAAAAACTTTGTTGTAAAAGATTTCCGCCAAAGAAAAAGTTGTCAGCCGCAAAAAGGATTGATATAAATACAATCCCGCCACAATACTGCATCTTGAGTCAATGATATGCACCACCAGTCCAACGCGGTGCGGTACGCATCAAAATTAATGAAACAATTTTCGCCGTGGTAAACTACGCTGAATTTGCCAATGCGTGTTGTGTGTTGTATGTACCGTGTACCGCTGCCGCGAATTGATTGAAACAAATTTCTTTTAATGCTATTTGCCGGGGAGCTTTAATAGGCGTAATAGCAACCAATTATGAAAATTACCAAAGAAATTTATTGTATAATAAAGGAGAAAAGTCACATATACGAAAAAAGTGAAATAAGTTTCTATGAAACATTTTATTTTGAAGGCTGGAAGATTCAAAAGGAAAAGAACATAGCAGCAATTAGCACCTTCTTCAAGCTCCCCGCCAATAAGCCTTGAAAGAAATTTGTTTCAATCAATTCACGGCAGCGGTACACGGTATAGTAGTAACCATAGCCGATCCAGACCCAATCCCTGCTACGGCAGACCCAAGACTCTCCCAACATCCAAGTTCCATTAGTCTACCTTTTAAAATACCTATATTTACTACCTTTGGCTTTTTGTGCTTCACTTTCGTTACGTTACGCTCGTTAATTATGTTTCAAAAATTTATAAGAGACCCTTTAAGACTTATACATGTCAACAAATTTTGCCCTTTATCAAAGGTCCCGAAAACCTGTCCATTCCTGTATTTACCGAGCAATTGCTTTTACAATAATAAAGTGGATCAGGATCAGTCTCTGTTTCAGTCACATAGAACATAACTAAGAGTGACCTAATGCCTCAACCCAATACCACAGCAGGATCAAACCGAGTCGTACTTACAAGGACGAACGCACTGAATGCATGGCAGTATATGTTCATCCAATATTATATTAATGTGTACGTACTCGTATATATGAGAGAAACCGAAGCAAGAACTTTGACCCCTTGCCCTTGCTCTTCCAGACGCTCTACAACTGAAAACTTTTGGAGCACATATCCAAGGGATTGTTTTAAACAATTCTACCAAATCACAAAACTAAGCCAGAAACTCTACCGAAACTGTATGCAGTTTCACATTTTTCGCTGTATCTTTTTTTCTACTGCGCGGATCGGAGCAAGTGATAGCCTATGCACACCCTCGGGACAGACTCTATCTTTGGGAAAAGAGAGCGAATCCCGAGATGCTCTCTACGAGGCTGTAGCCCTGTCAATAAACAACGAGAACAAGATTTTCGAGAAAATGCGATTTTCAAACTCTTATATCTCCGGTGGTTTTCATCGTATCTTCTTGAAATTTTCTACACTTCGTAAGACGACGCGAGCGACAAATTCTACCAAATTTGAACACTCAGGACCAACCAGGATCCGAGCTACAGAGGTCCGAAAACCCGTACTTGTTCCGTCATGTCGCTTTGTTCAATTTTTTCAATATTATTCGTTTTTTGTTCAATTTTTTTTCGTTTTTCTTTGGCGGGCGGGACGCTCCCGCGTCCCTAGATAGAGCTCTGTAAAATTATTATTATCGAAGCAGGCGTTTTTTTCGACGCATTTATTGTAATTTTTTTAATGCAAAAACCATCTCAAATTTACGTATTTCTCTTCGTCATTTTTGCACAAAGATGTTTTTAAAATTCTGGTAAAAGTGTTTTACTTGCACTTACAGATACTATCCAAACTGGGTCTGGGAGGGGCTTTCGCCAACTTAGGCCTTCCCGTGGTTGCGCCACTGGTGCATACCAAAAACTTCGTAACGCATTACATTTTTTAGGGTATAGTGCATTGAGCCAGCCATATATGGCAAGATCGAGTCATCGATACATTGAATAGGATAGTTCTACTTGGAATGTGCTCGTATGTTGTATGTCGAAAGTGATAACGGTATTTTTTTTTCAAACTTGGTCACAATATTTTCAGTAGCCTGCTTGTTCTTTTAATAACACAAGGTCTCACATCAGGAGTCCTGTTAGGATTTTATTACAAGAATTCTTAAAAACAGTACAAATGTGAAAGCCATTAGGATAGTTCCAGAGGAAATAAAACACAAAATAACGGTATGAAAAGATAATTTTAGTTGGAAAATGTTGCTAATAATAATTTGAACTTCCGTTGAGTGATATTAGCTAAAAAATTATATCCGGAATAGAATTGTAATGTTTTGAAGGTAATTTAAGTTCTAAGTTTCTTCCCAAGCTCCGTGATAAATTTTTTTAGCTGATATCACTTAACGGAAATCCCACTAAATATTAGCCATTTTCCAAAATAAAATTATTTTTGTATACCGTTATTTTGTGTTTTATTTACTCTGGAACTATCCTAATGACTTTCTCTTTTGTACTGTTTTTAAGAATTCTCTTTATAAAATCGTAACGGGACTTCGGATCTGAGACACTGTGCTATTAAAATAACAAGCAGGCTTCTGAAAACATTGTCACCAAGTTTGAAGAAAATACCGTTATAACCGACATACAGCCATTTTTCAAGTGAAATTAAAAGTGCATGTATGTAAATTTAGAGATGCAAGTCAAATATTTAAACGAATTGAAGTCACTAATTTTTACAGTTACAGGCTCGGCCAAATGAGACCTACCAATGTAAAACGGGAATATTTTTTTTTTGTCGTGTTGCTTATAATTCAGTTTTTTGGAAATTTATAAATGATATACAGAGTGTCATATAAGTCAACGTCAAGCCGATGATAGCGCACTTGGTTCCCGCTACAAAAAAACAGTTACAGTTATACGCAATCAAAAGAGAGTTCAAAAAGTACACGCCTTGTTGCAGTTGTTCAGTGCTCTCATTGTAAATCTTAATATTTTTCAAATTTTCATTTTTAACTATAACAGCAGCAAAATGCACTAAAAAAACCGTTTCCGTTTTGAAAAATAACCGTTTCCGTTTTGAAAGAAGTTCAAATATCTGGACTGTAAAAACATTGTTCCAGGGTTTTGCGGTAATTAATTTTAAAAGTTTGTGCATGTTCTCTAAATTCAATAACGGTATCACATTTGACTCATTACTCCTACTCCAACTTCAACTTCACTTCAAATTTGGATAAATCACGTGACTTTTAATTATTAAGATATCCTGGATCCTTTTTACATATTGAATGTACAAATCGGACCAAGGATTCCCCTACCTATAAATTACCTCTCCTTGATATTTTAATTCGGCCATAACTTTGGATACAATATCGCTATCGACTTGAAATTTTCGAGGTTATACGTGAAACAAAGGAGCGACAGTTTCGCGCGAGAAATGTGTTGGTGTTCGGTGTGGCTGAGGATGCCGCTGAAGAGTCAGCTGTTCGGGCAGAAAACGACAAACTGTCAATCATGCGAGAATTTGAAAATATAGTCGATCCGCATTTATTAAATGATTGCCGAATGCTTAGAATAGGGAAAACCCCATGTAATGCAAAACCGCGACCTATTAAAATAATTACGCGCAGTGAGAGTGATGCTTTAACAATTTTAAAATCAGTGCGTAAAGTGGACAAAAAAGTTTTTAAATATTTTGTGTCCTCTGACAAAACACCACTCGAACGCGAGTACTTTAAAAAGTTGCAAGCTGAATTAAATGATCGTTTATCGCGGGGTGAGAACCATTTAATTATTAAATATGTGCGTGGAGTGCCCCAAATTATGCAAAAGCAAAAAAACTAGTTTCTAACGGGATCCCTATCAATATTTCATTCTACTATCAAAATGTAAGAGGTCTGCGGACCAAATTATCTAAGCTTAGACAGAATATTGCTATTGATGCTCGTGATGTGTATATATTCACTGAAACCTTTTTGTCAGCTGATATTCATAGTTCAGAACTCGGTTTTCATAATTACAATGTGTATAGACTCGATCGCAACAATATTACTAGCTCAAAAGATACTGGAGGGGGCGTGTTAATAGCTGTTAGTAAACAATATTATTCGCGACCCTTAATTACTGCTGTGGATAGTGTTGAGCATTTATTTGTGGAGCTTCGTGTGAATAAGCTAAATTTATTGATCGGTGGAGCATATATACCACCCCAATCTGCAATGAATGTATATCAAAATCATGTCGATGCTGTTGACAGCTTATTGCTATATCATTCATTCAACGATATAGTCTTACTTGGAGATTACAACATGCCTGGATTATATGAGAACACTACTGTTAACACAAATTTATCATTATCTTCATCTAATTTAGTACTTTTAGAGACATTTGCATTCCATGGACTAACACAAGTCAATAAAATTTCGAACTATCGTGGTGACATTTTGGATTTAATTTGGTCTTCAATTGCGGAAGTGATAGTTAATAAAGTTGATGATCCATTATTGCCACTAGATCCATACCATCCGGCCTTAGAGTTTTCTGTGTCTTGCGTGGAATGTGTTTTAAATCAGAATTCAATCGATTGCTCGTATGATTATAAAAACTGTGATATTTCTTCGGTAATTGAATCATTAAGTTCGTTAGACTGGAATCGTTTTTTTGATGGATTAAATGTTAATGACTGTTTTGTGGCATTTATTAATACTGTTAATCGTAGCATTCGTGAATGGACCCCTGTGCGATACTATGGTGGAACTTTTCCTGTATGGTTCAGTGCTGAACTTAAAGATGCCATTTTTATGAAAAAAGATCTCCACTTACGTTATAAGCAATCTGGCAGTCATGATGATTACGTTCGATTTTCCAATGCCAGAAGGTTTTGTAAAGACCGCTCTATTGTCGACTATCGGAACTACATTAACAAGGTTCAAAGTTCCATATATAATGATCCTAAACGTTTCTGGAACTTTGTCAACTTGAACAAATCTGACAATTCGTTGCCGTCTACACTTCATCTCGATAATGTAAATGCCTCTGACTCAAAAGGGATTGCCGAACTTTTTGGGACGTATTTTGCATCTGTATACAAAACCTCATCCATCAGTGAGCCTGAATATGGTTGTTACAGGACATGTATCGATTTGGGATCTCTAAGCATTACACGTGACGAATTATTACACAAACTTATGTCGCTTAAACCAAAACTTGGACCCGGACCTGATGGTATTTCCCCTTATATCCTAAAATTATGTACTAGTGCAGTAACCGACCCGCTTGTTAAACTATTTAATCTATCATTGAGCAATGGCGAGTTTCCGGATATACTTAAAGTCAGTCATGTGGTGCCTATACACAAATCCGGTGATAAATGTGATGTTACAAATTACAGACCGATAACTATACAATCATCCATTGCAAAGCTATTCGAATCTTTAATTTTAGATAAATTATATCCCTTGTATTATAATCACATTGTCACTAACCAGCATGGATTTATGAAAGGAAGAAATACGCAAACAAATCTGCTTGTATTACAAAAATTTATTCTTGATTCATTTAAATCATACAAGCAAGTAGATACAATTTACACCGACTTCAGCAAAGCTTTTGATTTGGTCAGCCACCCTCATCTTTGCGCCAAACTTAATGCACTAGGTATTCACGGTAATATGCTTAATTGGTTCAAGTCTTATCTTAAAAATAGAAGATTTTGTGTGAAAATTAAAAATGAATTATCTGAAAATTATGATACACTATCTGGGGTCCCTCAAGGGTCTCATCTTGGTCCATTTTTATTTATCTTGTTTATAAATGATATAGGCGAATTCATTGGTACTCAGAACTATTTATTATTTGCTGATGATCTTAAAATTTATCATGAAATCAATAATAGTACTGACTGTTCACTTTTACAATTTTATTTGGATCGATTATTGGAATGGTGTAAAATTAATGGAATGATTATTAATGTCAAAAAGTGCTGTGTTGTAAATTTTTCTAAGTGTACTAATATTATAGAATACCCATATCACATTGATGGTGTTATCTTAAATAATGAGCTTTTGGTTAAAGATCTTGGTGTATGGCTTGATCGATCGCTTACTTTTAATGAGCATATTCAAAATATTGTAAAAAAAGCTAATCAATTATTAGGTTTTATAATTAGATCTACTAAAGATTTTACGGATTTGAATGTGTTACGACATCTGTATATAACAATTGTGAGGCCTTTATTAGAATATTGTTGTGTACTTTGGAGACCATATTATAATTGTTATTCTTTAATGCTGGAACGCGTGCAGAAAAGATTTTTAAGAACGATCGCAGTACGCTTGGGGTACAGTTTTAATGAAGTCCCTTACGATTTGCTCTATATTCAATTTAAAATCAGTAAACTTGAAGTTAGAATGAATTGGTATGATGCATGCTTTTTACACAAACTACTCAATAATATGATAAATGTCCCCGAACTCCTGTCAGAAATTGATTTTAACGTTCCAAGTAGGCTTACGCGATCTAATAATATCTTTTCTATACCGTTTCAACGAACAGTTTATCTCTTTAACTCACCGATTACACGTTGTACGCGTTTAATAAACACATATGCAGATTTCTATGATCCATTTTTCCATTCAATTAATTGGCTTAAGCATTTAGTACTGAATTAATTTTTCCTCATTTAATAGTATATAAGAGCTTGAAATTCTAGTTAAGACATATTGAATTAGTATCTGAAGTTTTTGTTTTCCTATTTTGTATTTATTATCAACCTTACTTTTATTTAATTTTTGTATATTGGGTTTTCCCGTTTGAATAAAATAAAATAAAAAAAAAAAAAAAAAAAAAAAAATTTTGATCAATGCCTAATTCGGACATATACTTTAAGTTGATAGAAAGTGGAGTAGGACCGGCTACCCCTACCTCCCCTAGAAAATTATATTCAGCCATATCTTTTGATAGAATGTCGTAAACAACTTCAAATTAGTATCAAATTTTAGCTTTTGGATGCCTTCATAACATGTTAACACTTTCCCGGACACAACGTCTATAGACGTCCAATTTTGAGCATTTGACCATACAAATCGTGTCAAATTTTGGCGTTGTGTCCGGCAATGAGTTAAAGATGTCGACCTATCTATATCTTCCCTCCCCTGCAATAAACATGAAAATTTCTTCTAGGTCTGTACATGGGTATAGGGTATACACTCATCGTGCTATTCGCGGTCTCGTTTCGACTATCTTTGGACTGCGTGTAACTGTAAAAGTACTGATTTTATTTATCGGACACCCTGTTTAGGGCAAAATAAATTAGGCTTCTATAAACGTCCGTGTACAAAAAAAAATAATGTATCGCGCTAGATCTCTGCAACCTCACATTAACATACCTTGATCATACAAATACATACCATTCCATTTACGGATTACATTTAAATAGAATTTCTCATTTCACAGCTTCCTGTCTACGCTCTGGATAGTGCCCTGGAAAAAAATACACATGCAGCCAGACTCTATCTAAGTTTGAATCCATGGGTGTGCGATTGTAAGTTCGCGATGCGATTTCGTGAACTTTTAATGAAATATCATCGAATAATACGTGATTCTAGCAACATTACCTGTAAATATATCGAAGGTGATGATAATTTTATGACGGAAGTATTAACATTGGAACGAAATGATGTTTGTAAATTACCAAAAGAATCTAAGATTTTACCATTGGATCTTCTGAATGGTGTACTCGCAACACTTATACTATTAGTTGTAGGGAAATTAGGTTACGACTATTATCACTATAGAAAGTCGGGAAAGTTACCGTGGATTGTTACGAAATTGCCATAGTGATCAGAAAAAACGTACATTGTACTCATTTAAATGCAATGTTATATATGTATATATATTTAGGAATTTATTTAAAAAAAAGTATTATTTTACAATAATATGATGATTGTTATGGTATGTATAGTATGAAGTAAATAATGTTTTCGGATAATGGATTACGATTTCATACCATTTACAAATAAAGGAAATTATGTTTATAACTGGAATGTTTTTTCTTGCTTAAAAGTCTACAAATTTAGGAGCTCTTCATTACCGTAACTCCTAGTGGAATATGGTGCATTGATGACTACCGTGTGTAGTCACGACAAATTTAGGAGCAAGTGGTTTTTATTAAATTATTATTATAATCACCTGAGATCAACAATGATTATTTGTTTAAGCAGAAACATGTTCACAAATCATATTTATGAATTGGCAACCAATTTGGCTAAGGAAGTGATGTTCGTCCAGAAATGAAGTGAATCGAGAGGTAGATAACGCTTTAAGGTTCGTGCATGCTTGTCGAAGCCGATGAGCTATCCTCATCGATACAATTGGCGGTCAAGTACATTGACAATGGGAATGACACGCGTTTCTTGTAGAGAAAAGAATTTAAATTGATTCTAAATTAAATTTAAATAATTTAAAAATATGGTAAAAGTGTTTAAATATATTAAATGCACATTTGATTATTTACGTACTTCTTAAATTAACATGTACCAGACTATACATTTTTTAAACAGCAGATAAATAGGAACCACACTTAACTTAAATAGAATTTAGTTGCATTCATTACAACAAATAAATTTAATTTTTCTTTGGCGGAAATAATAACATTGCAATAGATATATTAAAAGTTAAAAGGATGTGATTAAAATGAAAGAATCTTCTATGAAAATATTGCACCTTTTAGGAAATATGTCAACCAAAATAATTTTGTGAACAAATGCAAAATATTTGATCTACGTCTAATCAACTACAATACCATTCTACTGCTTTACTAACATGGTCTAATATTCTGGGACAATGTAGATATCATTTCTACTTATATAAATAATTTAAAATGTGAATGCGCTTAAACTTAACTTTTTATTTATCGACATTTAAGCTACCATTTTAGGTATATAAAAAATCACGATGCTTCACATAAAAATTCGGCAATATGTATATATATAAACATGTAATACGAGCGGAACTTTAAAGCCACCGCAATATTAATTGTCTGTTCATTGCACGTAACTAAAGTGCCTATTATGTAGTTAAGGTTATCCTTGTCGGTAAGCCCTGTATAATTTAGTATTGTGTATCGGTGTGATACATGTGCACAATAGACGAATTAGAATAGAATAAACGCATGATCACGTTCCAGACGACGTTTTGCCCGTAAAGAAATTGTCCCCATTGTATCAGCTGGTGGTGGTAGACCATTTTGCGGATTAGCCAGCTGTTTGTAGAAGACTTCATTGCGTCCGTATTTATATCCGTAAATAACACTATCGTCAGTTCTATATAAAATTGTAGGAATTAATGAATTACACACAATAGAAGAAACATTGTGAACTCACCTTATTAATAAATCAGTTACCGGATTAGCTCGATGTAAGTCACTATGCAAATATTCTAATGAAATGAGATCAACCGGAGACCATGGACCTCCGCGTTGCATTGTATCCCATTTCGGATCAACACAAATATAACTATAGCCTCCTTCGCTTTTATCTCCGTCCACGTTAACGTTCAACGTCTGATTTAAATTGACTTCGAGACGTGCCAATTTCGAAACGCACGTATCAAACTGCAAATAACATAAATAATAATTATATATTTGAATGCTTACACAAATATTTACCATAGCCTGCACAAGATCCTGCTTCTTTCCGGCTCCTTCTTCCATCAACAACAACAAAGTCATATTTTGTTGTCCACACACATACAATTCAACTTTCTGATATTCACTTTCTGCACCGCACGGAATCGCACCATCATCGGTTTTCAACGATTTTCTTCGAACTCCTTTCTGACTATCCAACGGGGTGGCCATTTCTATTCCCGGGGTGGCATCCCAACTACCAAAGCCACTTGATTTTTCATCGGTCGAAGCCATTATTGAAAGCTTCGATATAAGTGGAGTTAGTTGTATGCCCGACATTTTCTTCTTCTCAAATATGTTTGTTGAATTCGTGACGGTGTCTTCATTGAGTGACTTTAGCGGAAGCGACAATGATTTTCTCATAGTTTTGCTGTCTGTACCGTTATTCTCGACATTCTGTTGATTTTCAATGTTGGCATCTACATTTTCACTAACATCATTTTGTTTTTTCGACAAATTTGCCTTTCGGTTACTATCGAATTCTCGAAAATCGTCCACTAAACGTCCCATTTTCTTATCGTTTCGAATGTCCTCGTCGCACGATTTGTAGTACGATTCCAGAAATTCATGAAAAAGTGATTTCGAAATAGGTCCACCCTCACTGTTAAATATAGGATATGTTGGATCGGCTATTGTGCGACATGAATTCTTTCGCACAACATCATCAACAAAGTCCGGTGTACTTGTACCTTCGGCCTCAACTTTTCCAAAACTAAAACTGAATGCTCGTAAGCTAAATCGCCGCGTCATACGTTTAATCGAATCCTGAATATCGCTGAAAGAATTTCGTCTTTCATATGTCTGTTGATTTCGCATGAAATTTGAAAAGAAGTCCAATTTGGATGGTGTTTGTGGCGAATCCGTTGACTTTACGGGAATCTCTGCAGCCGATTCGACTTTAGTTGGCGACTTCTTAGCAGTTCCATTGCAGTTTTTCCCGTCATTTATTGCCGTCTCCACGGGATTGGCACATATCGACATAACGTGACCGTGTAGAATTTTATTTTCCGTCATGGGCGTCGAACAAACGCTCGTCCGACCTATGAATTCCGGATAACTATCAGTCTCATCGAAATTGATCGAAGCAAATCCACTTTCAGGAATATCTTTTGCAGTGGCATTTTTAAATTTCAGTGGCAAGTTATTCGGACGAATGACATTCGGTTTCGATCGTACATAGCCGACATCAGCAGATGGCGGCGGCGCATCACAAGTACTTTCTTCGGGAATGTTGGTAAAGATCAAGGATTTATCACGTTTAATTTTACGTTTGTTATATTGATGGGGCAGAACACTGTGCGATACGGTTTGCATAACAACACTTTGAGCTTTTTGCGCGTCGTGAACGAGCTTACGATAGTCTTTATTGGATACATAAACGACAATTAGTTGCACACCGATTGGTACGTAAAAATCTGCAACAACTGGTTCGGCTGTAGATTTTATTCGATATGGGTCGGTAAGTACAAGATTTTTGGTTATCTCCGGCGATAGTTGTGTGGCTACGACTCTGAAAAAATTGTAAAATGTTAGCCATTGCATAACAAAAAGATTTTCAGACTAGTACGTACTTGTTATGATAAAGAATCGTGCCTCCCAGTATTCCTTTGGTTTGTTGACAGCTTTGCAGTGTCTGAATGGCATCCAAAAATATATTACTTGCGCTCTGAAAAGCCACAATTAGTGATATATACGTTCTTCTCGGAAACAAATCAATGTGACTCTCACCTTTGGTAACCGCAATGTGGGCACATTTTGAAAAACATTACCGTTATACTGTAGAATTGGCAGATATGTCTCGAAAATATGATAAAGTTTTTCAGATAAATTTTTGTACTGTCCATTGTTGGTAAATTGATCATAGATGGTTTGAACGTCACGATGAAACAGTTTTACTAACGAGGTAAGTAAATTTGCTCGATGCTCTAATAAGGATTCGGGCAAATTGCGATCCGTACCAACAGCCTTAAAATACAAAGTAGAAATTAGCTTGATCTCAGTTGTTCCTGATCATGGCTCTACTACTCACAAGTATGAATCGTCCAAATTCTTTTAGGACGAATTTTCCATTTTGTAATGCAACAATCTTTGGCTTGAAGAATGTGTCATTTAGGAAGTGTGTTGTTCCCATTAGCTGCCCGCACAATGACAATTTTTGAGTATCGGATACCCAACTGGGATGGAAGTATAGAACCGCCTCGACGGGATCATCTGATTCACTCTTACAACACTCAGTGTCGTAGACAAATACTATCATAGTTTCTCTGTATGTACAAAGTAATGAATGAAAACAAGCATACGAATAAAATCATTGTAGGGATGCGAATAAATATAATCATTCAAATAACCAAGAGACAAAAAGATAATGTTTTTAACTTAATGAGGTTAGTTAACACATAGCAATATATATTAATTTAATAAAAAGCTAAATTAGACATTTCCCCAACAACAATGCAATTTTGTACATGCGTGTTTTAAAATAGGGTACATCTGTTTTAACAAATTTTTATTTAACGTAATAGAAAACAATTTAAACATGTTTAGAACAATTTGTATAGCAAATATACTTATTAGTTTACTAAATATACAAATTTATGTCAAGTACATACATGCATGCAAACTCAATTAAGGAATAATATGTATACGATGTTCCGGTGTTATTATTATTATTATCTCCGGATTCGCGGATTCCCTATCGATCTATCTTTTTTGTCCATAATCAAGGGACCGAACAATCTAGGAAAAATTCAGAGATATTTGTTTTTATGCCGCACGATGGCCATATTTGGTTTACTTTTCTTCGGCTATAAGTAAAGATTTAAATCTTTATCTTTCAGATAATTCAACAATAAATCCACTTTCTTACAATGTTGCCTTATCAAGACCATATGCTAAAGTAATATTTTTCTTTCGATTTGCAATGCAAGTGCCATGGAAATTGGCCGGATACCAAAGTCGAAATAATAATTTGAATATGTAGTAGTTATGAAATTGAGGCAGCCGGTGGATATATAAGCCTAGGCGGACATTCCGTGATGCATTTTCGCAGCTTGGTGTAAACATTACAAAACGCTCTTAACCTCATCGAACCTTAAGGACCTTAAGAATAGTATGCGTTTGGTTCCTTTGCGATGTTTTTTTTTCTTTTTGGGTCGACTGTAACTTCTGAACGCAGACATCTAGGACTTTTAAATTTAGGCCATATGTGCGCCGTAACAGGCTCTACATCTAGCAATTAATCACCTTTATATCGGGTGTCCAGAAACTGCCGCATAAATGCACCGGATTGTGATTCTTCTTGTGATTTCCAGCAAAAAAGTTGTATGGAACATACCTCCTTAGCTTAACCCTTTAGCTGCCTCAGGCTTTTGAAGATTTTTGAAAAAATAATTTTCTTGTACGACTAAAACTTTAATATAAAAAAAATAAATAAAATAAGATGATTATTACCGAGGCTAATTTCGGGCGCAGCCGAAATTTGAATACCCGCACCATTTGAATGAAATTGCAGCTTCTTTTGTTTTAAAAAATTTCTACCGCAGCCCTATGACGTGTTCCGATTCCATCTGTTCCTGCATCCGTTGATGCTAATCCAGGAACACACTTAGATTAATTTTGGCTCAAATTCAAAAACAAAAAAAGTTTTTCTTACAAGAACCTAATATTTGGGGATTGATATGTATGACAGCCCTACGACGTAATGTTCCGATTCCATCCATTCCTAGAGATGTTTTGAGGCTTTTCACACACATTATGTGAAAAGTTTGATTAAGATAGGTTCACAAAGAAAAGTTTTTCTTAGAAGTACCTAATTTACATGTGTTGGTTTGTATGACAGTCCTATGACTTAGTGTTCCGATTTCATCTGTTCCTATATATGTTTCTTACTAAGAACACATTTGGATGAAGTTTGCTTAAGATTGGTTCATAAAAAAAAAGTTTCTCTTAGAAGAACCTAATTTCCTGGGGTTGGTCATACAAGATGACAGCCCTATGACGTAGTGTTCGGATTTCATCCGTTCCTAGATATTTTTTGAGGCTTTACTTGGAACACATTTGGATAAAGTTTGGTTAAGGTCGGATTAAAAAGGAAAAAGTTTTTCTTAGAAGAACATAATTTTCAGTGGTTCGTTTGTATGGCAGCCCCATGACGTAATGTTCTGATTCCATCCGTTCCTAGATATGTTTTGAGGCTTTACTAGGAACAATCTTGGGTGCAGCTTGGTTAAGATTAGTACATAAGGAAAAAGTTTTTCTTAGATGAACCTAATTTTCAGGGGCAGTCCCATGACCCCATGGTCCGATTCCATTCCTTCCGACATATATACAGTGTATACTAAAAAGAAACCTCTATACCAAATTTCAGCCCGATAGCTTCACTACTGAGGGACTAGTTTGCGTTGCAACAGACGGACAGACAGACAGACGGACACACTGACCAATAATATATATACTTTATATAGTCGGAGGTGCTTCCTTCTGTGCGTTGCAAACTTCATGACAAAGTTAATATACCCTTTGATCACCTCACCTTGGCCGAAGTTGGAGAAAATTGAGATGGAAAAACAGATTGTTTTTGGGTCAAATCACAAAAATTTGACTTTGAAGTTCGGTCAAAACCAAACCTTTTATCCGATTTTAGTGCCGTTAGTTTTGTTTTTTAGGTGTTGGCTGTAATAATCATCTTATTTTGCTATTCTACCTAGTCTAGCTTTGAAGATATTGAAGTTTTAGTCGAACAAGAAAATGTTTTTTTAAAAAATCTTCAAATGCCTGTGGCAGCTAAAGGATTAAGCTAAGGGGGTATGTTCCGTACAACTTTTTTGCTGGAAATCACATCCGGTGCGTTTATCCGGCAATTTCCGGACACCCTGCATATAAAAAAAAAATTGAAAGTTGACCGTAAACCGCCAGCAAAATCGTTGATTATAGCCGGCTTAAAAATGTTTATAAGTTGGTTCCTTTATATAAACACCATTGAGAAGACTTAAGCGAGTAAGGAACTCCGCCTGGTCTATGTCCTTGTTCAGTTTTAGACCCTTCTGTGTGCAATACTTGGTCTGGAAAGCGATTGCCATTTTCTATAATAAAAATGGAATTGATTTTGCCCAAAACATAACTCATATAAATTGATCTTAATGGGATTTGTAGGCCAAGAATATGTTTTCTTTGAGTACTGTTGCGTATTCATTTGACGTACGATGTACATCCGCTCCCCGGGTTTCTTTGATAAATATACGCAACCAGCGTCAAGCTATCATATATGAAGACAGGCGCAATGCGCGTGATGTTGACAAAGTTCTGTTAAGCCCGGCGCTTAGTGGGACCAAAGTGGAAAAAATTCATAAAATCAATATTTTTTGAGAATAGACATTAGAATTTCTTAGTTTCTTTCTGCACCAAAAAATCACCGATATTTTTCCCGGGAAGAAACGAGACCGAGTTCTAATCCTACCCTACCCTATACCCATGTTCAATACTCCAAAGCATATTTTCGAAAAAATAATTATATTCCAAAAATTCAAAAAACATCACAAATTGACGGACTTCAACCCGGCGACCAAAACACAATATAATTGCAAATTATTTATTTTATTTTCTGTCCCTATTCTGCCTATATTAGTTCTCGTATTCGATAACAAGCCCGAACCCGTGTTTTTATTAGGTATGTTATTTTTGGTCAAATAACAGGCTTGATGCTTGATTACCGGTTGACACTATGCTTATCTACAGCATAGTTTTTCGTCAATGAAAAAGGTAGATGCTCAAAAAGATTTATCCCTCTAATGCTATGGGCTCAAAATGAACGCTGCCATGACCAGGACTTCAGCATAAATCCAAAGCGGAATAAGATTTCGGGACAGGCTGCCGAAAAAAGTAGTAGCTTGGATAGAAATGTAATATTCAACAGTGAAAATGTATATGCAATCCAACATCAAGCCTTTATATCTGGTGTATGGTGTAGTTTCTTTCGTTTAGCTGTGCCGAAAGGAGCAGTCACCGTGTTTCAACTTAATCTTGTTTGCTGTTGGTCGTCGCTCTCGATCGAGATGTGGGGGAGACACTACCGTTTATGTTGCGGTATAGCACACAGTTATAATGGAGGTTCGCCAGTGGGCACAGCCGGGAACTGGAAGGCCTACATCAAGAGGAATATGGACAGATCTATGAGTGTGCGAACGGATCTATAGGTATACTAATGTAATACAGATGGGTCCTGTTTGCACAATATTCAGAAAGCTTTTCCATTGTATTGAATGGAATTTTTGTTTATTTTGCATTGTTACGCCATATTTTGCTTGGTTACGCCATCATAGATTGAAAAAATCATTGCGCAGTTGCATACTGCGTAAATGAGCAAAAGATAGCATAATTATGCGAATTAAACAAAAAAATTCATTCAATATAATGGAAAAGCTTTCTGAAAATTGTGTGTGTCTTCTCTATGCGATAAGACTAACCATTCGATACGAATTTTGAGAGAATGGACCCTTATCTAGTGGCTATCGGCTGTTTAGTCTTATCATAGACGCACACCATTGTCCGATAGCTTCAGTACAATGCCATTGGGTAAATTCACATTGTAAGACGAAGCCGGACGGGTAAACTTGCAAGACAAGAACCATCGTTCTTACAATGTGTAATGCACAATGCTTGTCTGCTGGTCACTACAAAAGCTCTCGCCGTCCGTTTGTTTGTGCTAATAAACGGACGGCGAGAGCTTTTGTAGTGGCCAGCAGACAAGCATTATGCATTTCAGATTGTAAGGACGATGGTTCTTGTCTTGCAAGTTTACCCGTCCGGTTTCGTCTTAGAATTTGAATTTAGCCATTCTCTCAAAACTCTTATAGAATGCCATTCAATATAATGGAAAAGCTTTCTGAATATTGTGTGTCTTCTCTACGCGATAAGACTAACCAGCCGACAGGTACTGAATAAGAGCTATCAGAAACCCGCCCAATGTGTATTGTATCAAATTGAATGTTGGTTTACTTTCCATAGTTACGCCATATTTTGCTTGGTTATGCCATCGTGTGAATTTACGTAATGATTCTACTGTATATGCAAACTAGAAAAAATCATTACGCATTTTCATATGATGGTGAAACCAAGCAAAATATGGCGTAACTATGGAAAGTAAACAAACATTCAATACAACGTATAATTGCCGTGTATTTGACATTAGTTGTGACTTGTGAGTATAAATTAATGAGTGAAAGTATACAAAAAAGGCAAAAATATACTTCTGCTCTCGTGACGACTGCACACGAGAGCAGGAAAAGTATATGTTTGCCTACATTCTGCATAGGCCGTATGAATACTAATGCCGGAAATAAGATGGATGCAGAAACAGTAACAGCAGCAGCAATGATAATGCAGTCCAATGAAATTTAAATGAGTGACGTCATGTTGCAACAGCTATAAAAAGATTTTGCTGCCAACATGACGTCTCCCATTTAAAATGCATTGGACGTTTCTGCAGCTGTTGCTGCACCCAGTCTGTTTCCAGCATAATACTCATACTCGAACTTCGCAAAAAGGTTAGTACTAGAGAGAAGTAAAGCTTGAAAGTAGCCCGCCCAAGAATGGTTCCCGGATTTTTTTTGAAAGTACCCCAATTGGCGTAATAAAAGCACTAAAGTAATTTTTGGTGAGACCAATGCTGAAAACATTTTGTGCCTGCCCCATAATTATCCCCTTTTCTCGAGAAATACACGTCGAATCGGAACGGCAAAAAATTTAAGGTAATATTTGGTCACAGGTTCCAAATTTGGGGTCAAAAACAAGAAAGAAATTTGAATTGCTAGCCCAAGAGTGGTAACCTAGTTTTCTCCGTTTTCTCCATAAGTTCCATGGCTCCGATAAAACAGTATTTGAGTGAGGTTTACTTGGAATAATTTAATCAAAGGTTTGGGAAATTTGTGATGCTAAAAATGTTTCTTAGAAGAACCTAATTTGGGGGTTTAGGTTTGTATGGCAGCCCCATGACCCCATTGTCCGATTTTGCCGATTCAAGCATACAAACTGCCTGCAGCAAAAAGAAGCATTTGTACAAAATTTCAGCATCATAGCTTTTAAATTGGCCGAGTAAAACGCGTCCCAACAGACAGACAGACGGACAGACTGACATCGGCCAATCGACTCCCCAAGTCATGCTGATCATATATATATGTATATTTTTTATATGGTCGGAGATGCTTCCTTCAATGCGTTTCAAACTTCATGACAAAGTTAATATACCCTTCCACTCAATGAGCGAAGGGTATGACAAGAAAGTAATTTGGATTGCTGGCCCAAAAGTAACCCAGTTTTCTCCGGAAATAACCGTCAACCGCGGAATCACTAACACAATTTTGGGCAGCTGATTCCAAATTTTAAGTAAAAAAATTTGTCTGTTTTGCTCGTCCTACAGCGGTACACCGCTTCATGCATGCATATTCCACTCCTCCACCGATACCATACGGTAGTTCATTTGAAACTTAAATTCCCAATCCGTCAATACTAAACAACTCAATAATTTATAAAACACCTACACCATAAATAAAACAGGTCGAAAAGGATAAATTTTGTTTCCACAAAAACACAAATAGGCAATTATAGTTTTTACTCATATCATACTATGCCAAATACGATATTAAAATAACACCCCAGCACAAAATGTTATTTCAGGTATCGTATTCGGAGAGAAATAACAGACTTTTGAATTTAATGACAACTGAAATACGATATAACATCGTATTTCAATATACGAACGCGAGCATGAATCCCCCTAATATAATTGCAAATTTTTTATTTGTTAAACGTCCAGATAATTATGTAACTAATAATTGTCCTGAAACTTGGAACTGCTACAAGAGCCATTCGCACTCAACATCCAAATCAAATTTAAATTCCTAAGTGCCGAACTTTTCATAAAACTTCATTGGAATAAATGCCTGAGTAAGTTTCTGCATTTCCCTGAAGAGTCCTTGATTTTATTCTAGGCAAATCGCATTGAACGAAGTATGCGTATGTGAGACATACGCGCGATCATCCTCGTCACGATAGACGTGCGCGCATCGGAAGGTTAATCTCCCCCTCCCCTTCCATTCTTTTCCTTCCGTTTTCACATAAGTTCCGTGGCGCCGATAAAACAATATTTAAAGGAGGCTTGCTTGGGATAATTGGACAAGTAAAAAAAAAAAATCTCTTAGAAAACTTTCTTGGAGGGAAGCGGGGGACATGGTCCCATTGTACAGTTCTATTTGCATTTAAATTGGTGGACAAATAAAAATACATTTTTTAAGAATTGGGATTGGGAGGATTGGGTTTGTATGGCAGCCCCATGACCCCATCGTTCGATTCCATCAATTTTTACAAATTTTATTTGACATCAATAGGGATCCATTTATATGAAGTTTGTTTCAGATTGGTTTTTAAACAAAAAAGTTTATCTTAGAAGGACTTAAATTGGGGGCTAGGTTTGTATGGCAGCCCCATGGTCCAGTAATCCAATTTCAGTGATGTTGTTCCTGCATCAATTCTATTTCCAGCAACATAAACAAACTTTTTACCGAATTATGGGTCGCACTGTTGATGCCATTCCATCGCTGGATACAAAATGGATTTTTTCCTATACAACAAAGCTGCTGATGAGAAAAAGGCTGATAACTGTAGATATTTAATGTTTAAGCATAATAGAGCTCATGGTTCTCATTTTGTGTACTTTTATCAACAATTGGAAGTCATCTACATAAAAACACATCGAACGAACACATTGTCTCTAATGAATCTCTTTACCAGGCTTCTCACGGCAGCGCTTATCTTTGCGAAGTGGCTCGATAATATTTCGATTAACAATAGCATTTCAACCGATTACATTCTACGAAGGCACGACTGCATTGAAAAATAAATTGTGGCGTGGCTAAATCAAAGACGTTGGCCCATAGACCCGACGTGTACAATCTACCAATAATTGGATCAACTTTCTTCGCTAGGTTTTGGTTAAATAACTTTTGTGGAATATGTATAGTGAAATTATACGGGGACGGACAATTTCTCGGCTTGTTTTCCCATGCTCACTAGAGGCGTATAGCTTCGCGGGTGGAAGGCACACCCGTCGAAATCAAATACTAATGGGCAGTATCGGGTATCTAAGTGGAAACCATGCGAATGTGCCCTATATCTTTAGTTTTACAGAGATGATTCTGAAATACATAGATTTCACACAATAACATGTTACAGATTACTAGAATATCTTCAGTTACATCATGCTAAAATTACACACATAGACAAACCTTTTTCTAAAACGAGCTAGACTAGTCAACGAACGGGATAGGGAGGACATTTGTATCATCATTCGTCAGCTCTATATGTACTAAAAGGATAATGATGGAACTGGGGTAGGAGGACACTCTGGTTAAATCATGCGAAACATCCTTTATTTCTGTTTTTGTATAACAATCATGCAGTTTACCGGAAGCGAAAACATATCGAAATTATCTCTTCTTACTTGGCCATGGTTGATTTTTGTAGGAAAAACGAAAAATCGTTTTCAATAGGAAGTGGTGCAAAAAGACGATGAGTGCAGTTGGATTCTGGTTTGATTTCGGGGTGAGCAGGACAGTTTTGTGTGCCGAAGTGTTGAAAATGTAGATAATCGCGAACTAGTTTTGCCTCGTTCACATTATGCTTTTGTCCGGATAGTTTACACACAAGACAGATATGCTATCACCGTGAAATGTAAATACGCACAAAACAGATCCGTACGTAAAAAAAAACAGCAACCGCGACAACCTCTGCAAACTGCGTACGACGACGACGCACTGGAATTGTGGAATTCTGAAAGACACTTTGCGTTTTGTTGACAGATCAATGCAGCCAAGGGTTGTGCTTGCAAGTTCTCCACATCGATTCCGATGTTCCGATTATTGTGCATTCAAAAGAGGCAATGGAACAGTGTCACATTTTCTAATAGATTTATTGAACCGCACATCCACGTAACCATTACTAGATTGCGACGCACTAAACAAATGTTGATTCTATAAATAACATTTCAAATTATCCGGGCACCAAAACAGCAAACCATTTTCCGTAAACGAGTCTCGATTAAATAAGCGATGGAAAAGTTCCAAGCTGCATCACTTTCCAACGCACCCACTTCAACCAACAGCTGTTTATTAATGTGTGATACGTCAGCTTATGTCGTGGATGTTGTCTGTCAGCTTGTTCTGCGAGGAAAATGTGAAAATTTCTCTAAAGTGAATTGTCGTTGGTTTAAATAACGTGTGATTGTTTAGTAAGTTGTGTCGCGACACCGCGCCTTTAACTGTCTCGTTCGCAATCATAAAAGGACGACGAAAATGTCTCTGCCGGGCAATGGAATTTTCGTCGTCCGTGGCGAGATGTCAACAGTCATGACAGCCATGAAACGGGGCGCTCGCTGGAATTCCACATCTTATCATGTAAGAAATTTGTTACCAATATTGAACGTATGAGGTGCATAGAATCGTCGCTGAATCAATGATTTCTGCTTGCAGGACGAAGATCAGGATGGACTCATGAAACAATTTGTGGAGTTGAAGCAAGTGCTCAATCAAATTGAAGACCTTAAACTTATCGATCCAAGTGTTTTTCTTGGGCCTTTCTTGGACGTCATACGAACTGAGGAGACAACTGGAGCTATAACCAGTCTGGCATTGGCGGCTGTAAATAAATTTTTGTCGTATGGATTAATTGGTAAGTTGAATTGGGGGCTTGTGTTACGAGGTCTTGCTCAGTTTGAAATATGATTACGACGTGCTACGTAAAGTGTGCTATGTTGTCCATTTATCAAGCAATCACTGAAAAATTAATGAATTGGTGTTGACATTTAAAAGGTGTTATCCGCTGAGAACTCTGAGATCAGACGACAAGTTAAAGACTATAGGAGGGCAAAATGCAACATTCGTCTCAATTGGAAACCTTGATGTTGATGTCACAGTGGTCGACAGCACCAACCACCACCATCAGTCAAGTCAGGAAATGTGGTCTGTAGCATCTGCATGTCCGATGCTCTGCAAAAGTCGTAATGCTGGGCTCAAGAGTCAAGATAAACGCTGCCTAGACCAAGAACTTGTGCTCTGATCTAGGGAGGCAGTCATCCTGCGTCTACCTCGCATTCGTCATTAGAAGTACCTGAGCCTAATGGCCATAACCTCCTTCCCTTGCGGGACGACGAGATTTATCCGACTAATAGCCGGAAGGGTGTTCTCCGCCGGGATGCCTCCCTTTGGAACTCCACCTTGGGATGCGACTCTAGCTGGCCGGGTTGTCTAACAACCACAACCCCCTCGAGTCCAACGCCTAGATGGGTAGAGACCATGGTCCCTTGGGTACGCCCATCCCCGAGGTACAGTATTCGCTAAAGATTTCTCTATAGCAGGTGTGATCCTCTCTTGGCCCCCTTTCGGAAGACCTAACGAATTCGGCATGCCTCCGCAGGATCGTTAAACCTGTTTACTACTCGTCGGCTTAAAGCAGACTTGTGGCGCTACTGTTCACATTGGGGCGGCCCCCATCCGTTTACTAAGCAGCAATTTGATTCGGGCCGTGTGGTCATCAATCCACAAACTAGCTAGGTATAGGCGCAAAGGCCATTCTCCCTAATTAGCCCCTTCAAGGCTTGGGTTATGCGAAGCCGCCAGCTCCGAGACTGGACACGTACGCTTATGATCTTATGATCTAGGGAGGCAAGCGAAATTTATGTTTTGGGCTGGCAGTCGAAAAAGTTGATGAATTCTGACCGTCACAGCAGATGGCAGCCCGGACGCTGATGTGCAATCTCGTATCAATAAGGCTTGGACCTTATGCTTGCCTTCTTAACTTTTCTGGCTAAAAAACAATTCCAGGCGCACCAAAATCCGAATCTTAGATTTAATTGTGAAGTCAGTGCTTCTATATGGCTGTTCTACGTGGAAGATGACCAAGGAGATAAGAACTAAGTTGCAAACTTCCGGGATTAGTGTCTACGACGCATGCTACAAATCCGCTGGCCGTAGATTATTTCGAATGATGATCTCCTAAACGTCACACGCCTGGGTTGGACAGGCACTTCTGGCAAAAGGCGAAAGTTGCAAGGGATAGGTCATACCCTCCGAAGAGGGCCGACAAATATTGCTAAACAGGCCCTAGATTACAACCCCCAACGAGCCAATGCA
Source organism: Microchrysa polita (assembly GCA_949715475.1). NCBI lineage: Eukaryota > Metazoa > Arthropoda > Insecta > Diptera > Stratiomyidae > Microchrysa > Microchrysa polita. The sequence continues at coordinate 165,441,777 of OX454415.1, forward strand.
AGACGCCGTATTGGACAACCAAGAAATACGTGGAGAAAATCGTTTGATAGCGAGGCTGCTTCATTAAACAAAAAATGGCCAGACATAAAGACGATGGCGTAGTCAATGCCCTATGTCCCACAAGGAGTTAACAGGAAGCAGGAAGAGAACTTCTGCATATCCACAGCAGTTTCCAGCTATCCTTCAAGTTAAAAAGCCAATGGTAATCCCCTGCTGGGCCAATATGGTTTTCTAAATATGATGTGGCTTCAATGCACATCACCGCCTAAACCAAACCTCGGTAACGACACTAGGGTTGGGGCATTCGGTAGCTCAGTGGCAGAGATGTCTATCTCTGAGTTACCGGTGCGTGGTTTCGAATCCCGCTGTGACCCATGGATGTTTGTGTTGTCCATAAAATGCTCCTACGGCAGCCGGTTCTTCGATGTAAATCGTCCCGGAACTACCCGTTGCTAAAAACGGCCAAGAGCTGCCAAGACCCCCTTCGATTCAAGAGAAAAAAAATCTCTTGAATCGCTACAACAACAGCACTAGGGGTAACATCATCGCAGGATCTCTAAATAACGGCAAACCCACTGATTTCGGAGGAAATGCAAGTCAACGCTATTAAATCTGGCAACACCAATATCGACCCTATTAATGTTTATGTTCCACCTGTATCCAGTTGTAGCTCTTGATACAATTTTCGATATTGGCCCACTCCTTATTGGACAAAAACTATGGCTCTCTCCTCTGATGACCTTCCTATCGTTATGATAAACCAGCCGAGTTGCCGAAGTCAGAATCAAAATGGCGTGCGCTTATCAACCAAAAAAGTTTCACTGCGTTTATTACGGCGAAGTTCCTTCCGTTATGTGTTCCAACAGGTGTAAGAAAGGTCGAAAAGAATATTAGGAACGCCATTGTCAAAGCGACAGCACGCTTTATTCCGATAGGACGTATCCTTAATATTCGACCATATTTTTCATCCGCTGCCGCAATGTTAGCAGACGAACAGGACAAGGATTGTCCCCTGTCTCAAACCGGGTAAAAGCGCTGGTCTCGGTGAATCCTACCGACCCATAACAATACTTTCACCTGTCGGAAAGACGCTAGAGGCCCTTATTCACCCCACTCTTGTTAAGCATGCTAAGCTAGAACCTCACCAGCACGGCTTCAGGAAAATGCATAGTACCACCACAGCCCTCGATGCGATCACTACACGCATCCATCCGTAATGGGCTAAACCACAGACGTCCTTGCCACAGAACGATTCTTGTGGCAATTGACCTAACGAGTGCTTTTGACAATGTCAATCACTCGATGCTTCTCGCTAACTTACTGAATATGCATATCCCTGCTCAAGAGATCCGTTGGATTGCAAACTATCTAGCTGGTCGGCATTCCTTCACTGAGTTTCGTGGCAAACGTTTTAAGCTTAGGAAAATCAAATTAGGAGTTCCACAGGGTGGGGTACTCTTCCCCACTCTGTTCAACATCTACATGTCCGGCCTTCCTACACCACCGGAAGGAATCGAGGTGATTTCCTACGCAGACGATTGCACCGTACTCGCCACCGGGGAGGATAAGGATGAAATGCGCCTCCAAATTAATCGCTATCTCGGACGATTACAGGCTTTCTTCCAAAGCCGAAATCTCACCATCTCCGCGTCTAAATCTTCTGCGACATTTCTTACCACCTGGTCGGTGGATTGTCGGTGGGAGGTTGATGTACGTATTGGCAACAATCCAATTCCTACTGTTGCAAATCCTAAAATTCTCGGGCTCCATTTAGAGAACATGATGATGTCAGCTCATCACGCAGCATCCGTTTGTGAAAAGATGCGCAGTAGGAATAAAATCCTAAAAGCACTAGCTGGTAGCACCTGGGGCAAGGATAAAGCAACCATGCTAGTCACATACAAAGCGGTGGGTCGAGCAGCTGCTGATTATGCAGCCCCAGTTTGGTCACATAGTCTATGTGATACAAACTGGTCCAAAATTCAGGTCTGCCAAAATGCTGCTCTACGCACAGCGACAGGTTGCCTCTTGATGTCTGCCCAGGATCACTTACATCAAGAGACAAAATTGATGCCATTACGTGACCACAATCTCCTACTGTCCAAACAATATCTTGTTGGTTGCTACCGTGAGAATCATCCCAACAACAGTCTCATGGACCGAATTCCTCCACCACGACATGTCAGGCGTGATTTGCGAGACCTAGAGAGAGAGGTGCAGGGATACAAGAGGGACCCTTACGACGATGATGCATACCGAGCTGCCATCGCTGAGATTCACACTGAAGAAGTGAGTCGGTCTATTGCGAGATTAGGTGCGAATAGAGTCCTCTCAGTGCGCCCTCCGCCCATTTCGCCTGAGGAGATTAGGCTCCCGAGAGCCACCAGAGTGACATTAGCTCAACTTCGGTCGGGCTTTTGTTCACGCCTCAATTCGTACCTTTCTCGCATAAACCCGGACATTCAAAACATCTGTCCAAACTGCGCTGGCGCTCCACACGATGTGGGTCACTTGTTTCAATGCCCAGCTGCGCCCACTGACTTAACCCCTATCTCACTGTGGGAAAACCCTATCGCAGCAGCTATGTTTTTGTCCCTTGACATCACGGACGAAAGCATCGACGAACCATAACTCGAATCCACATATATGCACAGCGGTTGCACACCTTTCTGCACCGCTAAAAGAAGAAGAACAGGACAATCGGCCCCAATCCGGCCGATCCCAGAAACCAGGAGCTCAACCCTGAAATGAAGCGACAAGTCAATAGCTACAAAAATGAACAATAGTTAAGGCTCGTGTTCGCCCCTCTCTACCTATTTTGAATAGACACGGACATCCAGAACATTTATCCCTGTTGAGAGGGAGAGTCTCAGGTTGTTTGACCACCTATTTCACTCAAAAACCCCTCTCCAAGGGCATTATGGAACCATTAATTGCAGCCAAGCGCATTATGGAATAATCTGATTTCAGTTGCTACGCTCTTGTCGCTTGAGAAGTAGGCGACAACGACGACGAAACTTAGAATACATCCACAGACATGCACAGCGGTTCACGTTTTTTCTGCACCGCTACAACAATAACATTTGCGAGGCACGACAAGATTCTAAACGGATTAAGTCTGCCAAGCAAGCCAAACCGTTCTCGTGACTCTTGATCGGTCGTAAGGCGTTTGACATTATTAGTCATCATAAGTGCCTGCTGATGGATCTTCATAATTCATATCAGTCGCTAGTCCTGCAACCTGCGTCGATTTTAGAGATGGGATATCTAAACATAGATAAATTATAGAAGCAGACCCACAGAGACGAGTGTTGTCCCCAACCCTCTTCAATCTCTAAGGGTTCATTCAAACGACGCGAAAACGGCTCGCAAGCTCGACACATACAAATGCATTGGCTTATATGCGAAGCTCATGACGAGCGAGAGCAAGCGAGAGCCGTCTCACTGTCAAAACACGGTTCGTGAGCCGTGAATTTGCGGGTTGTGGTGCACAATATGTGAAAACAAGTCTCGCTAGTTGTGTTTTGACATTTACAAATCCCTCCCACTACCCCCCCCCCCTCCCCTAATGTATTGTGAAAAAAAATCCCGTCAAAATACCCCTAAGACGGGATATTTAAAAGCGGTATTTCAAATTAGCGGGTTATTGAAATGGCGGGATATTAAGTTGGCGGGATTCCTATTGAGCGGGATTTTGAAAAGCGAGAATATGATTGGCGGGATATCGTAGCCAACCCACTGGACATGCCGTATACATTTTTATATTCTGAAAAGAAAAGATACGTCAACTTCAAGGCTAACTAGCAACTCTTAGACATGGATACTACACAGAGTAGTGGAAGAAAGACGCATCATCCCAGTACCCAAACCTGGTAAAGAGCATAACCTTGTAGAATCATACTGTCGGATTACGATTCTCTCCCCTGTTGCCAAAAAAACTGGAATCGCTGATACAACCGATACTTACGACGCATATAAATTTTGCGAGTCACAAACTTGGATTTAGCAAAATGCACACCAACACCACTGCACGGATCACGCTCAAGGTCTTGAATGGACTAAATCAGCCATAACCATGCAAACGCACCATCTTAGTAGCTCTAGATCTATCAAAGGCGTTTGATAGGCTGAATCATTCGCTTCTTCTGGAAGACCGTCGTAATACGTATATCTATTCCGTCGAATTGAATTGAAATGGGTCGTAAATTACCTTTCCAGTCGCCTGTCCTGTACGTAGCTCAGTGTCGGGAAATCTAACCTACGAAAAATCAAACAAGGCGTACCTCAAAGAGGAGTTCTATCTCTTATTCAACGTCTACATGTCAGGACTTCCCACTCCATCTGAAGGGATCGACATTATCTCATACGCGGATGATTACAGCATCATCGCAACCGGCAACAATATTCCAGCTATGTGTGCCCTCATTACTGGTTACCTGAAAGATCTTAACAGATTCCTTGTCAGTAAAAAGTTTATGCTAAAACATTGCTAATTTTTCCTCATTCCAGATCCGACACATCCCACAATTGCTGTTACTGTGGAAAATATCGCCGATGCTGTCACACATGCTCGCTTTATGGGAACGGATCAGGCATCCGACGCCGTAACATTGATGCGTGTCGTCGAAGTGATGCATACGTTAATTCGCAGTCCGGAAGGCAGTTCGCTCACGAACGAAAGTGTTTGTGAAATAATGTTGAGCTGCTTTAAGATTTGTTTCGAACCGCGACTTAACGAACTGCTTCGCCGTACCGCAGAACAAGCTCTCAAAGATATGGTCCTATTGCTGTTCATGCGCTTGCCGCAATTTTCGGAAGAGCGTCATCAATCCGGGCTGTTGCGAAAATTCAAAATGATGGCCGGCTCGATTGAGCATACAACGAAAAAACGAAAGTCGAAAGTAGCTCTCAAACAAAATGAACGTAAAACGAGTAATCCGCGCATAAGTACAATAAAAGCTGAAGAAAAACTGCTCACTGTTGAGGGTGAGACAAATCAATCGGCCGGGGAACAAGATCCGCATAGTCCGAATTTATTGGGACCGCCTACAAAGTCGGGTGTGTTAGCAACAACGCCCGCTACGCCTGGTGGGAATATTGTTGATATGCAAGGCAAAATTACGCAAACGCCTACGACTGCTCTAACTGAAGAAGAGCCCATCGAGCCTGTTCCACTGCAGGATGGCGAGGACAGTGCCGAAAATGATGCAGACGTCGAGGACGAGCTAGTGAAAGACGACGAGAAATTGTCTAGTAACGATGGGGAGTATGTAAACTCGGTTGGGGTTAGATTCACCCAACAAAATTCGGGCGAAATTGATGGATCCGCTTTGGCGCCGTACGGATTGCCGTGTATACAGGAGCTTTTCCGATTTTTAATTTTATTATGCAATCCAATGGATAAACAAAATACAGATGCCATGATTCACATGGGATTGGCTCTGCTAACGGTGGCACTGGAGGTTGGCGCTGACAATATCGGCAAATACGATACTTTGTTGTCCTTAGTTAAGGATGACCTCTGTCGAAATCTGTTTTCAGTAAGTATTTTCTGTTAATTCTAGAAAAAGTGCAATTTGACACATTTTTCATTTACAGCTTTTAAATTCCGAAAGAATTACCATTTTTGCTGCTGACTTACAAGTCTGCTTTCTGCTGTTCGAATCTCTGCGCTCTCATCTGAAGTGCCAGCTGGAATTCTATTTATGCAAGTTGTCGGAAATTATCGCAAGCGAAAATACCCGAATGCCATACGAAACGAAAGAGCTAGCCTTAGACAATTTACTACAATTGTGGCGAATCCCCGGCTTTGTGGGTGAACTGTACATAAATTATGATTGTGACTTGTACTGCACGGATATTTTCGAGAATATTACGAAACTCTTGTCCAAGACAACTATGTCGGCAACGAGTTCAGTCTACAGCATTCACATTATATCCCTAGAAACTCTAATCTCTGTGATTGAAAGCCTGGAAAAGAATTATCTAGCGGCTAAGGTCGGCGACAGTACCGTTTCGGCGATTGCAAGTCGTCATCATTCTCGCAATAATTCCGGCGTGGAAAAAATCACTATAGAGTCGGATGTGAATGCAAGTGGTGGTGAGGGATCGGTTATTGAAAATATCAATGCGTTTATGAAGCAAAATAGCTTTGACAATTCGCGAGTCGGAGCGAATTTAATTTCGAAAGAAGAATTGGCCGAATTGAAAAATAAGAAACATATACTGACACAAGGCACGGAGTTTTTCAATCAGCGTCCAGAAAAAGGCATCCAGTTTCTACAGGAGAATAATATTCTAAAGACGGAGTTGGATCCAAAAGAAGTTGCCCTGTTCTTGCGCGAAAATCCCGGTCTAGATAAGAAAATGATTGGCGAGTATATTAGCAAGAAGAAAAATGTTGAAAACAAAATTTTGCAAAATTTTGTGGAGTCTTTTGATTTTTCCAACTTAAGAATCGATCAGGCTTTGCGATTGTATCTGGAAACATTTAGGTTGCCCGGCGAAGCGCCACTTATTTTCTTGGTCATGGAATATTTTGCAGATCATTGGCATGTAAGTGTTTGATTCGTTTTGCTAAGGAAATGGGGGAAAATTATTTGCTGTTTGAATTTCAGAAATGCAACAATGAGCCATTTGCTAATACGGATGCGGCGTTTCGACTGGCATATGCCATTATTATGCTTAACATGGATCAGCATAACTACAATGCAAAACGTCTCAACATTCCAATGACTGCAGAAGATTTTTGCAAAAATCTGCGTGGTCTTAATGGAAATAAGGACTTTGATCAAGATATGCTCTTGGAAGTCTACAACGCTATCAAGTAATCCACTTAGACATCTGAAAGTATTTTCCAGTGTGGTAATTTTGTTTTTGTTTGTAGATATGAAGAAATTGTTATGCCGGCTGAGCAAACGGGAATAGTACGGGAGAATTATCTATGGAAAGTGCTTTTACGGCGAGGTACGGGCAAAGACGGTGTATACAACCATGTCAACGACGCTTTACACGACAAAGAGCTTTTCAATATCGTGTGGGGTCCCACACTGACAGCCTTAAGTTTCATGTTTGATAAGAGTAGCGACAATGGCTATCAGAAAATTTTATCAGGTGAGACCGAAATAACCCAGCATTGAATCAAATCATTAATAAACTTTTTCCAGGTTTTACAAAATGCGCTGGCATATCGGCCTATCACAATCTGAATGAGGACTTCGATGCTCTAATACTGACATTGTGTAAATTCTCTACGCTTTTGAGTGTCCAATCTGAACTTACTGATCTGCAAATAACCGTCACGTTTGGCACCAACGTTAAGGCGCAAGCAGCAATGAAAGCCGTATTTGGATTAGTGCATGAATTCGCCGATTGTATGCGCGAAAGTTGGAAGAATATTCTCGAAGTTGTTATTCAACTTTTCCGGTTGAAACTCCTCCCAAAAGCTCTAATGGAAGTGGAAGATTTTTGTGAAGCGAACGGAAAGGCAGCTCTCTTAATTATGGAGAGACCTAGTCAGAAATCCGATGCCGGTCTGTTCAGTAGCCTGTACTCGTACCTTGCATCCGAAGGTCTACGTCAGCCTACATACGAAGAGCAAGACATCATTAAGGTGGCGAAAAAATGCATAAGGGAATGCCAAATTGATCAGACCGTGAGCGAATCAAAGTTTGTTCAGTTCGAATCGCTACAGGAGCTCATAAAGGCTATTCTGTTGTCGCTTAAAGCGCCGGCAACGCACAAATCCGTTGCGTTGCCTTACAACGAAGATGTCGTTGTATTTTTAATGGAGCTCTTGGTGAAGATTGTCATTCAAAATCGAGATAGAATGATGCCTTTGTGGAACTCAGTGCGGGATGAAGTGTATCTGTTACTGATGGGTGGTGCACAATGTGGATATGATTATTTGCTCAATAGGACTACAGTGGCTCTGCTCAAATTGGCGATTTATCTTATGCGAAACGAAGAATTATGTCCGGTCGTGTTGCAGAGCTTGAAGATGTTGTTGATGTTGAAGCCGAACGTTATTTATCGAATATCAAAACAGATTTCAGTTGGAATATATGAATTGCTGAAAACCAGGTGAGCCTCACTATACAAATACGATTTAGAATAATTGACTTTTATCGATCTGGGAACAATGCCACTTGATTGTCATTTTCTTGCTAAATACGACACAAGAGAGTCGTGTTGAAACCAGTAGAATAAGAATAATTCGTTTCAGAATTTCAGTAATGAAATTATAAACATTTTCTTAATAATTTCTCTTCATTTCCTAGTGCCCAAAACATTCATACCGAAGCCGATTGGCAAATCATTTTCACAATGCTTGAATGCGTCGGGGCTGGCGCAGTACCGCCAGACTTTGACGATGCACCTGCCGTTGTTGGAACCAAGTCAGATGGTGCACTGAGCAGCGAGGACGATTCGGGCTTGCCGGATCGTGGTTATACTTCAGATTCCGAGATAACAAATGTCAAGTCTGGACCCAATTCTCCATTAATAAGTCCGAACAATGAAAATTGGATACTGGTCAATAAAGATTCGGACTCGGTGACAACTCGTTCGCAGTCACCCGTCAGTAACACACTAATTTATCCGTGCAAATTGTTAGATCACGTTCCATTTGCCCTATTCAAATGTTGGGATAGTTTAGCATTTATCGTTCGAAACGTGGCTCATATTACGCCCTACAATTTTGAGATATGTGTTCGATGTATTCGCACGTTTGTAGAATGTTGCTTGAATGGCGGTATCCGGATGAGACGTAAGCTTGCAACGGGCAAACAAAGTTCACGAAAGAAGGGTCCGAAAAAGGACAATGTCAAGGGCAAGAAAAAGGATGAAAGCAGCGACAGTGAAGATGAAGAATTAACACAACAGTATGAAACAATAGCAATTCAATTATTGGATCTAATGTACACGCTTTATACGAGAACGGCTCAAATATTCCGTTGGTGGGCCGAGGAGAGTTGCAATGAACCGCAGTGTTCGGCCCTCTGGGCGCAAGGCTGGTGCCCATTGTTACAGGGTATTGCACGACTGGCTTTGGATCGGCGAAGGGAAGTTCGCACGTATGCAATATCATGTCTTCAGCAAAGAGCCTTACTGGTTCATGATCTCCAAACGCTTTCGGGAGCTGAGTGGGCCAGTTGTTTCCGACAGGTTGGTTTATTTCATAGTTGTATGCTCTTAACGTTTGGATATATTGTTAAAACGATTTTAGGTCCTATTCCCTCTGCTGAACGAACTTCTTCCGGAGACCTCGTCAAGTGGCAACATTGATCGCGTTCTCTTGGAAGAGTCTCGCATTCGAACGGCAACAATTATGTCTAAAGTGTTTCTTCATCATTTAACACCGCTGATTGAACTGCCGAATTTCAACGATGTCTGGTTGGAGATTCTCGATTATATTGAAAAATTCATGAAAGTCGGATCTGATATGCTTTACGAGCAAATGTTGGAAATCTTAAAAAATATGCTTCTTGTTATGCATTCCGTGCGCGTGTTCCATCTCAGAGATGGATCGATGCACTCACCGTTGTGGGATTTAACCTGGAAGCGGATTGGTGAATTTTTGCCGAATCTTCAAGAGGAACTGTTCAGAAAGGAGGGTAAGCATCAATTTGTAACTGCTAATGACTTAACTTAAATAAATAAATGCCCATTTTGGGTGGGGGTGCATGAAGTTTTCCTCGCCAAATACTTTAGACTTAAGCAAATCCATAATGAAATTTTCACTGAAATCTAAAACCACCAATGCTAAGGAAGAATATGAAATGAATGCTTGAATTAAAACTTCCACAGTAACTCGAGCACCTTTAATTGATAAACAAATGGCTGCTAATACTGTCGTTTCCGGAATTCCGATTGAATCAACCGGCTCTCCGATGGCACCCCTTACTACTGTTTCGACCATGCCGTCAATTTCAACCGTTCCCGGCGGATTTGCGACGAACACATCTGAATTGAACGCATTGAAGCCTTTCGAAGACACCAAAGATACTAAGCTGAACTCGGCTTCCAGTAGGGGAAGCATAATTCTGCAGCCGCCTATAAACGAATTTGTTGCAGAGCCAGTTATTTTAGGACAGGTAATTTTAATTTATTACATTCAACAAGAGGGTTCGTTTTAGCTAACGTTCATTATTTTATCCACAGTCGGTTAATCCATCGCCACAGCATAATGTGCCCATTTTAATTCCCAACAATAATCTTCTGCAGCAACCGTTGCCGATTACGCCTACACAGCTCTTTAGTAGTCCTTTACTGGCAAGTAGTCCAACACAGCAAACCAGCGTTCCTGCACCTGTAGAGAAACTTGCAAATGTTTCTCAAACTATTCCCGATTATATGAAACTCCCAGATGTTGTGACTGACACAAAAACGGCTACTAATCAACAAACCCTTTCGGAGCATGAAAACCAGCCTAGTCAGGATAACGGATCGCATACAACCGACACGTCATCCCAATTACCCCCACAAATACTAGCCTCTCCCGAATTTTCGAATATTATTGAATTGCCCGATACACCGCCACCATCAACAGATTATATCACCGATCAGTATCAGCAAGCCGATCCGCTAAAACCAGGCGAAACAGAATTAACAGACAGTGGAGCCATTCTAACACCTCAAACACTCACGCAAACGGCCAATTATCAATCTGACTCTCCGCCAGTTCCAATAAGTCATTTGATAGCCGGTAACCAATATCCAAGTTTGAATAGAATGCCGCCACCGGGTATTGTTCAAAGTTTTGCTCCGGTTTATGTTCAATCTGAACCACCACAACCTGGCTACGAAATATATTCAGATTATGTAAAGAATCCCTATAATCTTACCCTATATCAACCGTCAACTTTTCCGGGCGAAACGCCAGCAAATGGACCAAGTGAAACGCAAATCAGCAATCATTTACCAAATAACACGACCGTAAATGATTTTTCAGGACATAATACGCCACAGCAGCCGCCTCAACAAGCTGTTGGCATTTCGCAGCAAATGTTCCAGTCGGCCAATTATTTCGGAGGCGCTGAAGAGAATGTTATACCGCCCGGTTCCGAAGTGCTATTCGGACAGCCTTAGAACGATGTCCATAAATTGCAAACGAAAAAAAAGAATAATGTGAGAAAAAAAACGTGTTGTGGCTCTCCGCATTAAAATAAAATTTGCCGAAATTTTGCATGCAAAACGATTCGAGAGAAGTTGTACATTAAATTGTGTATTGGTTTTTTCTTTGTGTGGGAGCTATCTACAATATGGTATATATTTTTTAATAGAGAGATTATTATTAGATAACATCGATTCATTTTTTTATTTCGTTTTTTTCTTTTTTGTTATTGCTGTAAAAATTATTGTCTTATCTTTTACTATTAAATAAACTATATATATATGTCGTAATAATTTTCTTTGAATGTTGCGTTTATTAAAGCGACATTTCCATTTATCAAGAAGAAGAAAATTAGCCAAATTATTATCGAACTGGTCTCGATCAATCTCATACATATTTTCCATTTGCATATTCATAACAGCGTAATGTCTACTTATGCCAATTTGTTTCCAGAAACAATAGTATTCATGTAGTCTGACCTGACTTGATAATCTGTTTTAAAGCTGCATATCTTTATTTGAATAATCTCCCAATACGTAATGTTTTTGTGGACAATAGCCGATGTCCGAATACTATACTCTGTCGTAACATGAGTTAGGAAAAGATTTCTGTATCCGATCCTGATGCATATGTACCTACATACACGAGTATACTATGGTAAAAGGGACTTAGTCATGAAAATAGAAACAGGACACTTAGTACTTTCTCAATTTGTGTTGTGTCGGGTATATCTTGAAAACTTTAGGAATTTCCTATTTTCGTATCCTGTGTCGGATTTGACTTTATGCAGATTTTGGTTCATGTGTGGTTTATCTTGTTATGGTTACGTAAATCGTTATGGAAATGGGAGGAAGGTGTATTCTTTTTCTTTGAAAATTGTATGTCCGAGTATAGTATATATGGAAAATATACAAAATTTAGTTGTGGACAGGACATGGTAATTCTAATTACCAATAGCAATCATGGGAGTAGCCAAGGGTAAGCGGCCTCCCCTAAACGATGATCTCGGAACATTTTTTCATTATGTTTTCGAAAAAAAATGGTGCACTTCGATAAACTAAACTGCTGCGTGAAGGGGGTGATCAGTTGTCGCCTAGTCTCAATACGTACTATAAGTTTTGTTTTTTCAAATTACAGTATTGGTGACTCGGATATTTCGAGACAGGGTAACTAAGAGACTACCATCCGTACATTGCTGATGAGAGTACAGTCGCGAAGGCAAAATTGATACTCTTACTTTTCAGGCCTTTCAAATTTGGGACTTTGATATCAGATCCCTGCAATCCTGCGTTTCACCTATTCTTTCGAATATGAAACCTTTGCCTTGGTGAGACCCTCAGGTTTGTTTTCATGGTATAAAAAGAGGAGATCGTATCCTAGTTAAAAGTAATCAAGAGTGAAAGATACAGCCTCACGGGTAATGGTACACGGTACCTTTTATCGATAATAGGTGTTCAAACTCATTATCGATTATCTCTTTTTGAAATTTGACTTTAAATTGTTATTTTAGAGCATTTTTAAGTATGTATTGAAAGAAATACTTTTAGGGCTGACAAAAAACAAAACTGACGGGAATCCTTGGTGGCGATTAATTTTTAACTCCCTAAATATTCCTAAAAATAAAAAAAAAGATAATATAACTCATCTACAAGAATTACAATGAGTGCATTCACGCACAAGTGAGCGGACTCCAACTTTGCAGCGAATTTTACTTATATTTTCTTCCACCAGAAGGCACATACATAAAAATGAGCGGCAAAGGTGGTGTGCAGGGCCGGACTTAGCCTCTATGGCGCCCCTGGGCAGTAGCCAAATAGCCGCCCTCCGCCACTGGTTAAATTTGCAAGTAGTAGTAGTCGTATAAACATGTAGGCAAAACGTTAGGTGTGGTGTGGTATGTGAAAAAATATTTCATATTTTTACGCTAGTGACCGATGTAATTTTGTTTGTCTAACAATATGGTGCTTGCCAGGAATGGGGCCAGGTGAAGGTCCATGGGGGTCGAACCCTTCCCGAAATTGTTTAAAAAAGCATCGAAATTCCAATGATGACAACTTTAAAGCTGAAATGATGCACATCCATTACATCGACTGTACATTTTCTTTATAATGTTTTCTAAATGCCTTTCCACTTTTGGATTGTTTTCTTTTTTGATCGTTTTAGAAGTAATAAACGGTTATTCAAAAACTAAATTTGTTTATTTGGGTCATGTGATATGACTTTTTAGCAGTGGAATTTTCGGTTTTTTGTTTCTGAAGCAAAATTACATTTCGAAAATTGAAGCGTACAAGTTGTGATTTTTTTTTAAACCTGTTCACACGACAGAGACATGCTACTGAAAATTTTCTAGCTAATGCATTATTTCTAATATCGCGAGTTGGACACTTCCTGAAACCTCTGGCTACATCCCAGTTGCTTCACGGCTAATTTTAAGTATAGGAAGAAGAGAAAGTAGTAATAGAAACTCGAAAATGTTTGCCAGCTTTTACTAGCTACGGACACTGGGCTACCCACACAGAATCCATGGGAGAATCCATGTGTGGGCGGCCTAGAGTTGCCAATTTTTAGATCAGTCTATCCTAGAGACTCGTCTAGTACGAAAGCTTTTGGCAATGTACTATTCCAAAAAAATTAAATTTTTTATACAAGTGTACCTTATCAATGGTCAAGCCGACAACGGTAAATATACCCTTCCATTTGACAAGTCGTGTAGTGGGGCTGTCGTGTGCATCAAAAAAGGGATGTTCCCAAAACTATATTACCGAAGAATATCATTAGTTTTCTGTCGAGTGATTAGCAACTAAGATTGGTCACAAGAACTTTCTATACGATTACCTGCAATCATTCGCACAGTTGACCCATTTTTTACACTTTTAAAACTTGCCAAATTTAATGTTGCTCTCCCGTAAAAAAATATGTTTTTGAGCTGTGCCACAATTCTTGCCGACAGGCGGTCAAATTTTAAATTTGTTCAAGCGTTAGCGGAGCGATTAAATTGGGCCGCTCCGGATCCCCGATTATTGCACCCAAAAGCTCTTCAACGCTTGTGTACACTGAAGTATGAAGAACATATCCCTTGTTTAAGTTGAAGCCAATGGGAGAATTCACATTGTAAGACAAAACCGGACGGGTAAACTTGCAAGACAAGAACCATCGTTCTTACAATCTGAATTGCACAATGCTTGTCTGCTGGCCACTACAAAAGCTCTCGCCGTCCGTTTATTAGCACAAACAAACACCCGGCGAGAGCTTTTGTAGTGGCCAGCAGACAAGCATTGTGCAATTCAGATTGTAAGAACGATGGTTCTTGTCTTGCAAGTTTACCCGTCCGGTTTTGTCTTACAATTTGAATTCAGCCATTGTTTGCGAAAATACTTTCTACTTCTAGACTCAGTGAACTACGCGCCACCCGTATGTTACTCGGAATGAATGCTAAAATAATTTTGCATGAAGGATAACTCCCAGCTTTTTAAGTTGGAGATTCTCATTTCAATTTCGGTTGAGGGTGCGATTGGGCGTCCTGGAATACACCCAACTTTAATAAATCTGAAAGATGAAATTAAAGTTTTTGTCTAATTATGTCAACTGTTCTTCGAGTTTCCAAAATACATCTTTCGCAGAATTTAAAACCAAGTGATATTTTCAAAAATTGCCGCCCTCAAAATCTGCCGCCCCGGGCAGCTGCCCAGGTTACCCATATGGGAAATCCGGCCCTGGTGGTGTGTGAATGTAATGTAAAACTAATGGCAAACAACATTCATTATCATGCCTACTATCATCATAAATATGTAGATAAGTATAATCTGCACTACATTTTTGAACCAATCTATTACTTCATAATTGTGAAATTCGTTTTCCCGCTATTTACTACGCTATATTTTGTTGAAAGGCGTATACATTTTGCGCTACATATCATAAACACTGAGTGCCCTCTGGAGGAAAGTAATGTAACCAGAAATCGCTACATTTTTCTCAACGAAATCTACTTAGCGGAGTGGACGTGAACAGACTCAATTTCATTTGACTATGCCAGCTATGAATAAGCTATATTTAAGTGCATTAGCTGGATACGAGTGAAGCAGTGACTACCATAACATAGAGCCCAGATTTTCGTGCAGTAAAAAATTTAAAATCGTACAGTAAAAATCCCGAAACGTGCAAAATCGTGCAATACAAATGCCCGAATGTACACTTTCCGTGCAATATGAAAAAAGTCATTTTTTAGGCTTTTAGTAGGTTAAGTTTCGGAGCAGTGGACGCAGGAAAAGCGTTGACTTACTCTAAAAAAAGTAAAATAATTTCTCTAAATTAGGTAATTTCAATATGGCACCCGAAATTCATGGCCGGTTTATATTTAAGATCCATCGCGCAACCTTTGGGAATGCTCCAAAGGGGTAGATTTTCCTATATGTATGTTTATAACCACTAGATTAGCATGCTTTCTTATAACAACATTTGTAAAATTGAATGAAAATCAACTGGCATTTTATGAAATTTCCATAAAGTGCATAACTTTGTTTGATTTATTGTTTTTTTTTTACATTTCTTTCTCAATACTTTTATTCTCTTCTCTGTCTATCGAAAAATTCTGCACATTGCCCATTTTCTGGGAAAAAATGTTATGGAACAGGGTTAAAAATTCAAATGTTTGTTTTCATGCAAAAACCTTAAAACGTGCAATTTTGTGCAATATACCCTGAAAAGTGCAATTTCGTGCATCAACGTGCAATTGCACGAGAATCCGGGCTCTAATCCATAAGGTTGTACACCTAAGAGGTTTTTGCATCTACAGCGGTAGTTAACCGGCAAAATACCGTGGTAAATTTATAATATCCATTTCAAACATTACTATACACAGATATTTTACCTCATAAATAATAATCTTAAATATAATTTAAAATTTTAATCCCCCCTTGTCCGAAAGCACTTTCAATGTGAAAGTCCGTCGGCTCGGGATCATAATCTTCGCCAGTGATGTGAGTTTCTTAACGGTCAAACCGATTCACTGTTCGCGAAGAGTTAATCGTGGAAATTATCCAATGACCCATCGAAAAAAATACATAAAATGGAAGAGAAAAATTGGGGATCAATATTGGAACCGTTGGCGTAACGTACGGTGTTCCGTGTGTTCAGTGGAGCACGGGCGCACAAGCCACAGGAACCAACAAACCTAGATGCTAGAATATCTGCTCTTGTCAATACATTCAGTTTTATTAGTCTGTAAGAAAAACATGCAATCCAGCTGCAGAATCTAAGATGGGGACAAAAGCTTTAGAAACTACAATTTTTGTGTGCAAAGAATATTGAAGTTAGTATAGTATCGAATAGCATATCAACGAGCGAAAACTTAATTGCAGTTCGCGTCATCTTGCAATAAAACAATCATCAGAGAAATCAATAAATTACAAAGCTTATTTAATGGCAATTTGTCTGATATAAGTTTTTTCTATGGGTTTTTGGTCTCAAGCATATTGAATAAATATAAAGTTTCAATTTGCTGGAGAAGTGCCCTTGTGACCGAAAGATCATTCAACAAGCTCCAAGTCAGAAAGTTTTCCGAACCAGAACTAATGAAGTCCAGAAACAGATGCCGATAAACACTTCTGTTCAGAAAATGGATTTGCTGTTTCCCCTACATGACGCATTTATATGTATGTATTTGGAATCATTTCATTCGATTTAATTCGCTTGGCCATGGATACGCCGACGACTGCGTCAGGTGGTATTTAAACTTAGCAAGGGTCGCTCAAGCTCTACATGTGTACTAACTGATGTGATCGTCAGATCTAGGATAAACATTTCTGATCCAGGATCAATGGTTGTGACGGCAGTAGATGCGTGGGCTCTCATTAGGTTTGTGTTTTCGCCGCTTGTTTGAGTTTTGGGATAAAAATTTAAATAGACCATGATCATCTACATCGATCTAACAAGTTCTTCCATTTGATTTATTCAAATTTCAATTTTCGTTGCTCTTGTTTATTTGTTCACTGCATTAACTGCGGGTTATGGCAAAATTTTTTGGTTAACAAACCGAACGCGAGGGCCCCCATTTTAATTTCGAACACTATAGAAATTTTGAAAACGTTACGCCACTGTTTGGGGCTGAAGTTGAAGGAATTCAATATGCATTTTCATTGACAAATTTGCAACGGAAATAACATCATTTTCATTTTCGCCTGAGGTCTAGTCAAGCCTATAGGCCTGGGTAGAGCGATTTTCTCAATGAAAATGCATACCTACACCTGTCGTGGAATATATGGCAAATGCTGGGGAATTCCATAAGCTACAATCTAAAAACTGTTCCATAATTTTCCTCGGCCATTTTAGGTATTATTTTTCGGTTTCCCGGTCATTAGATATTTTCCACGGTGAAATGACCGGGGAATCGAAAAATAATACATAAAATAGCCGAGAAAAATTTTGGAACCATTTTCGGATTGTAGCTTATGGAATTCCCCATAATTCCCGACATGTTCCACGACAGTAAGCATGCATTTTCACTGAGAAAATTGCAGCGGACAAAAATTTCATTTTTATTCCGCTCGAGGTCTATGCAGACCTTTAAATAGGAAAATGTTTGAGAATAAAATGCGGCGATGCGTCCTGAAATTGATCGAATACGCATAGGAATCGAATACCAAAGATTTAAGTGCACTTGAACGCATTGATAAAAATTCTCCATGCTACCTTCGTGTGCCGCGCACACACGGAGAATCCGAATACAGTTGTTTGGATTTCCGTTCTCTCAAAATCCAAGCAAAATAAATGATTTTTACTTATCGAAAATCCAAAAAAAAATGGATTTGGATTGACTGTGTGTGTGCAGCATTAGTGTACCAAGAATTTCTGTGAAGAGTATATTGATGCTTGAAATAGATTACACGCATCAGCAGCATCGGCATCGCCAAACGTCAAGCGCAATGCACTTTACATTGCTGACAAAAATGTTGAGCAGAAAACTGGGCATTCAGCATATTTGTCAACTATGAAATTCTGCCGATGCCGCTGATGCGCGTAATCTATTTCAAGCATCAGAATCTGCTGTTGATTGATCAAGCCAGTCAAACTTATTTTCTCATCAAAGTTAGTGTACAGTGTGAACACGATTAAACTTATTAGTTCCACACTCCATTGTCAACATCATACAATTTTCCAAACAATTGCTCACACAACTTTTAGTAATAAATACTATGTATTTTCAAAATAATATCTTCCATTTGACATAAATAACGGAAGAAGAGTTTCCTGAATATCCTTATACTCTTGAACAATCTTCAGTCGATTTTTTCCTCCAAGTTATACTCATACAGTGCATAACATAAGTGATACAGTGATTGGAAAAGTGAGACTTGCATGAATCCGTATAGAATAGAAGAATTGAGAAAGTTTTTCATTGAGTTCGACAACAAGTTTTCATATCAGTATACAAGCGATAAATATCCTTTAGAGAAAGGATGAGACTCTTATCGTTGAAAATTGTAACCTTTTATCTTGTCTATGTGTGTTTGGGTTTTTTTAGAGACTCGCCTTTTACAGAGAATACGAAGCTATACTGCGAGTTTTGTGGATCGAAGGTGAGAGTAATCGGTGAGATGAGAAAAGTTTTTCAAAAGAAATAAAGTTGGTTTTATAAGAACCATCTGGAACCTCCAACCGAATTGAATAGATACAGAAGGAGACACTTTACACCTAGCCAGTTTATAAGAGTGAATGTTATTTATTTGTGAACTATCGAAGATAAGGAAAGCCCAATAATGTGGTGTCGTGACTGCTGGAATCTCGAAGACGTTACTTCGTACGTAATACATAATACGCCTACAGGATGATCCAGAATAATAGATTTAAGTATGTATATAATTTAAAGATTTCTTTATTCATTTATAAATTTGTTTAAATTTAAATAAGTCAACGAGTGAACGCACTACGAGTTGACGGAGCAAGATTGCGTGGATGACCGAGAGCTCGCTGGGAGGACTCAATAGATGAGGACGCCCACCAGCTGCTGGTCTTCTGAAAGTGGGGGAAAAGGTCGACAATTAAGACGCAGATTCAGGCGGCCAAGGCCCAACATTGGGCTCACGTGCCACAAACCAAAAAATTAAATCGATGTTATGCTTGTTCTGAGTTCCTTGAAAGCTCATAGAGTGGGAATTGTTCGATCACGAACTCAGAGCATTGCATATCTTAAAACTAACCGATTTTCATTTTTATTTATTGAAAATATACACCCTGTAGTGAATTGTCTCGACGCTGTGTCATTCCATTTTTATCTGGCCAAAATAAGGATACACAGCTTCATGTTTTATACCATTTGTCACGAAGAATAATTTATGACTTTCAATGATATAGTTTAAAACATTTTTCCCGCATCTTATTTATGGTATTCACGCTCATATAGTGAAAATCTAATATTAAGTTGTATAGTGGAAATCCGTGATGGTGAAGGGTAAAATTATTGATTATGCGCTCGCGAATATTGTAAAATTCATAACATACTGAACATTACAATGGATGTGAATTCCGCCTCAGTCTCTCAAAACTTTGTAGGAAAGGAATGTCGCGATAATGTTCCAAGTTACTACAATTTCACTCAACCTTACATGTGAGATACAATTTATTTAAGAAATCTAATAAATTTAAACTTTGGATAGATGACTCTCATTCGACTCGAGTTGTTCATATATACATACATATAGGTACAGTGGAGGTTGAGCTATGATTAAGCTACGTACTAACGAATTTAAAATGACTGTCATTATGGCTGATATCCACCCAGTGGCGTAACGTGCGGTGCCGGTGATCCATGTGTTCGGTGGAACACGGGCCCTCAACCATCAGGTCCCCCTAGCGTAAGGTGACTAGACTCCTGAAGACCCAATGCTGTACACATACTGACGAAATTCGGTTTTCAGGCAAATCCTCAGGCATACTACCCATCCCCCTTACAGCCATTTAGAGGAAGAATAATATCTCACGAGGTTGCCACCATGATGCATGCCATAAAATGATTTCATAATTGATATCTTCGTAAACAGAATTGAGAATGAATAGTAGCCGCTGTTCTGGAAAATATGCAGTGAACAACCTCGGGAAGGTAAGGTTCTTTTAATACTAAACAGGGAGCCCTACAGTTCTCAATGTTCACCTGACATTGGGTACATTTCGTAACCATATCTAGCAAAATACCATCCACAAGGGGATTTCGGAATTAACCCCTTTTATAATATTTTCTATTGCATAAGTGTTATTGCCTTAGCTAGAATTTTAACAATTCCTAACGTATACTGGCGTGCATGAGATTTGGATTTCTTTAAGCGTTTTTTTTTCAGATAGTCCGACTGTCACAATAACAGATCAGGATAATTTTGCATTATAGCGAAGATCAGTATTGTGGGGTATCTAGTGATACAATTGTGTGGCATATGCTGGACGAACTTGCTTGAACAATACTGCTTCATGCTTCCCGGTTACAGTTATGTGGCCATAAAATCATAACCATCTCATTCACTGATCCGCTGGACCATCTTTCGGTGCTACTTCACAGGGGCGGCCTCAACGTCTTTACGTCCTGCTTTCTCGCTCTGCAAAACATTATGCTGCAGATAAACCACTCACTGAGGTCTATTTTTACAGCATTCATCTCCAGTGCGGTAACATTTCTTAGCATTAACGCTCGGTATTGCAGGCGAACCTTCAATTTTAACTTCACCCCACAACCTTTCAGGATCTAAGTTTCAAGGTACGCTCTGCACCTTGAAACTTCTGCGTACTTACAATCGCTATGCGATTCTATAAACTTCTCAGTTCTTAATAAGGTGCTCCCGTGTATCAGAAGTCTCTAGTCCAACACCTTGAAACCCTGAAGCGACTGAAGGATTTTTTTTATTTGGTACAAAAGTATAGAAGCAAGATTGTGGTGACTATTCCTTGAATTCATTATTTAGAACGCCTTAATTAAATGCATTTCCCCTGTGCTTAAAGATCAACAATCCTGACCACTGATCCTCTTCCCCTCCGAAAAGCTATATACACCACTGGTTTTCCTTGACAAAAAAATCATCAGCATGTGGAGCACAATTGTTTTAAGATGAAAACCTATAACAAGGAAGAGTACTCGAAATAAGATTACATTACATTAGTAATGCTATGCCGGTTACCTGGGCTCTTAAAGTAATTTTTACGGAGTCGAAGGACATATTGAGTGCATTCAGCGAACGAAATTTACTGGAAAAACACTGGAAGTGCTACAAGAATTACTCGCCACAGCTCTCTTTCTCTGCTGAACAGTCCTCATGCGCAATGGGAATCTAATTGGAAGAGCACTTTTCTGCTACATTTTTCGTTCGCTGAATGCACTCAATGAGTGCATTCAGCGAGCACATATTGGAAAGAACTACTGGAAAGTGTTCTCTCCCCGCGTCCCACTCACCCGCTAATCGGTCCACATGCGATGTATCGAAAATTTCCCCTATATAGCGTTGAATTGGAATGCTACATTTAGATGTGTAGCTGCTACTTGGACTGCTCGATCAACTGTCACGCACAGCTGCTCAACTGGCTCGACCATCAATACTGTAAATGTAAATTGTTTATTCACAGTTCAGCTGAAAAAAATGTCATTTCTGAGCCAGGTTTTAGTGAACGTTATAATATTGTGCGATGAGAGTACGTATTTTGAAAGGAAACTTGCAGTTTGATGTTTTTTGAATTTTGGATTGTCGGAATGTCTGCGGATGTATCAGCTGGCTAGAGAGAACTGACATTTCATGTAGCAAGTCCATTCAGCGAACACAAACTTAGCAGTTTTCCAATTTCTTGTGGTGGGGATATGTAGCACATCACAATATGTGCTCGCTGAATGCACTCATTGTTGGAAAATACTTTATCTAAAAACCCTCTCAAGGTCCTTTCTTTAGTATGCATTTTCCTATAGAGGATGATAGGGAATCGGATGGGGTACGGCGACTGATTTTTCAATGATTTTGTAATTGGAAAAATAAATTAAAATCACATCGTTCGCCGACTGTAATTTCTTCTTAAAAGCTAGAGCCTTAAAATTTTCCCAAAATAAGCAGTGCGGTGCTCGATAAGGTTTTTATATACCAAAATATTTCGCGTACGAATGTCCGAGTTATGAACAACTTTCAATTAAAAAACTCGAAATTGCGAATTGGGCAGCCGTAACTTCCGAACGCGGATGGGTAGGCCCATGTAATTTGGAGGAAACGTGAGTGCAAAGTAGCTCTACAAGTGTGCCAAATTTCGGAAAGATCAAATTCTGTTAAAAGCAGACAAGACTGATCACAGACCTCACCGATAAGCTTGTCATATAGTGAACTCGATTTCATTGAGTGGCATGGAGAAGGCTGTACATTTCCGAATGATGTAAGACAAGTCAAAATGCTGTACTGTACAGCAAAATGCTGTACGTCTGGTCAGCTTACCCTAGCGTAGTTACGCAGAGTCGCAAATTTGTTGTGTCAGAAGTGCTAGGTCCTGAGTAATTGCTCGGTTTGGCACCTCCTAAAGCTGCTATTGTCTGTTAAATTTGCCCGCTTTGATTAAATTGGGAATATTTTAATCGGAACTGTTCTGTTGAAATTGTTCGAAAGTTAAACACTCAGCGTAGAAAAAAATCGGTCTAAACCCATAATTTCTATTAGTTGAAAAGGTGGATTTCGCTAAGATGGACCTCTAGAAATATTGGAACGCGGTTCACACTAAGGAATTAGCAAAACTTCCAATAATCAAATAAGTTAAACAAAAATCACACTGACGACGTGCCGATCGGTAAATGAGCAGAGGACCAAAACTTTGAAAATACATACAACTGGGGGGTTAGGACTTACTTATTTTTCTTAAAAACTGTTATTGGGTAGCAGCTACTGGTGGTAGGTAAACCTTATTCTCCTATCCAGTGGCGTAGGTAAGGGGAGGCTCAACAGAATCCGCCTTAGGTCGAATATCTTGCCCCTGTGATCCTGACACAAAGGGTATTCATTTAATGAATGAAGTAAAACAAAAAAATGATTCCTAAAATTCTAGATTGTGAAATGAAACTCTTGAATGATGCGAAAGCAATGCGGGTAGCCAAATTTCTACTGCGTAATTTGCATGATGATGTCGTGCTCTGTGGCCGTGATCGTTCGGTCGCCACTCTGTGAAATAGACACTCATAGAGAAACGAGTTTCCAAACTCGGCACGACTCGTCGCAAGTTTATTATTCAGAAGAAGATGATAAGAAATATTCTTATCGTAGAATTAAACTTACAATGCGACTAGGAAGTGGTATGGCTGACAACCGTATCACACTCCAAATTCAATTGTCCTTGAAACGTTGATGACTACCGTGTGTAGTCATCAACGCACCATGCTCCACTAGGAGTTACGGTAATCGAGAGAGGAATTTGCATGATGGTGAAAATGTATGTTGTTGTTGTTGTATTAGCGGCACAGACAGGAAACGTTTAATTAGTTGCATCATATTTATTCGAAGATGGTGGGCATTCCATCCTCGAGGTCGAGGTTTAGAAAGAAAGCTGCTTCGATTGGTTGTAACCATAACGCAAGTGGTGTAAGTTGCGTAGGAGCAGCTGGACAATCGAAAATGTGGTCTACATCGTGTGGACTGGTTCCGCAGGCTGGGCAGGTGTTTGCAACTTCATTATTTATACGCGATAAGAATTTAGTCGCGGGCACCAACCGGATCGGAGCTGAGCTAAGGTGGTGCGGGTAGCTCTCGGTAATTGTTCTTCATCTGGAGATATAGCTGGAGGTTTGGTGCCAAGTACACGATTATTTGTAAGGCTTTGAGTAGCTTTACGAACGTCTTGTGTGTGTATGTCTGCAATCGCCGCTTTGTAGTCGGAGTTATCGAAGGGAACCTTTTTGTATGGCTGGACTTCGCGCTCTTTGTCCCTGATAGATTGTCTTATTCGTCGTGGCGGTGGTGTTTTGTCTATGAGTTCATTGTTCGGGTGATTTGTACGATAACATCCGACTAGATACTGTTTAGTAAGAAGTTCGTTGTGGTTTCTCAAAGTCATCATCTTAGTCTCCTGGTGCAGATGATCCACTGAGGACATCTTAACACAGCCGGTGATGGTGCGAAGTGCCGTGTTCTGGCAGATTTGTATGTGGCCCCAATTTGTGTTGCAGAGACCATTTGATCACGTCGGTGCTGCATAATTGACTAGGGGGCGACCGATGGCTTTATAGGTAGTCAGAAGTGTTTCTTTGTCGGTGCCCCAAGTACTACCGGCAAGAGCTTTAAGAATTTTGTTTCTGCTCCTGAGTTTAGAGCAAATGTTCTCAGCGTGTGTGTTAAATTTGCCGGAGTTGTCTATCGTGACACCTATAGGATCTTGGGAGTCCGAATAGTAGGGATGACGTTGGTGTCGATAGATATAGGGAGTTGCATATTGTACTCCTGGTTGAAGCTGGTGAATAAGGTGGCGGAGGACTTTGGTGCTGAAAGCTTCAAGCTTTTACTCACAAAGAAGTCGATGAGTGTCAGCAGGTATTCGTTGATGTGGTCGCACATTTCGGGATATCGCCCAGTGAGTAGGGGGGAAATGTTGGCCTGGAAACCAGTGGGACAACTTGATGCTGGTGGTATATAGATATTGAGAATATCTATATCAACATTTCCCGACCTGATTGATATCGCTTGTAATTCTGTTGTGGTATCGGCGGCAGCGATATCGATTAATGAATATGGCAGCGAGTTATGTATCAAGAAAGCCAAACCTCCTCCTGAGCCAGTGGGTCGATCGCGTCGGATGATGTTGAAGCCTCCATAAGAATTTAGCGACGAATCGGCATTTAGTTTGGTTTCTTGAATTGCAGCAACTAGGATGTGATGTCTGTCCATGAAGTCAGTGATCTCAACAATTTTATGTTGTAGACCATTACAATTTAGTTGAACTATCTTTGTGGTGGAGTAGTTTGCAACTTGCAGTGGTGGTGCTGGTGTAAGAGTGTGTCGTGGTGCTGTGTGGTGTGCAGAGACTGTGGGCGTGACAGGTGATGATTGTTGGCCCTGATTCGTAGGTTGTTGTGAGGTCGATGAAGACTGTTGGCCACAGATTCTGCAATTTGGTGCTATGAAGGTGCTGATCGTTGTTGTTGATCGTAAATCCGTCTTGTTGAGCCCAGAACAATTTTTGAAATGGCACCATTCCATACAGCATGAGCACTGCACTGAGGATTGTACGTTAGAATAAATCCTCTTACCACAGACGCAGCATATCCATGGACCAGGATTTATTTCGATGCCGGCGCGTATAAGTAGAATTTGGAGCAACTGGGCCGGCATGGGTTGCTCCGATAGTGTAAAAAAGATGTGATGCAACTTTTGTTTCCTGTATGTGTCGAGGGGGGTGTGCGGCTCTTGGCCATGCATAAAATGCATGGGTGGTTCCGGGGCGAAGACCCGGCCGCGATAGGAGCCATGAAAATTTATCGTAATGAGGGGTGTAAAAGTGATATTTGAAATTGAACTTTGAAGCAATGAAATATGAGTTCAGGAAAGCCACAAAAATTTGAATGCACTAGCATTTTGTAAAACAGTTTAGCTATAAATTTGTGTGCAAAAGTTCAGTACAATCGATTAATTAAACTATGTTGACTCAGTTAGGACGCACAAAATTCTCTTCACACTTTGTACTTTTGTACAAAATTTTCGTTTGTACAATATGTTGCGATCTTAAGTTTTGTGAAAAAAATGCTCTCCAATATTTGTACAAAAACTAGTCAGTGTAGGAATTCAGGTTATTCCCGATCCTCTATACTCTTTTAAATTGCATTTTTCTTTTTAAGAAAAAATCGAGTCACAGATCTCCGAAAAGCTATGCTGCTTGCGTCAATAAATTGATAATCTTCAGTAGGGTTTTTATTGAGTGACAATCTCAACGGTCTCTTTGTGACACCCATATGCTACTGATTTATATCACTAAATTCTTTAACAGAACTTTTATTCGATTCAAAATGAATCCTTTACGTTTATACTATTATATATCTATTTTAGCTACCGGATGCTTTCGTAACACATATAGCAAATGTTTACTCAATCTTTGGAAATCAAACAATGTGCGGTATTCATGATGGTGTGAAACTATATCAGCTTCGCTCCCTACTATGGCAATCTGGTCAGTACGCTATTTCACATCGTGTTACAGTTCCCACGGCTAATGGCTATCCATCCACCACCGCCTGGTTTAACAACAATTAGACTACAAAGGATATACATCATACATAGATGATGACGGAAGAGTGCGAGGAAAAGAAATATTATCCGGTCGACATTATCGGGGGTAGCACATCAATCTCAATATATCTGCTAGTGACGTCCAATACCGCAACATATCCTTGTTGGTATCTTGTGCAAGTATACATGCTCTTCATTTAATGGATGCCCATCAATCCCTGAAGTGGTCATCATATTTTTTTTTATCGCGTCATTTAAGAAGGATATAACATGACAATGTGCTTCCCTTTATTTTGGTTTTCTTAAGTCAAGTGTTGCGGCTATGAGTACGAGTATACGAGTATCATGATGGTATTAATTGAGTTGAAAGCTTTTAGAATGACATTAAAACTCAAAATTTGGTTCGATTCCCTTAAATGTTGGTTATACACACTAAGCCCATTTCAATACCAAGAGTTATTATTAGATATGTCTTAATTTGTGAACATGAAATGGAAACTAGTGCCACAGTTTCGTTTTGTTCGGCCTTCTTGAATGCTGCATCCCACTCTAAGTACAACCGTATTGAACTTCACAGGGAAAATGTTTAGCTAAGATATTAATTTCAATAATAATAACATAACCTCTGCCCTTTGGACCATCAATTCAACACTTCCTTTCAAACTATATATCCCTACACCGTTGATTTTTTTTATTCGAATATTGAGAAGAAGGCTGACGGATAATAATCCCAGAACAGTTGAAACTTCAACGAAGGACAATGAAACCAATCAAGCGAATCTTATTCCCTTTCGTATAAATCCTTTCCTCCAATTGAATCTGTCGAAACCATTTCTTGTGCAAGTAATTTCAAAGCACATACATATAGCTTCCGGCCAAACTAGTTCCGGAAGTTGTGTAATCTGTTCCAATTTGGTATTTTGAACAAAAAAAAACCTTTTTTTCTATGCTATAGTTGTTGTAGAAGGCAGGTCAGAATCGATATCCGTATTGAATTAAAGTTACTTTAACTTATAAAATTTTTTACAGATTTATGTTTGTGCAATGAGTGACACACACTTCCACACTATACTTCAACATGAGTTGGTACAGGATTTGTGTGGATTTATAGTCAAATTCGGATTAATGCGTTTTAGAAAATATAAGGTAAATCTTGTAAAACCAATCAATTTTTTCCTCTTTTAATTTATTTGGCAATCAGATTATCTAATTATTCTTCTTCTTTATGGCACGATAGCCCGACGTCGGGGCTTGGCCGCCTGGATTCAAGACCTCCAATTGTCGCGGTCACGCGACCTTGTCCTCCAGTTCCGAAAGCCTAGCATCTGGTGGGCGTCCCCACATACACAATGCTCCCATCGGGCTCTCAGTCGTCAACGCAATCTGGCTCCGTTCACTCGTTGCGCGTTCATCTCGTTTTTGGGCATGTGATCATCGACCATCCTTTGTACATGTCCCGCCTATTGCAGTCGCTGCAATTTCACGATTTTCGACACCTATAGCTCATTCACCATACAGCTGATACAACTCAAGGTTGTACCGGATGCGCAATTCACCTCGTTCACGAACGGCCCTGAATATTCTTCGGAGAACCTTTCGTTCGAATGTGTCCAACAGGTGTTCTGAGTTTTGGGTTAGGGTACATGCCTCGCAGCCATAGCATAACACAGGTTGGATGATGGTTTTATACACGTGGAGCTTCGTGTTCCTGTGCACCAGCTTCGAATTCATAATTGGGAGGACCGAAAAATACTACTTATTAGCTAGTTGTATCCGTCGCTTTATCTCATCTGTTTCGTCTGTTGGCGTCCTTTGACAAATTGCACCCAGGTATGTGAAGTTGTCTACATACCCTCTATATTGAGGTCCACCACTGTGATGCTTGAATTTACTGGCGTTCTAGTTTTTGATTGCATCATGACCTTGGTTTTAGATTCGTTGATATGTAGCCCAACTTCTTTGACGGCGTTACTGACATTATGAAGAAGGCTTTCTGCATCACCCTATCTTCGAGACATGATGTTGATGTCATCGGCGTACGCTACTAGTTGAGTCGACTTAATGAGTAGCGTTCCGCTGCTGTTCAAATTCATGGCTCGAATTACATACTCTAGAGCAGTGGTTCTTAACCTTTTGCACACGAGGGACCACTTGATCAAACTCGTTAGTTGTTGCGGACCACCAAATTGCAATTGTGATAAGAACGATACAAAACATGAAATCTTGTACCGAAGACTACTTCTTGCGGTGACCGTACTGCACCTTGGTAATATCAATAGGGTAACTAATAGAATTAATTCAATTTACCTTTGGAACACAACTTATTGTTATCTTGTCGTTGACGTTTTCGATTAGAAAAATGTGGAAATAACGCCAAAGGGATATTGCTGCTTTTAAGACCATCATCCAGAAAAAGTCGACTGACAGAGATTGTTTAGCAAAGGACTCTGGGTGTGATTTTGCCTAAAGTCTAAACGAATTTCAAAACCCTCATTAATTTTTGTAAAGGGTACGCTTTGTTTCATCCAGAGATGGCTCATAATTTTTAAATCCAGTTTTGATTATCAGATTATAAAGCCCTTCCTTACAGTTCTGACTGGAAGAACAACAATTTTTACATAAACTCCTATAAATATAGCATTGCTGGTTCATGTTGCACCAACAGAAACCTGAATTATCTTAATTCAGCAATGTAAATTACCATTGTGATCTGGCCGGAAAAGAATAGATTTTCAAAATATTCATCATCTTAAACACCTGAACTGTTTACCTACAATTATGACAACCCTCAAGTCTATAAAGACACGTAGCTACTGCACATAAAGTGACCATTCCTATCAAGCTCTCGGCCGTCTCGGCTCATCGCAATCATCTTGCGTTCGTCATATAAAAAATAAGCATATAAACCAAATTTTGACGGTATTTCATTTCATCGTACACTGTAAAAACAAGGTTGAATTTTACATCGAAAACTCGTTGAATTTTACACCTTTTTCTCGCAAAATTACAGTAAACGTTTATTTTTCAACAAAATTTCTAGTATAACCACAAAATAGTGTAATATTACACAGATTTTTCAATATTACTCTATCTCAGTGTAATTTTACACCATGTGTCATTACTTTATTCTTGTGTAACTTCACATTTTCAGTGTATATTTACCAATTTTGGTGTAAAAAATACACCTACATTTGTGTGAAACTGACTTTTGTGAATTATTGCATTTGTTCTGTGTGCAGTTAGTCTGTTCCGTCCGAAGTGCGTTCATGTGAGCATCATATTATTGTTGTGTTGTAGCGCTTTTTTGCTCTTGAACCGAAGGGGGTGTGGCAGCTCTTGGCCGTTGCAATAACGGGTAGCTCCAGGACGATTTACACCGTAAATATTATTATAAACCCGGATGTAAATTTACATATTTGCCGGTGTAAATTTACATTTTTTTCGTGCAAATTTGCTTATTTCTGATTTAAATTTACTTAAGTCTAAGAGTAAGTTTACTTATTTACGTGTGCAAATTTACACCAATTTTGTAGTAAATATTTACACCGTAAAGCGTAAAATTGCTCTCGTTCATATAGCGGTGTAAATTTACTACTATAATAGAAGGAAAAAAAGTTTCCTCCTATTATTGGAGTAAAATTTTTTAGAGTGTAATAAGCTCACATTAACTAACATTTCTTTTTGCGACCAATACAATGCATTACACTTAATATCTTACACAGTGTACAACGGTCAAAATCTCAATGAAAACAGTCCTGCTTAGTCAAAACGGACTCCCATCCGCTTCCAACATTAAAGTTTCTATTAGAAAGTTAAGTTTGAGCTGCGTGAAATTGGAGAATTGTCGTATCGGATTATGAGGGAACCACAAACGGCTTAGCGGACCACCTAGGGTCGCCTCAGGGACCACCAGTGGTCCGCGGACCACCGGTTAAGAACCGTTGCTCTAGAGCCAGGTTGAAGAGCGTCGGCGCCAGACCGTCGCCTTGCTTGAGTATTAGTCATCGTTATCCTTATGAGTTGCACTAGCTTAGCCGGTATTTCAGAATGCAGCAAAATGTTGTACAGTACGTTTCGATCGATACTGTCGTATGCCTGCTTGAAGTCGACAAATATTTGGTATACGTCGATGTTGTATTCCCAGCACTTCTGGAGTAAAAGCTTCACTGTAAAAATCTGATCTGTCGTCGAACGACCAGGTTTCTTCTGCGTACGGATTAATTCTATTTTCTAAAATCTTAGATAAAATATTATCTTCTTCTTCTTCCTTGCCTCGTTCTTTATACCGCTCCATGGTTTCGCGTTGCTCGACCTGCGGTGTAGGCACATCGCCCGTTTTGGCGGTAATATCTCAGCATATTTGTACAGGCAGCTCTATCTTGGATCGTGTCATCGCCGAGACCAATGCGTTGTTGTTGCTTTTTCATTTGACAAATCCAGGTGTTCTTCGGTCTGCCTCTGGCCTTGGGTCCATCAAGTGGAACTTCCATTGATATTGCTCTCTTTGCGGGGTTATCAGGCGGACGCCTTTGAACATGGCAATACCAATCCATTCGTCGATCTTCGAGCTTTTCGGTGATTGGTTGGTCTATGGACAAGCTGCCTTATAGATAAAATCTTATAAGTCGTACAAACTAATGAGATGCCTCTGTAGCTCTCAAATTTCAACTTATCCCCTTTTTTGTGGATTGGGCAAATGATACTTTTACGCCAATCTTCCAGGACTATTTCGTCGTTCCATACTTTAACGATAAGTGTGTGTATAGCCTTAACAAGGCTCTCCCCACCATGCTTCAGCAGTTCAGCTGGAATCTCGTCAGTGCCCGGGGCTTTATTATGTTTTAGTGATTGCATGGCGAGATCAACTTCTTCTAGTGTTGGGGGTTGAACGGGAGGGCCTGTTTCAGCCATCAGCTTCAGAACTTCTTGTGTGGGGTTGTTCGGTTCAACATTGAGGAGCTCTTCAAAATGTGAGGCCTAGCGTATATCAACGCTATCGGTGTCACTAATGATATTGCCATCCTTATCCTTACAGAGGCTGGTCCTGGGTTGGTATCCACCTTTAATAGAATTAATTAGCTCGTACGCTTGTCTACTGTTCTCTTTGGTTTATTTGCATCAACTGCTCGTCAAGACGCTTACGGTTCTTGACCATATTTCTGCTGGTCGCGAAGTCAAATAGTCGTTGGCCATTGTCGTTACAGTCTTCATGGAGGCTGTACCCTCCAGTAATCCCCTTATGCCAACTTTCGTTTTCGACTTTGGCGTTAAAATCCCCCAGCAGCAATTTGACATGATTGAACTGAATGGAAGAGATTTTCTAGGAGGTGATAGAACTCGTCTTTAACCGCGTCTTCACTGACTTCGGTGGGGGCATGCGCGTTTATGAGCCAGAAATTGAAGAACCGGGTTTTAATGCGAATCGTACACAGCCGCTCGTTTATGAGTTTGAAGTCGTTAACATTTGGCTTAAGTTGATTGTTTACAATGAACACCACTCTTAACTCCCTGCGGCTCGAAGGTTTTCCAAATTGTGTACAAATTTCGGTCATCAATCTCGCTACTAAGCCATTTTGTTTCCTGGAGTGCAACTATGCTCAGCTTACATTTTTCGACCTGATCCAAGAGGGCCCTTAAGGCCCCTGGCCTATTCAGGGAGCGTACATTCCAAATTCCGAAAGAGTAATCAGTTGTTCGTTTGCGAAGTCGTCATTGGGTTGTATCCGTCCAATCCGAGGCTTTCATTCCAGGTTTCTTGACGAAGATTTTTTTCCAAGGATTCCATGGTAGTATTCGTAAAACGAATGAGGTCCATCATTGAGAGGCCTCGGAGGTGCTGCTTCAGTGATTGATTATTTATTTTTTTTTGTCACGCTATTACATTTAGTAACTTGAGACGCTAAAGTTGTTAATACAGCATTCAGCGGTTACTCGGATAATGCGGGAAAGTAACGCCCCGTAGAGAAACACAGGAATCGGCCAGGGCCGTTCACCCTATGAAGCTCCTCCTGCATAGCTAAGGGTCCTCAGTTATGCCACAACTGAAAAGGATATAGGAATCGGCCGGAGCCTTTCAACCTTTATCCTCCCCTTACGGGAAATCTAAGAAGATTATCTAATTAGGATAACATTATTCACGTCATAATGAGACCATGAACTAGTATAAGCATTGGTACAAAATTAAACGATTTCATCATCATGACGCTGTTCTTCATACCACGTGGAGGTCCTTACTTCAATTCCAAGACATATCCTTTCATTTTCCCTACATACATATGAAATCTTGCTTAAAAGCTTAAAAGTCATCAACTACGGATCCGTTACCCAAAGTACAAGTTATATAAAATCATCCCATAGCCATACGTGTCTCGAAGTAAAGTCAGCAACCTAAAGGGTAAAAAATAAGTGCAAATAAGAGGACATAATGGCGAGACGACTAAAGGTTTAAATATACGCTTCAACGAATCTCGAGCGAACTTATGGGAGAGGCGAGTCGTGTTCCTTGTATCAAATACATTGCCCGAAGGATGTTGTTGTGAACTTATCTAAAATGACGCGAAAGGATGCAAGGAGGACAACTGGATTGTCCTTGTTATGGGCTGCAGATGACTACCGGCAAAGTGTTCCACTCGGTGCATATCATTGTTAATGATCACGACTATAGTGCGCGCCTCGGTTGTCCGTCGTCGGAATGAAGAGAAGAAACAGTTTCAGCTTGGATGATGCATTTTCCACTCGGAGAAATTATTATTTGTCACGATAAGGAAGCGTGAAATGTAGGCGGAAGATGTAAACTTCTTCTGATGTTTCGATGCAATTATACTGTTAGAGGCTGTAAGCATAAGTTAAATCGTGACTTTGTAGAATTAGGTTAATTAAAATGATGATTGATAGCTAATTAAGGAAAATTTGTTTGATATCATGGGAGAAAATCTACACCACTGTACTTTGTTTTTCTTAGGGATATACCTATAAATGAAAATAATACATATTTTCCTTATCTATGTATATCTTGCCTGAGTCCTTGCAGCTTGAAGAAGATAAAAATTTGTGTTTAACCTTCTTTTTCTTACGATACTATTACAACATTTCGTTACATTTTTATCAAGAAATTTTATTTGCAATTAGTGTTAGATAACTGTATGTAATTTAATTTGCAGCTCCTTAACCCCATACGACTTTGTAACTTTTTCTAGTATACACCATTCAATTCAAGGATTTAAGATGGCAGCAAGTTGCTGGCGAAATGCGATAAGAATAATAATGATTATAGAGCACATAGAGCAAAAGCAAGGTTGCCGATGATGGCAAATTTATACGCACGTTTCATGTTTACGAAACTGGGCTTTTGGAATATTTGTATACCAGATTTATACCAGCAGTTCTGCCTTGATTTTATCCAAATTGACATTCAAAGCAGCCCTGAAACGCATGTTTTATTTCTCCTGTTGCTATGAACGAATACGTAATATATTTTCAACCTGTGGAATCCTTAGAAGTAGGTAATTTTTATGCATTCCAATCCATTTGAAACATAAATTGCTATAATTCAAGTTTCTGAACAAAATCAACCTGTTACGCCATGAGCGAAATGCCCTCTCCACTTCTTAGTGTCGCAGATGCTGTTTTGAAATAATCATCTACAGAGGCTGATCGTAGGAACATCGGGTAAATATACCTCGAGGAACCTCCGTTCCGTTAGTTTTAATTACGTACCAATAATTAATTATTGTGGAAGTAATTTAGAAAATTGTATTTTCGAAAACTTTCTAGGACTCATAATAATGACGATGCAATCCTAATGGTGGTAATTGTGACAACGTCGGGCAAGCACATTGCCGTAGAATGGCGCGCGTATACGACTATACTGGAATGTTGAATACACGTTATGTACTGAATCCCTGCAAGAAATCGCTAACCGAAACTACTACTACATACAAACTTTTATCAGCGAAAACTCACACAGACAAATACTTTACATATTTTTTGCTTTCGCCTTCAGAGTTTGCAAGAGCAAACCTGGTCAAATGACTAGTTAAATATCTAAAAAAGGGTCACTGTAATTGACTAGTTAACGCACGTATACGATTGGGCCATAAATAACCTATATATTCCCCATAGCATTATTTCCCCTGGTGAAAAAGTTCATAATTATTAGGTAAATTTCAGCCAAAATATCAAGTATTTATGGGAAATAAACACGTTAAATACCCAATAAAATATCGGTAAGTTTGTCATATTATTTTTACCCCTTAAAATTGAGGTATATTATCTGTTAAATCCAACAAATATTACTATTTAATAATAAGAAAAATTACTAGTTATTTAACCACTTAATTAACTCGTAAGATTTATAGTAAATGCCAGGTCATATTACTATTTTATTAACAATGTTTTACCACACAACTGTGGGTAATTTATATGAGGACTTTTCTTTAAATCTATAAGCAGCAGGAATTGTTCCATGTGCAATGTCATTTCTCGGTATAAAGCAAGAGAACGGTACTTTTTTTTCTTCAGACAGACGGACACATTTTAATTTTTCGTCAGTATTCAGCGATCCTTGGTGAAAGTGTGAAGTTTTAGCGATTATTTCGAAAACGGTGATAGCTACAAAAAAAATGTACTGAGAACCGAATAAACTGAATAAAATTACCTTTGCAATAATACGACGGATCTTTATTTGAAAATTTTATGCTTTGAAAAAATGCTCGATAACTCCCCAAAAATGTGAGTTAACCAATGAACTTTAATATGCGAGGTTTTTTTTTCAAGCTAGCATAGAGTTTTTCAAAAAACGGTACTTCCTAAAGGTAATTTGATGTAGTTTTTTTCGTTCTTAGAACATTTTTTTTTGTAACTATCGCCGTTTTCGAAATAATCGCTAAAACCGAAAAATTACCCCCATTTCCCCCTTTTTCCAACTCCCGGTCCCCCTATGGGTCAGAATTTTTTCCTCATAATCAAGGCACCGTCCTCAACAATATTACCAAAAATCCCATCAAATGACGTTCGTTTACTCTGCTGCCATACTAGGGTTACTAGCAACTTTATAGCCGCTGATTTGATCTAAAATTGTGGCGTAGTAATATTACTAGTATTTTCCATGATCTGTACCATAGGACTACCAGCTAATTTACCTGGTAGTTTTATGGTAAATATCACGGAAAATACCAGAAATATTACCAGTATAATATTTACAATGTTACCGGGCAATTAAATGGATAAAAATACCAATAAATCTATCGTATTTTGGTCAGATTTTATCGGTAATATTTCATTATAATACGCGGATTACTACCAGCTTAATAGCCGCTAATTTGCATTAAAATAATGGTTAAAGAAGTAGTAATTTTACTGGTATTTTCCATGATATTTACTATAGTACTACCAGCTAATTTACCTGATAGTTTTATAGTAAATGTCACGGAAAATACCGGTAATATAACTAGTATAATACTTACAAGGTTACCGAGTGATTAAATGGATAAAATAACCAATAAATCTATGGTATTTAACGCAAAAATACCGGACAGTTTGGTTTGAAATAACTCAAAGATAGTTGCCTTTTCACTATATAACATTGTAGGGGAACTCTCACGTACGAGTGCTGTGTGAAGTATATAGGTCAATTTTTTCCCGACGGCCTATGCACGGTACCCAGAAAATTAAACGGATTTTGACTAGATAAACATTAGTAATTTAACCAGTAGCTTTCTTGCTGGGATGTTAAATGAATGTAGACATTTCGACCGTGTCGTGTCTTCTCTCAATTCTATTCGAGCTAGAACTATTCCACCATTAGCCCGCTTTCGAGAGGAGCACAATTTCAGCAGGAAATGATATGGTTTCAGGCGACGAAGAATATTTCTCCTAGTTGGACTAATGATGCCTTTTTATTATTGAGACTAAGTTTGTGTGTGTGTCGGAAAAGATTCCCGGTTTTTTGGTCCTTTTGTTCGTTTGGTTCAATATATCATGGATTTCATTTTTCCAATTCTTTCGCTGCAATAAGGGATATTTCTATCTCAGTGGGTTAGTAAAGACTGGAAGGCATTATTCGTTTGGAAGCGTGTATCCTACATTTATTTATATGTACATACATATTTGGAATGCACCATGACCTATATATTGTATGTGTAAAGAATGCATTTCCGGGCATAATACAAAATCTAAGAACGACATAAGTATGTGTTACACAATCTGCTTCATTTAAAAAAAAATGGAACACGCATTCCGAACATTATACTTATTTTCACAACTTTACACTGTTGTAACTTCGGAACGCTGATAGTAACGACCTTGAAAATAAAAAAAAAAAATACGAAAAGCTGAGTTGTTGGTTAATTTAAACTAAAAAATGTTAAGGCATTCGTTAAATGAGTGGCTCAGTTGCCAAAGTGACTAAGTCCACTTTTGTCGAAATCGAGAAAACTAATATTTTACAAAACCTTCTATAGTAAATTGTTTGCTAAATTTTTCGATTAGAATGGCACACGAAAATAATAGTTAGGATGTAGGCTATCCAATAGAATATATTTCACAAAGCTTTCTGAACAAAAACATAAATATTTTTAAGGAAGAATCCGTCTAGCCTTAAAATGTATGGACTTATATTTTTTGGCTTCTGAAAATTATGATCGAGTTCATTCAGAAAGAAATTGATTTGCCTTTATTTTATTAAAAAACACGTTTTCAGAATAGTGGCTAGAAGGTGGAATCAGTGACCGTTCGGTAAAGTAAATGTAATATCTGGTGTTCCCAAGATTACGCTCTTAACCCTTTGCCCTTCTGATAAGGACTTTCGTGAACATGACTTAACCTTATACGAATAAAAAACAAGCAATTCAGTCTTAACTTGATAATTTGGATCAATTAGTACAAAAAGCAGTCCGCAGTCCATTTGGCTATAAAAAAAATTAGGGTCAAAGAAAAAAAAATATAAAACACGTTGTGGTCTGGATTAGCGTCATATCCGCAGTAAATTTGATCCGATTACTTAAAATATTTGAACATCAACAATTTAATTTAAAAGGTTTTATTCATCAGGCAGTGGCAGATAATACATGAAAATGGTAGCGAATACGTGTCGTTTCCAAGTATTTTTAGTAGGTAGTTTTTAGCCACTCCACTAACTAATATAATAAGTCAAAGCACGCTTTTAATGGGTATTAAAACATAAATAATATAGTAGTAGTAATTTCAGAGAATCTGTTTACCTGTAATAGTTTCACACAAAGCGAGAAAAATTTGATAATTTATTTGTAAACTAACAAATATACCATGAACACTATCGAAATGAGGAAACAAATGTTTCTTCCTACAATTTTAGTTTTATTCTTTTTCAGAAACAAAATTCTACTGAAGAAGGGAGCAAGTAGCCCCGAAATACGTATATGGAAGATTAAAACTAAATTGTAGTAAGAAACATTTGATTCCTCATTTCAATGAAAATCAACTATGTGCAAACAACGGTAAACAAAAGAAAGTATTTATAAACACTGTTTCTACCGTTTAGGTTGCAATAATTTGAGCATATCCAGCCTGTATGTTTTAAGTCAATTACTGCAAGATCGCGGACTCTAAAAAATTATCTTTCGGTTTGGTAAAACATCAATTCAACGATATGCACATTCGCTGTTTCTTGTCCTGGTTTAAATTGTAACATGTATTAAGACAGTAGGTGCGTCTAACTTTTCGAGTAGCTTTACGGTTGAAGCCAGCAGTTTGCTGGCAGATTTGGCTATTATAGGTACGCCAACATAGAAAAACAAACTGCCTAATTGTTTTCCCAATGAATTTGTCATCTACATTTCATTTCCCTAAAGCTAAACTATACGCCGCGTAGCGTAGGGTAATGACAAAAAGCAGGGAATATTGTTATATGAAGTTCGTTACCCAAAACTACACGGGCTGCACAAAAACACACGACTAGTATTAAATTTAGTAAAATTAATTGACAGTAATTATAAAAGCTATTGAGCTTGAAATTTTAACAGTCGATCCGAGTTATTTATCCAATTCTTGTCCATTGATACCATTAAATTGGGCAATTACCGCCGAACTCCTATTTATAACGGTAAACGGGTGGTTTATTGCTAAATGATTACCATTTATAGGTTGCACTCAGGGTTTCGACGTACTTATCAAGAGCTACCTACCCTTCTAGGCTACTTAACCAGGCTCGACTGTTTCCACAAATTAAAATTTAAAAAATATATACAGGTTGACACACGGGAATCAGAAAATATTTAACACGTTCGTAAAAAAAAATGTGCAAATTTGTGTTCAAATACTGGTTAGGTTACTCTATTGTAAAAAATGCCGTGCCGTGCCTATAAGAATGGTGCCCGTTTTCATCACTTAACTTGCAGAATCGGTTTTGGTAACATCCTTCTATTTTTCCCTCTGTCCAATCATCCGCTGCTCCATCTTACCAACGGAGACACTTTTAACCAAGGAATGGAATGTTAACTACGCCAAAATATAACTAGACACCGGTTCGAATTGAAGGGGAACTGCTGTAAAAAGTTTAGTTTTAAAAATCGTCACATGCTGAGTGCGAGTCATTACCATTCATTACATTGTGTAAAATGGACATTGATTAGAAACTATTAAAAATAGAATCATTATTTTCGCTAAAATTAATCATTATTTCTTCGTTTGTAAATATTGATTCACATTAGGAAATTACATGTCGAATATATCCTATGAAAATCTTAAAAAAAAACATCTTAAAATAATTCGTCCGTTAAATACAGCATAATGCTGTAAATATTTTAATTTGTATATATTTGTAATTTTTGAATTTCAAAAATTTTAGTTTTTTTTTCATATCTATTGATTGCGCCAATCAGGCCCGTGCGCAGGAATCATCCAAGGGGGGGGGGGGTTTAACTTATATATTCAAATTTTTCATTGAAAGGTATACTTAAAGTTTAAAATATACAGGCTATAATAAGG
This sequence comes from Microchrysa polita, assembly GCA_949715475.1. NCBI lineage: Eukaryota > Metazoa > Arthropoda > Insecta > Diptera > Stratiomyidae > Microchrysa > Microchrysa polita. The sequence continues at coordinate 165,481,062 of OX454415.1, forward strand.
TGACCAGATTCCCAAAAGCCCAATGCTGTACACAAACTAGCGGAATTCGGTTGTCAAGCAAATCCAGAGTCATATATCCAGGTTCCAGGTCCGAGGTCTATGTCGCAAACATGTTGGCTGTTTTTCTAATGCACGACAGACAGAGTGTGAGCGCGCAGAGTATTCTGAGCTACAGGTTATACGGACGAGTCATAGATTTAAATTTCACGAAATGGCGTCCATCGGCTTACCGATCGCCGCGCTTGCACCTCGCCTTATCATTCTTAGCACCATCACTGCGTCGCAAATTTAGGCGAATTCTGAAAAGCGCAAAAGGCATGGCGAGGTCTGGATGAAGCGAAGGGCAAGGCACAGGATTTAGGTAAACTTAAGCACGAGCCAGAGGTCTAAATTTTACGAATTGTCATCCATTGGCTTACCACTCGCTGGCCTCACCTTGTTCCGCAACAGCACTACGTCGCGAATACTAAATAGCGAGACAGATAAAGCGAGGTCTGAGCGGAGTAAAGGACGAGGTGCAGGGTCTGAGTATATGTATGGACGAGTCAGAAATATAAAGCTTACAAATTGCCTGACATTAACTCACCGCTTGTTGCGCTCGCTTCATCCTATTTCCAAGCAGCGCTACGTATCAACTTTTTGGCGAATTGTGAAAAGGGCGACAGACAGCGAGATCTTAGTTAACAGACGAGCTATAGGATTTGAGTAAATGTATGGACGAGCCAGGGATCTAAATCCAACAAATTGCTTTCCATTAGCTCACTGCTCGCTGCGGTTGCACTTCGTCTTATCCTATTTCGCAACAGCACTGCTTCGCAAAAATATTGGCGAATTCTTAATGCGAGACTGACAGTGTGAGATCTGAGCGGAGCGAGGGGTGAGTCACCGAATTATAGTAAACCAAATACCAAAGGACGAGCCTGAGGTATAAATCTTATCTAAACCTGGTGGCAATATTTCACGAGGAGAATAAGGATTTCTTCATAGTTACGATAGGGATGCCATGTCGTTCCCCTAGGCTTTTACCTACCTTGATTTACCCTAACTCCTAGTGGAGGATGGTGCGTTGACGACTACCGTGTGGCATGTGTAATCGTCAACGTTACAAAGACAACAAAATTCGGAGTGTGGTACGGTTGTCAGCCATACCACTTATTAGTCGCATTGTTAGTTTATTATTCTACAATAAGAATGTTTCTTATCATCTTCTTCTGAATAATAAATTTGCGGCGGGTCATGACGAGTTTAGAAACTCTCTCTCTCTCTATGAATCTCTATATCACAGAGTAGTGACCGAACAATCATGGCCACAGAGCACGGCTTGTAACGCCGTTTTAAATGGATTTTAATGAAATTTGGGAAAAAAAACTACCTAAAACCCATGCTGAGTCATTTCATTAGTATGCATTTTCCTATAGAGGTTGATAAAGGCATCGGAATAGAGTACAATGGCTGACTTTTTCATCTTAAAATCTCATCTTTTGACGGATGTAACCTCTAAACCTTGGCAGCTAGAGCCTTGAAATGTCGCAATCAACAACAAATCCCCTGCAATGCCCTACAATAGTTCACTCACTACAATCTACACATGCCGCGCGGTGACATTTATCTTTGAATTACAATACGTTCGGTATAGGGAAAATACCGCTTTTCGGATTGCATACCAACACTTATGAGTTTCTACCACGAATGTGCTTGAACTGTCCGGAACTGGATGGTGTCTTAGCGGCGAGAGAAAATTCTTTTGGCAAGGTATAAATTAACAACGCCAGTTTACATTTTTATGAAGTTAAATGAACAATATGTATTTAATAAGAAATGAGAACAATAGTATTTAATAAGAAATTCTGGCAACATTTGCCAATAGGGGGGGGGGTCAACCCCCAAACCCCCCCCCCCCCCCCCCCCTGCGCACGGGTCTGGCGCCAATGTTGGTTAATTTCTTTTAACTTTTTTTTATTGAATCAATTCAAGTGCAAAGTCAGTTTTATTAATTGAAGCTTCGTAATATTACCAGCCTACTGAAAATCAAGCCAAAAAATCTCACAGGTACCTAGTTTATTCTTCGTAAATTATGACCACTTCAAGTCAAATCCATTTAAATGGGTCACCCTGTACACGATACATGTAACGAAATTTAACTCCTATTAAAATAACAGTAATTTAAGTATTTTTTTGTTTGATAGCTTGTGCAGTCTTGGCAAAGTTCAATTGTTACAATAGTAGAAATTTTAGACAACAAAATAGTGGACTTAGCCGTAATGGCTTCTGAAATGATTGTTTAAATTTTCTGAAGCCATATAAAATATTGTGATAAAATAATCAAATGAAATAAAAAAAATTTACTTTGTATAAATTTAAAATAAAACGAAAATTTTTAAAAATGGACTTAGACACATTGGCACATAGGCTCGCCTTAATGTCAAAATTTACCCTAATCCTTTCGACCGAGTCATGAGGACTGGATGCTTCTATCAAAATTACTCTCTCATAGGGATTGACAAATACTCAATTTTTATCGCTTCTGTCATTTTATCTTAACGCTACTTATTACACACGAATTCGGAGTCAACTTATCGACTTTTATTAATTTTTTCTCGAAATTTCACTTTTTGACCATTCCTTGTTAGCCTTAAATGTTGATCCCTCTTCCGCAGATAACGATTTTCCCTTATTAAAATTAAAGTTAATATCTTACTCAAATAATCACAACAATTTAGGGGCCCTACGTCTTTAATTGTGGAAGATAGACAAAAAAGAAATGGCATGTGCTATACTGATGACAAATTTTAAATGGCTATTTTGTGTGTTCTTTTTCGAAAAACAATTATAAAACAATGTTAAAAAATGAAAACCCAATACTTTTTGTTTTAATTAATTTAGAATTGAATAGACTATTAACAGTTATAATTTTGAAATTTTAGCTCTTTTAGTTTGGTTGGAAATCAGCCGAAACTATTCATGCGAAGGGGTGTGCTAATCTGATGACAAGCACTGTATAATGCCTTATGCGACGGTAGAAATAGTGATAGTGTCAATGATTTTCGAAATACATATTTCCATAAAAAATGCATTTTGATTCATACTCGTATTTTTGTCCTGTTGTACGTATCCAATCAAATTTGCATAGCAGATATACACTAAACAGCGAAAATCGAATACCGACTTGCTATGTTATTCGGTGATATGGATATATGCTTTATCTGTCCTGTATTTGTGTATTTATTTACCGACCAAAGGATATATTCCGTCTCTCTAAACCCATGGATGCGCTTCAAAATTTATGGGTCTTGCCTGGAGATGGGAGAATCGTTGTTCAATGATGTAACGTCCATTTTCGCATGTAGGTTCACTCAATGTGTGTCGTGTGTACGTCTCAACTTCTATGGAAAATACAAAATAAAGTTTGATGCACTGAGAAGTCCCTTTTGGACGAAGCTACGTTGGACACTTGATGGGTTGATGTATCGTGTACCATCCAGGATGTTGAGCTGGGAGTTTCTAATGGTAACGTCGAGACCAAGTCAAAAGATTGGCATTATGTCGTTACGTTTTCAACTAACCGAGTACTCGTATATTTCTTCACGCCACTCAACGTGGTACGTGATGGATACAAGAACAACCTGTACCCAAGGATTAATTGCGTATGCGTCAGAGGTAAAATTATGTCTAGGAAGAACTCAACCAACCGTTATTTTCAGTTGAATGAAGTATCTTTTGAAAAGCAAATTCGAAAGAGACAGAGAGAACAGACTATGGGACTCCATTCTTTTTGATGAGAATATGATTTGGCTTTAGGTTATTGATACATACCAACTACTCTGTTTATTTACCTTTAAGCCAAATTTCAAATAACCAGAATGAAAGTTTATCTTCATCTTAGTATTTATAAAAATCGACGCATAATCAATTTATTATGTACGAAAATAATAAATAAATAACTGGCGCGACATTCCAAATATTAATCTAGTCGAAAGCTGCGTTATGGTTGAATTACATTTCCCGCGTCAGCATCAGCATCGGCAGAGGCATCGGCATCAGCAGCAGCGGCAGAAGCATTGTTTCTGCTTCTGATGTCAATGTGGGTCATCAAAGGCAAATGCATGTGTTCTAAATTGAAATTTTTTCTGCTGATGCCGATGCCTCTGCCGATGCTGATGCTGACGCGGGAAATGTATTTCAACCATTATCCTATTTTGATTTTGTAGAGAAACAGTGGTCGAGTTTTATCTCCATAAACGAGTACCCAGTTTAAATCTGAGTGACAACCATTATAAACTGAAATCGCCTACAGTGAAACTCGAATCCACGACCTTATGCTTCGAATGAAAGCGCGTTATCTACACTACACCATGGTACAGTACATTGTTTATAAGAATAAATAGGAAACACCGTCGTCACATCATGTTGTTTTCTTCAAACGATCTGTCACAATATTTTCTGACTTTATTACATAATATATGCATGCATTCGTCACTTAATGGAAAAAAAACTTTGCAAATTCATATAAAGGCATTCGCAATATTCAACAATATTAAAAATATATGCCAATCTTATTCAATATGCCAATCTCAGTCAATTCGAAAAAAAAGTCAAGAGCATACATTGAAATTCGACTATGTGTGGGGAGTGCACGAAGGAAAGTTGTCAAGAAAATCTGTCGCTGATTTCCAAGGACATACGCGGGGAGCAGCTCAATTTGCATGAGGACATACTAGAAATGTATACTAATATAAATTTGTGAACATGTTCCTGTATAGTATTGAATGTCACCTGGCGTATATTCTCGTTGCCTCGTTTAGATAAATTTTATTCAAAATAGCCTGATGATAGGTTGACAAAAATTTATTGCTTTGAAACTGTAGTATCTAACGTTTTTTCTGTTCCTGTGTTGCTTTGGGTAAGAGAGAAAAAACAACGGTTATGGCCAACATTTCTGTACAGACCAAATGTTCTCCAAACTGAAACCTGCTTCAATATGGATTTCACCAATAAAACGTTAATTTAATAGTTCTAATCTAAATACATACACTTGGTGCCAAAAACTGGATAATTGTTCTATCCCTTAATTTTGCATAATACTCAAATGGTCGAATCTGCAGTCCTTTACATGGGATCACAACCAACTGGTTTGGTGGTTTGGTCCTATCAATTCGGGGTGCCGTAACGGGAGAAGGGGGTTGATTCCGGAGTTCAGATTCGATCATTGGTGTTCGAGCTACCCAAAGAATTGTTGGGAGAATTGTTTTTTTTTGTATATGTAGTTGTGCCCAGTTCGCCCAGGGCCACCACATTTAAGTGGCCCCCACTCTTAATGAACCTTTACTTTCATATGGCCACTCGGAAAGTGGATCACTCAAAAGGGGCCTCCACGCGACACCCGTTTGAAATTGGTACTCGAACTAAATTCAAGAATATAAAGTGAAATAACGATGATGTGATTTTATTGATACAAAATCAGCTTATAACATGAATAGGGATAAGCCATCCATCCTTCTCCCTCTCTCTCTCTGTCTCTCTCTCTCTCTCCTTCTCTTTTTTGAAACAAATTGCAATATCTGCTCTCCAACATCAACATTGCTCTTTGATGTTTGTTAAAAATAACAGTAGTAGCACGGTTGATTTTTAGAACTTATCGAACAAAATTACCAATATCCAAGCTCGAAAAGTATAAACCTGAGATTATACTATGAAAATAGGTGACAGTGACAGCCAGTATTGATGACACCAGAGGCCACTACTCCACGGATTGGTATAATAAGCGAAGAAAAATAAGCCTAGATCAACATTTTCGAATGACGGTATTCGGATCCTTGAATTTATGCTTTCTGAGACCACGAAACCTGAGCATTGCGGCCATCCAAAAATCTTAAAATCGATATTAGTTAATTGGAAATGCTTTTTCTTTACAAGACGTGACACCTTCAGGTTACAAGAAGTTTGAATTGGTGATTATCATGAATAGGATAACTTAACCGCACGCACGTAACCGATGTCAGACCCGTAAGTGAAGATTGGAGTTTGCCGCATAGAAAACTGGCGGAAGCATTATTTATAGAATCACTAAGCAGCGCATGTACAAAATTATTGTCTAACGCAGTGCTTCCCAAACGGTTCCGTAGAACCCTAGGGTTTTACGACAACTTCTCAAAAATAGGAAATGTGTAATGTAGAAATTATTTCTGATTGAAAAATTCAAGGAATGCATAGGGAAATTCCACAAAAGGTGGTAATATTAAAAATCTATGTTTAAGGCTGCCAGCTGAGCACTCCGGTGACTGCCAATAAGCTACACAACTCACGCAAAGTTATGAAATTCATAGAAATCGTCAGATGGATGATATTTTGAATGTTCGGCGAGTGAAAAGCAGTTACACGGGTGACAAAAATTTGCAAAATATGTATAAGTTTTCTTCCAATTGAATGAAATGGTTGGAAATATTTTCATTTAGATATGCGTAACCCAAAAATAAATAAATAACGAGACCGAGTTCCAATCGTGCGAATAGCACGATGAGTGTATACCCTATACCCATGTACAGACCTAGAAGGCACGCAAAACCCAAAATATTCAATTTCATATTTTTTGTGGGGGAGGGAGGAGTAGATGGGTCGGATCTGACACACCTTTATTACCTTGTCAAGGCATCCAACGGCTACCATATGATACTAATTTGAAGTTTTTCGTGACATTCTATAAAAAAAAAAGATATGGCTGAATATAACTTTGTAGGGGAAGTAGGGGTAGGGGTAGTCGGACCTACTCCACTTTCCATCAACTCAAAGTATATGTCAAAATGGGACATTGATCAAAATTTCAAGTCGATAGCGATATTCTACCGAAAGTTATGGCCGAATTAAAATATCATGGAGGGGTAGTTTGTATGGGAGGTATGGGAACCCGTGGTCCGATTTGGCCCATTTTCAATACCGTCCAAGATTTTAGCAAAACAAACATTTGACAAAAATTTCAAACCGCTAGCTTCATTATTTCGGGAGTTATCGTGCTAACAAACAGACACACGGACAGACTGACAGACAGACATGGCTTAATCGATTCAGGGACCGAACCTGATCATTTATATATATACTTTCCCATACCTCCGGTGGCTGCTTTGAGGTGTTACATAATACCGGCGTAACAAAAACAATATACCCTATACCATCTTATGGGTATAGGGTATAAATATCAAGGAGGGGTAGTTTGTATGGGAGGTAGGGGAACCCGTGGTCCGATTTGGCCCACTTTCAATACCGTCCAAGATTTTAGCAAAACAAACATTTGCTAGCTTCATTATTTCGGGAGTTATCGTGCTAACAGACAGACACACGGACAGACAGACATGGCTTATTCGATTCAGGGACCGACCCTGATCATTTATATATATACTTATTTGCCATACCTCCGGAGGCTCCTTTGAGGTGTCACATAATATTGGCGTAACAAAAACAATATACCCTATACCATCTTATGGGTATAGGGTATAAAAATTTTCCGCAAGCTCTGAGGTGATCAAGAAACTGCCAGCGACAGCAGCTCCCAATATGTCATTCAGCCAATCAAGATCAGATCTTTTTGTGTGTGCATTAGTAAGGGGGTAAGGGGCCCACCAACATCGATTTGGCCCAGGGCCACCAGAGTGGTAAGGCCGGCCCTGCATATACCTTTGCATATAAAACCAAAATTAAGTTTGATTTTCTGAAGACAATCACGAAATGCTTTACTTGTCGAAATTCAATTATGGCGAACATTTTATATATTAAGCTCCCAAATGGACATACTTTCCAACTTAAAACAGAAGCAATTTCCAATATCACACCGGTATAGTTAAAAAACACATAATATCATAAATATTCTAGTACAAACACTTACCCTCACGAGTATACAGTCAAATCGTGTATTCTCTTCGTATTCAGGTCAATTTGTAAGATCCAGAGTGAAAATGGAGCGCGAATTTAATTCTGTAAATATAAAAAATTTAACGGCCTATTTCGGCAAAAAAATGGACATTGCCTTTACGACTTTTGTACACAAGTGATTCTCACCAAGCCGACGATTCTGCAGATTCCAATTTCTTCGCATTAGACTTCTTAATGGCAACGTGTTGGCCGGAAATTTCTTTTGCTATTCTCAAATTATTAATAACACGAAAGCTATTCGCCGAAAAATGTGATATCCTTGCTTGAGGCTGCTGTACGGTTATATGATTTCCAAAGAAATCACAATCGTCTATTTTTATTTGCAATTCGACGATTCCCAAGTTTGATAATGTGAATGGGAGTGAAACAGTAGTATGTAATATTTACGTACTCGTATATACCTACAAGTATATGTATCTGCAATTTGTTTGATCATATTTATCTGGCGAAGTTTGGAAACGAATATAAAAGGTCTGAAAAACGACCTCAACCATGTCAACACCACTGTCCTTTCTCCTTCCTCGTTGATTTACTAATGCAAGATTTCTATTTATTTATTTATTTATTTATCTACGTTCATTCTGGAGTTTAGGAGGACAACATTATACCAACTAGACCCTTTTCAGTTAACAACAAATACTTTCTCTTGAATATTGACAACTTCTTGGGAGAATCAATAAAACGGCAGCCTTCGTCAAAAATGGGACAATGTAAATGAACTGAAAAAAATCCCATCAACTTCCAGCAAATACATTATTCAAAAATATCCATATTAAACTCCCATATTATATAGAGTCCTTATTGAGGGGTGCAATCGTAAATCCTGGACATACACTCCCAATCAATAGGATAGTTCCACTTGTAAAATGGCTGTATCTCGGTAACTGATAACGGTATTTTCTTAAAACTTGGTGACAAAATTTTCAGTATCCTGCTTGTTTTTGGCATAACATAAGGTCTCAAATCCGGAGTCCAGTTAGGATTTTCTTACGATAATTCTTAAAAACAGTACAAATAGTGAAGTCAATAGGATAGTTCCAGTATGGGAATAAAACATCAGATAACGGTACGAAAGGATAATTTTACTTTGAAAAATGTAGCTTGTAATAAGCAGAACTTTATTTAAGTAATTTAAGCTCAAAAAGTTAATCTGGGATAGAATTGTATAGGTTTTAACGGTAAATTAAATTAGTTTCACCCCAAGCTCCTCTAAACGTTATCACAAGATCTTGAGTGTACTTAAAATATCGTCTAACGGTATTGATCCTCCTTCTCATTCATCCCTACACATTTTTGATGGTATTTAGATCTTGGAAGTATGGGAGGTCTTTCCACAACCTTGATTAGTTGGACTTGAAACCAATCTTTTATTAGTATTGCTTCATGTTTGACGCCATTATCTTGTTAAAATCTCAAAGATGTTGCATGGAAAATGTTGGTAATTTTAAGAATTATATTACCCAGAATAGTTTTGTAAGAATGGACGTTGGGAATATCCCTAATTTCCACAAGCTCAATAGTTCCACACCGAGATAGTCAACCCCATACATCGTCATTTCTTACTCTAAGTGATGTGTCTATAAAATTAATTTATTTTTGCTCAAATCGTGGAAATAATACCTAAATCCATCTGAACCGACGAGATTTAATCCTTTCCGTCAGTAAAAATAACGCGTTTGACCAATCCATACAGTTTCTATATTGGGGTTGGATATCTTAGTATGGAAGTATTGAGCTTTTTTTAAATTAGAGGTATTCAGAGTACCCAGGCTTTTAAAGATATTCTTCCTAATGTGTTGCCTAAAACTTCCGACATTTTCCATGCCATTCGTATAAGATTTTAACAAGATAATGACACCAATTATGATGCAACACTGATAAAAGATTGATTTCAAGACCAACTAATCAAGGTTATGGAAATACCTTCATACTTCCTAGATCTAAATATCATCAAAAATGTGTGGGAATGAATGACAAGGAAGAGCTATACCGTTAGACGATAGTTTAAGAACACTGAAGCTCTTTGGCGAACGTTGAAAGGAGCTTTGGCGAAATCAGCTTAATTTGCCGTTAAAACCTATACAATTCTATCCCGGATTAACTTTTTGAGCTCAAATTACTTAAATAAAGTTCTACTTATTACCAGCTACATTTTTCGAAGTAAAATTATCCTTTCGTACCGTTATTTGATGTTTTATTTCCACTGGAACTATCCTATAGACTTCACCATTTGTACTGTTTTTAAGAATTCTCGAAAGAAAATCCTAACGGGACTCCGGATTTGAGACCTTCTTTTATTTAAATAACAAGCAGGCTACTGAAAATATTGTCACCAAGTTTGAAGATAATACCGTTATGACATACCGAGAAACAGCCATTTTTCAAGTGGAACTATCCTATTGATTGGGAGTGTATGTAATAAACAAATGTGAATGTGAAACATAATGCGGTAATTATTAGGCTCTGAGAGCTCCTATAATGTTGATGATCTACGACGGAGAAAAAAAATACTTTTTTTCATTTGGTTTTTGACTGCTGAACCCTGAACTTAAAATGAATTGTAAAGCAGGTAAAGGGGATCTGATAAAGTTCAAAGGGCGAAGTTAATGTACACAGAACACCTGTGTACAGTACATTAAGTTCGCCCTTTGAACTTTATCAGATCACTTTTTTACGCCGACGATATAGCAGAGTACCAATCAAATATTTACTGCCAGTGTTTTAATACTCAAGTGAAATATCCCTGGTCCCTGGCCTCAATTATCGCTAATTTTCACGTCAGAATTGATGATAAGCTCTCAAAATGAAAATGCAAAATCTTTCAATTCACTGACTGATATGCACTTGAATCTCTATCTGTTTATGTGCCGAACATTAAAAATCACGGAACTGCACCGAGGCCGTCAATATGCAGATCCAAAATCCAAAATAGTACATACATTACATACATTCTATCCAACCGAGTGCATTTTCCAAATGCTCCACGGGATGTGCTGTACGTATAGCCTAATGTATTCTGGACAAGAAACGCATGTGATATTACTCGATCTAAAAATTGCAATTGAAATGTTCAATTCCAATGCTGGAATGTTAAGGAGTAGATGGAGGAATGCAAATCTCTGACGTCAGCAACAGTATAGAGGGAAATTCGCCATAGCTAATGAAAGAAATAATAGTGAAATAATAAACAAAATGCTTGATGATGTCGACAAATATGATGAGATATTATACAGAACAAATTGATCAAGGACAAGGTTTCATGTCGATCGCTCTTTGATGAATCAATAAATTGAAAAGTCACATGTGGTTTATGGATAGCATATGTGAATTGAGTACAGGTGCGTATATCGCAATGTACGTATTACGCAGACAGTGTAAGCATTTGTAGGTATTATTCAGTGCATTCAGCGAGCACATATTGGAAAGAGCTACTGGAAAGTGTTCTCTCCCCGTGTCCCACTCACCCGCTAATCGGTCCACATGCGATGTATCGAAAATTTCCCCTATTTAGCGTTGAATTGGAATGCTACATTTAGATGTGTAGCTGCTACTTGGACTGCTCGATCAACTGTCACGCACAGCTGCTCGACCATCAATACTGGAAATTGTTTGTTCACAGTTCAGCTGAAAAATGTCATTTCTGAACCAGGTTTTAGTGAACGTTATAATATTGTGCGATGAGAGTACGTATTTTGATTAAGAAAGTTGCAGTTTTAGGTTTTTTGAATTTTTGATTGCCGCAATGTCTGCGGATGTATCAGCTGATTAGAGAGAACTGACATTTCGTGTAGCAAGTCCATTCAGCGAACACAAACTTAGCAGTTTTCCAATTTCTTGTGGTGGGGATATGTAGCATATCCCAATATGTGCTCGCTGAATGCACTCATTGGCTTTAAAAATAATTATGACGGTGAATTTATTAAGGAACATGATGACATTTTCTGACACTGCGAACAATCTGCTCTACTTCTGCTTCCTGTACAAGTCCAGTCCCACTTACCTAGTTTAATTTTAAATAGGTGCCATTACAAAACACCTTGACTAAATTCTACGAAGGCTGTTCTAAAAGTGAACAACAAACTTTGTCACTTTACATTCGGAAATGGCTTCGGTCCATTTTAAAGTTTTGAACTTGGGCAAAAAGCATAACTTTTTTATTCGTGAGAATTTTTCGTTTTTTTTTTTTCAGACATTAAATTTGGGAGGTTTTAATATGTAACAGCAGTACACCATTCCACAGCGTCCTTTTCCTTTAAAAGCAGCGAATTTGTTGGGAGACATTCTTATGAAGTGAGCACTGCTCACGTCTCCAGTAACTTCAACAACACGTGCAATTTTGGTCAAAATTTAGACATCAATCGCTGAAGATCTAATATTGCTTAAATTTGGTTACCCTTGCACGTATAGTCAAAACTGGGAGCTCCGTAAAAATATCAATTATAGTTGGCTGTTTAAAAAAAAACACCAATTTGGTTCGATGTGCAATGGTGTAATGTTTCATATAAAAAAACTCCCAAGTTTAATGTCTGAATAAAGTACAAAATTTCTCACGAAAAAAAAAGTTATAAGCTTTTCAAATCACTTATATACTTATTGCTCACCCTGTACATATATACACTCGGGGACAAAAAAAAAACTTTTACCCTAGTATAGCGAATATACCACCCGGAAACTGTAATTTCCGGCTGGTTTCATCCAGTATAACCCTTAACATTGTGCTTAACCTTCCGTTGGAGGCAATGTATCTAATAATTACATGGCACCATTTTTTCGTTGACCATTCGTTTTCTATTGTGATTATCTAATTGCGAGCAATCGTGTTACTATTTTAAATTCAGGAATAACGGTACTTTTTATGAACATTTCCTAGACACAGAATGAAAGATAATTTCATTGCACCCTGAACATTTATTTTCTTAACTAAATCTTCTTCGGGAACTCTAAATGTAATTTTGTGACATTAATTTCATGAAATTTGATTTTTTTGTAGTCTTCATTCCAAATAAAAAAAAATCCTTGTTATGGGGACGATTTTTAATTCCGATGTACACAGATCGCTTCCCCAAGGTCTTAAACTTTCATAAATTGAAAGAAAAAATGGCTATTTACGCTTTGAGCTCTCGCGATAGTAGCGCCATTTGTGGGTGATGCCGCGGCTAAGTGAAAATCCACACCTTCGATGTCATCTGATTCTCAACCATGGACTGATAACGTGATGCCACTCTTGTATGAACTCATTTGAGAGGAGATTAGGAAAGTCCCTTCTCAATTAACAATTTTAGCATTATACAAATATTACTGACATGACATTCGTTTCTGAAAGTACGTCGGCAGTAAAATTATATCCGTGTTTTTTCTCTTCCATATTTTTTCGCGTTCTTTTTTTTCACGTAAGTAGTGATTGGTAACTTATATGACCCTTCAAATTGGAATCCTACGTCTCTGAAAGGGCATTGTCATTAAAATCACGTTCGTGTTGTGTTTCATGTCTGTAACGATTTTTAACTAGCCTTTTCATATCGATATTGTGCAATTCGTCTTTTAATTTGAACAAATTAAGAATTTCAAAGTCTGCGGGTAGAATAAAAAAAAACATTAAGTGACAGTTGCAGCACAGGGGTTAAGATCTGGCAATAGTTTATGCAGTAATAGCTTTGGACACTGTACTTCACTCTCTATTTGAATGGCTGTAACTTTGAAACGTAGACAGCTAGGACTATGAAATTTATCAAAATGTACGATAAAATATTCTGTACATCGGCCTCTTGATCACCCTATATCCAGGATTTTTTTTGAAAATCATTGCTGTAACTGTGCGTTTACTCTAAGTGGCACAGAAGATTCGAATTGTATAACCACGTGGAGCCATTCAAGGTTCGGATACTGTGAGACTGTATAACTCAACACTTGGTTTTATTTTTTTTTTATTTATGTGTACCGCATTCTGAAAAGGTTGGTCGCCTTAAGTAAATATCACATTAAAAAATGCAGCTGAAAAACAAAATACAGGGTGTTTTTTCGCGTGATAGAACTTTCAATTCAAATAAAGCACAGAGAAACACCTTTAATGCACACGAAATTAGACTTATTCGAAAAAGGAGGTTGTGCCATTTATGTTAGATCACGTTTTTTAACAAGTGGTCGCCAGGAATTTCGGGAGATTAGAGTCCTCATAATTAAATTAAGCTGCGTTTATGCGAGAAAAACATAATTTTTTGGTTTTAATGTTCTGGTGTGATTCTGTTTTAATTGTGTTAACATTTTATCTTGCAATTACAAAAAAAAAAAATTTTAATCGGCTGAAATTAAACGAGAGAGCTGGTAAGGTAGCTCAAAAAATTCACTCATCGCAGGCGCCCTTTCAATAAAATGGATATGTCATTAGCTGTGTCAAAAGTAAACCGTTGTGTGGGAAACATTATGTTCACAGTTCCTTCAATTTATTAAATCGATAAAATAGAACTTCCTTTTTCTAATAAAACTGTGTATTAAGGGAATTTTTCACTGCTTAATTGCAGTTTGACGTTCAGGTTCAGGCGTTCAATTACAGGTGCCAATTAATAACGAAAGCAGGACATTAGGAGAAGACTAAATAGCCGAGAGGACGTTTCATTCATACCATGGTATCTTATGCATCTATTTGTATGCATTATTGTGTGAATCCTTCTAAATGTTTGCATACAATATATTGTATAGGGACTCGTGTGAAATTGATTTTAGTGCAATTTACGAGAGTAAGGTTTTAGTTTCGATAAATCCCAGCTGTATATTGAATGGATATGTGTCATTACATTGGCTTATTGGCTAACTACATAATTTGTTGGTCCTGCTGGGGATTCCTGTGTGATTTTGGTTATACCAGGGGCGAACCCAAGGCGGGGATCAAACACCCCCCGAAATTATGAAACCGATTTTTCGAAAGTATTAGTCTAAACAAAATGTACACAACATAACTATCTTCACATAACAAATAAGGGATGATTTTCAGACTGAAGATTTATAGTGTATTCACTAGGTGATTTCAGATTGCAAAATGTGGTGGAGAATTTTTTTTGTTTCTTTTGTTTTTTGGGGTGCTGAGCTTGAGTTCGGAGCTTCCCACCAAAATTTCGATGCAAAACAGGCCCATAACCGCAAAAAACTCGAAAATTTTCGGAGTTTTTCCGTTTTCTGGCTTATAACTTCGAAACTGTACATTTCTCCTTTCAAATGCATTATGCGGTATCGCTACAATTGACAGTATTTTTTTGTGATTTTGACCCTGTTTTGGAACGAAATTTCGGTGGAAAGCTACAGATTCGGGCTTAGCACCCCAAAATACATAAAGAACAAGAAAAATGCAGCTTTTGCGACCAAAAATTAAAAACCGTTCAATTTCAAAATTAAATAGGTACATAATATGGAACTACAGTGCGTAATCGATAATCCGGACTATTGAAAACCAGGGTCGATCCGGACTACAGAGGAATTGCTCTAAATTTCGAGGAAATGGACGAATTTAATCAAATTGTTCGAAGAATCAGTTTTCTATTTTCGAAGAATTTCACTCTGTTATTCTAGATTTTGTTTCGGACGATAATATCACTGTTATTATGACTTTTTTAAGTCAGATTCGGATTAGAGAAGCTCTTGAAATTCGGACTACATAGTGTACAATGTAATCTTTGAGGTGATCCGGATTACTGGAAATTCGAGGTTTCGAGGCTTCGGATTATCGAGTATGCACTGTATCTTAAAAATTGCAAACTTAAATTATTAATTGTAGTAATACCGCTCAACGGATTTATAATATTTATGTCTCTTTGAACGCATAATCATGTTTTCTCTAACATATTTATGAAGAGTTTTTCGTATAAATGAATATCGTTTCAGAGTTAGGAGCTAAAAAAAAAAAACGGAAAAACAGCGAACATTTTGGGGTTTCTCGCGATTTGGACCCTGTTCCGCATCGAAATTTTGGTGGTAAGCTCCGCATGCGTGCTAAGCCGCCCCCAAAAAAAACTAAAGAAACAAAAAAAAAAATCTCCACCACATTTTGCAATCTCATGTACTAGGTTTATTTAAATGTAATAAAAAAATTATTAATTAATTAATTTTATTAGTTTTCATAGACAAGATATATGTAGTTGCGAATTATTTTTTAAAGCTTTAATTAATGCGATATAAATTAAAATATAAAAGAAGATTAGATACATTCAGTGAGTAGTTTTTGTTTAGGGTCATTTTAGATATTATAATTCGCGAGTTTCAAAAACCACCAAAATTGACAAATTTCTCATAGTAACCGTTGAAAAGTGGGTAACTAACACAACATGTTTTCATTATGTAGAACCTAAAGGGATGTAAAAAAAACTAAATTAATTTGCAAGAAATGCAATAACGTAATTCCGTTTAAACATTTTCGTAACAATCGGTTATCAAAACCAGTTATTTCCTATGGGAGTATTTAAAAAAAAGAACTTAAATTTATTTGATGAAAATCAACTTAAAATATTTTAAATTAAATTTTTGTGAAATTTAGAATATATAAAAACGATTATCTTAAGGTTAAGGTCTGAAAATAAACGTATGATTTCATGAGTCACTTGCATGCACAAGTCTCCCCCCGAAATAAATTCCTGGGTTCGCCCCTGGATTATACTTATACATCTGTATATAATATGGCCTGTGTGGCAAGAAACGAATCCTTGTAGAACGTAGAAGAATGAGTCGGCTTGAGTCCGAGGGACGAATAGCGTAAACAAACTCAAAAAATTAATAGGTGCACTTAACGAATGTTAATTATTTTGTACGGTACATTAATAATGATGGAAAAATTTATGTAGGAAGACATTTATTCTAGTCTTGAATGCTCTACTGGATTCATGAAGGTATAGGTTCCTAGGTATTATTGATATAGTTTTTCTGTGCCCTAAAAGAGCGGCAAAGAAGGTTTGCTAGCACCAGGCAAATGTACACGGTTAAAAAAAATGGTATAAACTTTATAAATTTTGGTATACATATAGTTCCATAGACTTTTCTGTATAAAAATTATACCAAGCTTCTCTATTAATCGAAGTTATCAGTTGAAGCTATACAGTTCATGCTAATTGCGTATAAAATATTTTTATAAGCTGACAAGATAAAAATAATCCGCATAAGGTGTAAATAGTATTTATCCAGATATATGATAAAAACTATACAATTTTTTTATTCAAAATTTAAAAAAATGACATTCATTTAGATCTAAAGGATAATGTATGCCTGCAGGAAACCCCTTCTGGGACATACTGTTGCAGGCACTATACTCGTATATTTCGTATCCGCAGTTACAGAAATTTTTGACCACGCCGAGATTCGATCTCCGCACCTCTAGATTACTAACTAGCATGCACTCTCAACCAGGTGCGCCACAGCGACGCACGAAGTCCACCTTTCCAAATGCGAATGCAATGATTTTTTTCAGAAATGTACAATTTAGGATAAACTTTACCTCACTTTGGTATAAAATTTTTCTATCAGTTCAATATTATTAAACGAATTCTCGATTGGTATGCAAGTTGTAATTTATAGTATAAAATCAATAACACGTTCTGATAAAAGATTCATATAAATGCTGCATAATTTTCAATAGTATTTTTGGATTAATTTTGTAACAGCTTCGTATAATTTTTATACGAACATCTCGAGTTCAATATTTTAATACAAGCTTCGGATAAATTTTATAAAAATTAATATAAACAAAATTTATACATCGCTGTTTATTAAAATTTATACCAAAAAATGTATGAATGAGCTTTATACCATCAGTTGGTATAAAAAATACACCAGAATTTTTAACCGTGTAGTTATGCGAAATAAGTACATATGTAATATTTTTTTTTTCATGCCGTACCGTACTATTATCATTTCTTACCGTCCTTACCAGTCCTTACTGACTTCAATACTTTTCAAAAAATTACATACTTATACTTATTCTTATGACTAACGTAAGTCATAACAAAAGAAAAAAACAAAACAACAAAACAAAAAAGTACAATGATTTTTTTTGTATCAATTACAATTTAAATACGAAAATAGCAAAAACATAAGGTGGTATTACACTATCAAATAAAGTTTGTCCAGTTGGTCACACAAAATTTGTCCAGCTTTTGCAATGACCAACATTTTTCGAGACCTATTACACTATAGGACAAACAAATGACCAATTAGTTGGACCAACGACGTAGTCAGTCGGGTTTTGGGTCATTTGTTTGACCAAGGCAAATTTGCTATCACACTAGTATGACCGTTTAAAAAAAATTACCAACGCTAACTTAGATTTAATATGCAATTAGTGGTTATTTGGCATTGTTTTATTTCTTTGTCGAATTTGCAAAAGTTTAGTTTAATAAATTTTTGTTATACAGGGTGTCCCGCAACTGGTTAGCCATAGACCAATGGTAGACTCTATAGGATGTTTTAGGAAAAATGTCGCCAAAATTATTTCTCTAGCTTTTACCGTTAAGGAGTAATTGCCTTTTTTGTGATTCTTGTTAAAAAGCACGACTTTTTTGTAAAAACTCCTATTTTCTAGCTTCCACTTTAGCCAAATAAATATTTTTCATATTCTGCTGAAAGTACACAAAATTTCCAATAAAAGGACATATCGAATGTTTCGAACGGTTTCGTATCTTCCGAGATACGACGTTTTGAATTCTGCAAAAATGTCAATTTCAATTTTTAATGTCAAAATTAAACCCGAATTTCGTAACGGTACATTGTAGTGGCAAATCTGCAAAGTTGACAAAAGTTGGCGTAGTATCTTAGTTTTCGAACGGCATATAAGAATAAAGCACAGAGTCATCCAGTTTCTGAATAATACGTATAAATAAAAAAAACATAGTCTGCAAATGTACCAAACCGACTTCAATCTTGAAAAGGAAGTAACATTTTTACATGAAGCATAGACTTGGTTGTTATGCATTATGGAAAAATACTTTTGGCTACTGTCGTAGATGCTACTTTACTAATTATAACGGTAAGTATAAAAAAATTTGTTTTAGGTGTTGAATTATTTGTACGAAGGTTCGCTGTGTACATATTAATATTGTGAGAGTATTTTTCATTTTCATCGTCTAAAGGATAAACATTTTAATTTGTCAGGTATTAATTAGTGTCCTTTTATGTCCTTTTTCAGAGTTTTCCGATCCAATTTTTCCTTAGCAAAAATTAAAAAGGAAGTGGCAACTTGAATTATTCGCGTAGTTATGGGCTTTGGAAAGATACAGATGATAAGTTACGGGAAATATGCAAATGTTCCATTCAAACGCGATTTATTCCGTTGAGGGTCCTTGAAATAGGAATCAAACACCGGATATGTAATGTACTCGGCGTACCCTTTGATATGATATCCCGAATGCCGACCTCCAGTCAAGGATTAAATAGTGTCCTTTCTTGTCCTTTTTGGGACATTTCCGATCAAATTTATTTTAGCAAAATGTGTTTAAAACTCCTGGGGCCCCACTGATTCAAGACCAAGAAAAAAAAATAGCCTTACTGTATTTTTTTCTATTGGAAATGCTTATATGACTGAACTATTTCCACGTAAAAGCAAGATTTCTTCCTCTTACGGACTATGCTTTTTCCCTTTTTACACATATTATTCACAAACTGGATGATTCTGTGCTTTATTCTTATATGCCGTTCGAAAGCTTAGGATTTGGGCCAACTTTTGTGAACTTTGAAGATTTGCCACTTCAATGTATCGTTACGAAATTCGGGTTTAATTTTGACATTAAAAGTTGAAATAGACATTTCTGCAAAATTCAAAACGTTGTATCTCGGAAGATACGAAACCGTTCGAAACGTTCGATATGTCATTTTATTGGAAATTTTGTGTACTTTCAGAAGAATATGAAAAATATTGATTTGGCTAAAATGGAAGCTAGAAAATAGGAGTTGTTAGAAAAAAGTCGTGCTTTTTGACAAGAATCACAAAAAAGGCAATTACTCCTTAACGGTAAAAGCTAGAGAAATAATTTTGGCGACATTTTTCCTAAAACATCCTGTAGAGTCCCCCATTTGTCTATGGCTAACCAGTTGCGGGACACCCTGTATAGAAAATCAGTTTAATTTTGCTTGAAGGCGCAATCTTGTAATTTTGTAACTTAAAGTTACTCGAGTTATTTCATCAATCATCAATGTGGCACCTCGACCTCGGACCAGGGCCGGATTTACCCTCTATGGTGCGCCTGGGCTGACGCCGAATTGCCGCCTTCTGCCCGTAGTTAAAACTGGAATCAGAGGCAAATGAAAAAAAAATAGAATTTCCGTGGAGTTTATGCGAAAAGTACAATATCGATACGGATTCTTTTAAATACTCTCCCTTTACTACCGGGCCAAGCAATTGCGTTGCGTTTTCAAAATATTTTGTGAATGAAATTGAAATGGGAGCCATTACACAATATAATTAAAAAACGGAAATCTAGTTCGTTTTGGATGATCGATACATTTTGTTAGTGCCTTTTATACTAGTCTCATCGTACACTGGACTGGTGTTTCAAATTCGATTTGAAAGTGTTCCTTAAATCATCTCTTTACACTTGACCACTGAAAAATAGAATAAAAAGTAAGCTTAAGCCTAAGAAATCCATTAGTGTTAATTTTTTAATTGGATTTTCTATTATTGAATTATTTTTTTGCGAACTCCGTAGTTAATAAATTTTCACTTAAGTAATATAATATATATAAAGGTTGTTTTTAGTGGTAACGGACATGTTACAAAAGACTAACAAGGACAAATTAGTCACTTCCGTTGTTAATGTTTACAGTGGCACACTACTGAATAGAACCGAAAGTTGAAAGCAAGAAAGAGAAAGAGCACTGAACAATTATCTTGAGAGTTATATGAATCATCCGATCCTTAAACTTTACAAAAATGTTCTCCGCCTTCTCGTTTGTAGCTTGAAAAATATGGTCCTCTTTTACAAAACTTAAACTTACATACTAGCAACTAATAAAGGTAAAGGTAAAAATCAAGTGTTTCTTGTTCCGAGATCCTCGATATTAGAATAAGTATTCCATTTTATTTTAGTATAATTTGTATTGGAGATTTTCTTCAACGCTCTATACGGTAGTAAAGAAAGCGTTAAAAGCGCTACAAAGGTTCATTGTAGTTGAACGACTATTGTATCTTCAAGTCATGTTCCTTCTCTTCTCCCATCTATAATTACCGCAGGACAAAATTCAAAATTAACTGCGGATCTTAGTCTTAAGCTAGGGGAAAATTTGTCCTATTTCTAACCTCAGAGAACCTACAATCAATCTTTGTCCAGTGGTTCCTAAAACTCGGAAATGAATTTCGTGATAATTTTTGTGAAAGAAGAAGCCCCTCTGAAACAGCAGAAACATCTTTATATCCATGTAATGTTGTATCCCTTGCTCTTGCTCACTTTCAGTTAGGTTGCCACAGATTACTTGTATGCCGGACTCGAAATTTGGACGTTGTTCTTTTGAAGGTGCGGTGCGAGTTTTATATTAACCCGATTTCTCATCCAAACATCATCACCAAATTTCTGAGGGGTTTGGAACCCCCAAACCCATATACACATATGTTGGATCGCGACTAGTTTCAAATTATAATTTTACGAGTATTGTGAGTCCGTCCGACCATTAAAAAAAGCTACCATCCTGAGCGAAATAATTGGAGCACGGGAACGGGTTCATCGTGACATTAGGAGTGCCAACGACAACGACAGCTTTATATCTCCGTTCTCGATTTATTGCGAATATCTGGTAGCAAAGATACCATATCTAACAGTTACCTAAAGGTAAAACCAAATTTAAAAATAAATCAATATCTTTCATTCTTCTTCTAATTTTTCCATATTTTTTAATGGGAAATATGTGCTTCCTTTCCTCTGGAAAAAAATGTTAATTCATTTATAAATCGTGCATTACTAATTGCTAATTGTAATTGAACTTGTTATTAACACTATGGCCAAGAGGTTCTAAGTTGTTGAGAAAAAAATAGCTTTTATAACCGGAAAAAGTCGAGAAAATTATTGAAGCGACATTTTTGATAGAGATGAGATCGCCAAACTAGAGTTGTGCACTGAGCTCCCAGATGATCCACTTCGAAGCTATTACCAAGAGCTCAATTTTACTATCAAAAACATTTTCTTCGATGTTATTCCACGGGTTAATGTAAATTTTCAATTTTCCAATATCCCACAGTTTACAAAAAAGTATAAAATTTTCGTCATTTTGTATATTGATCATTAAATGTACACAATCGAATCATTTCGTTTGACCACCATGGGCCACACAAAAAATTGGTAATTTTTGAATTACCGTACGACCAAAAACGGCAAAATAAATTTGACCAAAGATGTGTTTTTTTATTACACTAAGGTCATATGTTTGACCAGAAATGAATGACCACGATGATCATTCATTTTAGGTCAAACAACTTTTTTGGTAATTTATTTTGTTATTACACTAGTGGGACAAACTTTTTGCGTCATTGGTCAAATTTTATTTGATAGTGTAATACCTCCTATACACATATAAAAATAACCGATTATTAACTCGATCCAAGGATTTATTGGCCAACTCCAACCAATTTTCTGGTTAATTCAACTATGCAATGCTGACCATAATTTGGTTACGTGCATTCGCCACATTATTTCAAGGTGCATTAATTAATCCAATACATTTATACCTATACCACACACACCTGTACATTCAACAATTTGAATGTGTTTACATCCCAATCGAACTTAAATCGATTCAGATTCGAACATGCATTTCTCATCTCCATGTGCCAACTATAGTCATTATCATCTCCAATCCACTTAACCCACTTACAAACTAATTATTGCCTATGCTTGCCAGCCTCTTACAAGATGCGATGCACCTATCTGGCGGCATATCCTTACGGAGCAGCAGATTATTGCAAATTGCATAGTAATTCTGTCTTAACCGGGAGCAAGTGTTTTCAACTTAAGAAATACAAAAGCGAAAAGCCAATGAAGACGTTGATGGATTACGAACTAATCGTTATAGGTTACGAAATAAGAGAGAGTCCTTATTTTCGAAAAAGCTAATTCTGTCTGCTTCTGCTTTTACAGATTTATTCCATCATAGTCATAATCATGAATTCCTAATTTTTAAAATTCAAAACTTACGTTTATTTTACCGCGAACACATTCATATCTTTGGAAACCCATGTCATATGTTTGCACTTAGATTGTGTCCTAGTTTCTCCAGGCAAGCTTCAATATGCACCACTTCCATATGCACACATATAATACTTCTTCTAAATACTTGAGATCCTCTGAGGCAAGTCGAATACGAGTAGAATGAATTTAATTTAATTTGGAAAATCCTGGAATGTCACCAAATAAATTGGTGTGCGGTAGTAACGGTATTATGGTGTGCAGCATAAGGAATTCTAATCCTTGTATAAGCCTCAAGAACATTATGTCAACAGATTTTATGACTTTAATTTAAATTGCAGACCGCTCAGCCATTTCAAAGTCAGTGTATTACATGACTTTATTGGTTTAGTTTAGTAGTATAGTTGAGTAAAAGCAAGCGAAAGCATTTTAAGATTTTAATTTAAAGGATTATTATTATATGAACATTTCGTTGCTTAAATTAGCACGACATTAATGTAAGATGAGACAATATTATATAGAGAAAAAATGCAATATTCAGGGTACCTATTTAGATAACATTTTTCATAATAAATAACAGAAAAAAAAGGAATGAACAATGTACGAAAATAAATCGCGCTAAATTCATTTAGACTATATATACCACACAATCGCTCCCTGTGGTAAGATATGTTTTTCGTCGAATGCAAATGAGTTATATCACAAAAGAACATGATTTCCCAGGACGAAAAATCAGTGTAAATATATATAGGTAAAGTCAAATGTGTACTCGTATGTCATTTATCCCACAGGACAATTTCATGCCATTTAATGGAACGAGTTCACGCGAGCACAATAGTGCGCAGGAAAAATTTTCGAGTCTTTTAATTTTTTTTAGTATTGTATTGACGCTCGGAGGCACGTTAAATCTTCAAATCATACGTACATTCAAACATTTAGAATTACCATAAATCAACATACTCAATGAAATAAAAATTGTTTTCGATATGGTTAGGAATAGCATTTTCCACTGCCAAATTTTCAGGAAATTAAACTCATTCTTGGGGCAATATCGAAATGAAGATATTAATGGAAAAGAAGGAAAAATGCCAATCACTAATTATACCAATAATACAAGGACTACAACTTCAGAATGTTTACGAACTTCTTGAATTGATCCTCTAACAACTAGGGTAACTAGGTGCTGGATAATTAACGAAATTTTCTCGCATAGCAGCAAACGTCATCTTAGCCATTGAGTCCAGGATCCAATCAGCTACATACATCCATAGGGCGAAATTGTACACACACACTTACTAATACATACATACATAGTCCATAAGCTACAGATATGGATCTCACTTAATTCAATTACGATGGTTTCACTAAAGTTGGTGGAAAAGTTTCGACTGACGGGAACAACTCGATACAGTGGATAAATTCGCAAACTTCCATTTGCAGTTTTTATTTGTAGGGTAAATATCGGGAGTGACATATTAATTGAGTAGTAGTCTATGTTATATGCTGTATCATTAGTAGGTATCGAACCATATATCAAAAAAAAAAAAAAAGGTTGGAAAAACAACTTCGGTTTAACAATTTTTGATGTCGTTAGGAAGTAAATACTCAGCACTTTCAATTAAAAATTCTTGATTTGTATGTTTAAATAAGGAAAAGTCCCAAAAATGGATTAAAATATAATTTAAACAAAATATTTTCCTGTGACTTTCGCTTGTTTTTTATTATTGAGTATAAATAATAAATTAGTCTGGCTGGTCTAGCGGTTAGTGAGCACACCTTCGGTGCACAGGGTCATGAGTTCGAATCTCACCGTGGTTCATGGTGTTTTTCGAACTCACGAGCTTGTGACGGACTATGATCTCACTCAGATGTTAAACGAGTTCCCATTTATGGGGATAAATAACACTGCTGAGCGTGATGCTGATCTCATTACCTCAACAAAAAGCAGATAAGATCTTGGAAATAGGATGTCACTAACACATCCTGCGGCCTTAGTCCAATGTTGGATTGTCGCGCCTGTTATTTTTATAAATAATAAATTGACCCTACTATTTTCAGATAAGAGACTCACATTCAGTTTATAATTATTGTCCTATTCTGGAGGAACGTAGCTATTATTAAATGAAACAATGGCAAACATCATCAACAGAATCTTATGTCAGCGTTAAGGCTTACTACAAAAATATCTAGGAAGTGCTAAACAGGGTGCCTCGCAACCGGTTCACTACACCAAGGGTAGACTCTACAGTTTGTTATCGGAAAAATCTCGCCCGAATTATTTCCTTAATTATTACCGTTAGTAGTAAGTAATTAAAATTTTGCAGCTCTTGTGAAAAGGCATGATATTCTGCGAAAAATTTAAGCTTTCAATCAATATTTGCAGAATAGAATAATAAAATAATATGCGACTAGGAAGGGGTATGACTGACAACCGTTACTCCAATATAATTTCCAACATCATACTCGTAGCTATGATTTTTCGTAGGGGGACAATTAATATTTCCCGTTAGTTTAAAATTTAAATTGTTATTCCCAAAAATATTGAAATATTGCTAAGAAAAATGTTAAAATTATTTAGAAAGGGCATGGGGGTAGTCAGGATTTCAGGGTGGGGCAAGCCCAACATTTTTTCAACTTAATGACCGTACCTAGGATTTTTTTTCAGAGGATAAACATTTAAAATCGCCAACAAAAATCAATGCTTCCCGTCAATTTTATTTTTTGTCGACCCTTAAAGTATTGATGAATAACTTGTTAAACATTTAAAGTCAAATTTTAAGAATGCACAATTAGTGTAGTAAGTAGGTGATAAATACTTATTTTATATACTTTTGGTGTGCTTCCCACCAAAAATTCGTTGTGGAACAGGGTCGAAATCGCAAAAAAATCCCAAAACTTTCGCAATTTTTCCCTAAATCTGAAACAATTTATTTCTGCGAAAACGCTCCAATATGTTAGAGAGCACATGATTTCGCGTTCAAAAAATATTATACATCCGTTTAACGATATTACTACAATTGATAATTGATAAAATGACTATGAATTGTTAGGGATACCGTTTAACTCATTTTGGACCCGCAATCATGTTGTCATCAGTGGCGTAGATAAGGGGTTCAAGGGGATAAATCCCCCCTCCCTTCGGTCACACAATTTTAAAACAAACTTTGCTGGAGAATTGTTCAATGCGTATAGTGTTTCATAAAGACTCATACATAACTGTAATAGAAAATTTAGTACTTCCTCAAATTTTAATTAGATAATAGAAGCGTATCGATAGAATCTTTTTTCATCAAAAATTATTATCATTTGAATTTTTGGTACATTACGCTTTCAGGTCCCCAAGGGAAATTTTTTGATGTTTCCGATATTTTCCGCTATGTGTCCGCTATATGGCGGGATAAGTGTCGCTAGTGTCGATAAGAAGAACAAGAAAAATTCCCCTTGGGGACCTGAAATCGTTATATACCGAATTTTTGATGAAAACCCGATTTTAAAATTTCTTTAAAGTTTGAACGGGTGTATCTCGGAAGATACGAGCAACTTCGTAGTGGGCGATTTGTCTTTTTATTGGAAATTTTATGTAGTCGAAATTTGCCACACTACCGAAATGTTTGGTGGTGTTGCAAATTTTGATTTATTTCGGCAAGTTGGACATTTTGACACAATTTACCAAAAATGCTATTACATTGTAACGGTTAAAATAGGAGGGGTCTCGTTGTACATTAATTTTCCCCAAATGAGCCACACTACCATTAAAATATCCTCCATCATTAATGAATGCAGAATAGCTGACGGTGTCCTACAAGTTTAAAAATTTTAGAAATATCGACTCACGAATTTCTGAGTTATCGGAAAACTTTGATTTAAAAACACAAAAGCTGTACTTTATCCACATGTACTGGACATTCTCAACGAGCTCTCGTCTTCACAATTTCCGTTTTCTGGACATATAACTGTATGATTTATTTTAATCCCTGTTTTGAGGTGTTCCGGCCAGAAAAGCGGCGATGCTACACAGAGAAAAAAAACTAGAATGGTTATCTAAAGAAATAGTCGAATTCATCTAAAGTTCGCGTTGATTTTCAGCTTATGATTCTATGTAGTTGAAACAGTTACGAAGATATGGATAATTTTTCTATTCGTCATTAGTTGAAACATCTACTATATTTGCAAATTCAATTAATTCATTTGTAAAGACAGCTATTCATTATCTATAAATTGTTAAATGTTGGATAGCTAAATTGTGTTGAAGAAAAAAGAACGATTGTTTGTAGATCAATTTTATATTTGAATAGTACAATCAACAACTTTTGTGGAAGAATTGACTAAACTTTTTCTTCTAATCTTGCGTGGTTAAATGAACGAATTTAATAGTATTTTCAGCTACGAAGATTAGAGAAATCAGCAATTTCTTCGGTAAAACTATCTAAATTTGAGTCAACTACTTCACTTTAGATAAAAAGTCTAAACCATTTTTTTCAGTGTAGGTATTTCGTAACCCCGATAAATTTGGGAACCACTTATTTAACCCAATATAAAGCTCTGATCACAGTAGCGAAAATTTATATGAAAAGGGGAATACTGTAGATTTACTCACCGTAGTGAAAAAGACAAAATTATCGATCCAATATTTTCAGGACTCAGTTTTTCTGAAATTCAGCATTTGATAACCGTAAAAGTATAAGTAATCTTGCAAAATGATCCCCTCCCTCTCCGAAAAGCTATCTACGGCACTGGTTGTCATGGACAGGTTTTCGCATAAATGTACATTTTCGGAGTCATAAGCCATTAACAAAACGGTAAAACTCCGAGAATTTTGGGGATTTTGCGGTTTTGGCCATACACAACGAAATTTTGTCGAAAAGCTCCGAAATCGAGCTCAGCACCCCAAAAAATACAAAAAAAAAGTCTCCACCACATTTTGCAATCTCAAATCACTTAATGACTTCATTAAATCTGGAATGATTTTGAAAAAAATACCTTAGGGTGTCACGAATTTCTCGTCTTCGAGACTGCAGTCTCAGCAGTTATGTACGGATGACAGTTTGTTAGTTTTCCTGTCTCGGAATATCTGAGTTACTGAGACAGCAATTCTTCGATTTGAAGGAAACCTGATGTTTCGAGACTAGGCGCCAACTGATTCCAGAACTCGAACCGGCGATATTTTACGCTTTAAAATATTGCGCACCTATTTTTTTTGTACAATAGTAAGTAGAAAAAATTTAAAAAAAGTTAGAAATGGTTCATACAGGACAGGAGCTATGAAATGATAAAACACAGAAAATGTGCGGGTTTGGAAACTTTTGGCGGCTAAATATTTCTTTGTGATGTTCAATGGAGGTTGGTTGGGCAACATGGTTAAAAAAATGACTGCTTAAATAATAAACAAACAAACACGCACTAACGGAGAATTTTCAGCATAAAAAGACTAGACGAAAAGCGAAGTTACCGGATCCGATTATCAATAAATGTCTCAGCATCCTTGTGCTGATGACAGTCTCTAAGTTTCCCTGTCTCAGAATATCATAGACCCCAAAACTGAAATCTTTCTGAGAGGATTGAGACCAGGCGGCAAGTGATCAGGATCACTTCCAAAATGCTGTTATGTATTTATTTGTAGCTAGTCCGGAAAATTTCGTCAAATACTAGGAGCTAAACCCGCAATTTTTACGCTCTCGAGCAGTTTAGTGCAGTGATTTTTTTATGAAGAAAAACATTTTCTGTGATTATCTGCTGCGCACATTTTTGAGGCGAAATTTGGGCATTTTTTTGCATTAACAAATTGTAGAATCTACCACCGGTTGCGGGACGTCCTGTATGCGGTATGCCTAATATCGCAGTAAAAGATCTCAAAATTAGATTTACTGGAAAGTATAGGCATATACAATGCCACAAGAAAACATTTAATATTTAATTGTTACAAATGAACTATTCTCCCTGGTGCCATTGCGCCAAGCGCCTAATTAATTTAGAAAACTTGTTGATTGCATTAAAACAAACGATAAATTCACCTAGTAAAGAGAATTTATTTATAATTAAAATACAGAAATGTATGTTGCATACTATTCTCAAACCAAAGGACAATAGGAATTTAATGAAATTATGGCTCTAGCCACTATTTAGTGTTTAGCTTGTTTTTATTTGTTTGTGTGTTGCAATTTCGACTCTGTCAAATAATGTGTAATGTCAATTAGTTAAAACGCACAGTTTCCGACGCAATTCAAAATCATTGGCGCATCTTACTCAAAATTAATTTATCACAAAAACTCAACATTTAGATAATATGTAATGTACGAGTACTATAATGGCCACAGAGGAAATTTTGGGAATCACATTTGAAGCACTTTAGAAATTCTTTATGTTGCTAAAAATATATAAAAGACAAGATACAATAGTCTTTTCTTTTTGTTTTTTTTTTCTATTGTTCTTGGATTTTTGTTTTGTCAATTGAAGTTTTAAGCGAATCTAAAGGCCAAAAGGCGCACATAAACCCCAAGTACTCTTCTCTTGTACACCAAGTATTATGTACATTAATGCTAGAACAAGTTCTTCTATTCCCAGATATGTATGTATGAGGAAAATGTGTAGCGTAGCGTTTGGATGAGGGCTATACAACTGAAACAAATGGTGTTTGCTAATTAATTTTCTTAAGTGAAATTCCACGAATTTTCCCAATTCCTATACAGAATAAGGACTCTGCTTCACATGAGCCGAAAACGGGAAAATGTTTAAACGAGGTGGCGGCCGGCGGCGCTCGCCTGTTAAGATTTTGATATTGGCAATTGGATAGCTCGCGAACGTTCAATTGCGCTGTCTATTCTTTTCTTTTTAGGACTAATGTCTTAGTGCTTAAAAATTAGAATAGAAATAAATATAATTTAAATGCAATAGCACAATACACAGCATACATGTGCATATGAATGCAAATTCCTTTTGTTCAGAAAGTGTAAAGTCTCCTAAGTGATCGGGATATTACAAGAGACAAGATGAGGCAGAGTAGCTTTGGTATTAAGATTGGATCGTTCGTTAATAAAAAATGTGCTAAAATGTAAAATTAAATAGTCAGTTTGTAGTATTTCGGGAAATTCACTTTAGCATATAAATTCACATATACCTAATATCCTGTATACTGTAAGTAATAAAAATGCATTACATATTTTTTAAGGTAAGGACACCTTGGCTCGATGTAGAACCCATACTTTTTTCTAAGAATTTAATTTTCATCATCATTGACAACATTTCGACTCAATAATTTTGTCGACGCAATCATTAGATTTTCTTATGACAGGTTGCTATGAAATATCATACATGTACGAGTACATATCCTGTGAATGGATTTAAAATGAGTTTCTAATGACAGTCGCTGAACTGATCAACGCTACTTCCGAAACGTTCTTCAATACATTTCCGACTGAAATCTTTGTTCGTGAATATTTGACGACGAATGCCGACGAGTGTTATTATATAGGTAGTAAGTACATCATAATAAACCTATACCTACCAAACGAAGTTCAACTCCTTGGCACGTAGACACCATATATTCCTGCTGCTATGTCTATGTCCAAGGTTACCCTACTCGTTATCATATTCGGATATCATATTCCATATCCGACTATGGTGTACTTAGACGATGTCAGGATATTTCGTGAGCGATGGTAAGATTGTTACGTAGCCGATAAGAATCCTATAAATATAAGAGGCGACATGACGCAGTGAGATAGCGTTTTATTTTTTTTCCAGCAGTTCAGTCATTTTTTTCAGTCTTAAGCCCCGGATAGAGTTCGAGCGGAATGAAAATGAAACGATAATGAACCGGCATAAAAACCGTGGTGACGGTAATGAACCGGCATAAAAACCGTGGTGAATTTAAAATTTTAGCTTCGAAAATTGCTGCAAAGCCGTTTTACGTCCTAAATCATCTTAAAAATACCTAAAAAAATAATTTCCCCCTTGTCCGAATGCATTTTCAACGTGAAAATGAGTCGACTCTGTAGCATATTCTCCGTCGGGCGTGGTGAGTTTTGCAAACGTCAAACCGATTCACTGTCCACGACGAGTTCATCGCGGAAATTATCTAATGACCGGGGAATCGAAAAATAACACATAAAATGGCAGAGACAAATTGTGAAACCATTCTCGGATTTTAGTTTATGGAATTCCCCATCATTTACCACATATTCCACGACAGTAAGTATGCATTTTCATTGAGAAAATCGCCGCGGACAAAAATTTCATTTTCATTCCGCCCGATCTCTATTCAGGCCTTTATTTGCAAGTTTCGTAGAAATAAAATGTTGAGTAATTTTAAGAGCATCTTGACATACACTCTCATAATAAATCGACGATAGGAGTAAATTTATTTGTATATTCTTCCGTTTAGAAGTCGTTAGCAGTCATTTTTATGAATTTTATCTTGAATTACAGAAAAATTGCTTAAAATGAAAATATAGCCAGCAGGATGATGATTGCTTTTATTACGTGCAAAGAGAAATTAAGACTCTACTTCATGAGTTAGTGATGCTGTACATTTTAATATTTGCTATTTACGAGGACATATACCTACATTCCATTTTAGGCCACTGAACTCGTACAAATTAATATTGTTCACGTGGGCTCGCTCTGTGGCTCACTTGGTTGAGTCGCACTCTACGATGCTAGTAATCTAGAGGCCTGGAGATCGAATCTCGTCGTGGTCCAAAATTTTCGTACATGGAAATATATAGTGCTTGCAACATTATATACACTCCGAAATGATATGCAATGTAACGTTAACTCGAAATCGCCTATAAACGGCTGAGTAAACGCACCATGGCCCCACATCGGGCTATACGGTGATGAGAAGATGTGGGCTCTCTTATCGTTTTATAATGTACATACAGCAAAACCATATGGATAAATTCATTTTTCTTGATTTTGGCAAAGTATATATATAAATGATCAGAGTCGGTCCCTGAATCGAATAAGCCATGTCTGTCTGTCTGTCTGTAAGCAGAATAACTGCCGAAATAATGAAGCTAGCGGTTTGAAATTTTGGTCAAATGTTTCTGACCAGCTGATCCACCTGTCATTTTTTTATATGAAGTTTCGTTACCCAAACCTACACGGGATAACCAAAAAAACACGCCTAGGGCGGAATTCATAGTCCCCACTTATACTTAAGGGATTCCTTAAGGGACTGACGCTATTCATAGTCAGTCAATAAGCAAACGCTTAAGGGTTTCCTAAAGGGTTCCCTTATTCGTTAAGGTTCATATCTAGTAACCTTATATGCAGTGGCGTAACGTTTCTAAAATATCTTGTGTGCGAGATCGAAATGGGGGCCCCACAAAGTGTAATTTATAATTGAACAAAATTGTTGAAACCACTATTTTTGCTGATTAGTACACGCTGTTGTAAATTTGGAAAAAATATTGAAGTTACAAGTAACTCCAGGACTATATTTAAAGGGACTTACACTTCTTCTTCTTCCTTGCCTCGCTCTTTATACCGCTCCATGGCGTCGCGTCGCTGGACTTGCTATGTAGGCGCATCGCCTGTTCTGCCGATAACGTCTCAGCATATTTCTACAGGCAGCTCTATCTTGGATCGTGTCATCGCCGAGACCAATGCTTTGTAGTTGCTTTTTCATTTCACACATCCAGGTGTTCTTCGGTCTCTGGCATTGGGCCCATCAAGCGGAACTTCTATTGATATCGCTTTCTTTGTGGATTTATCAGGCGGACGCCTTTCAACATGGAAATACCAATCCATTTGTCGGTCTTCGCGCTTTTCGGTGATTATGGTTGTTCTATAGACAAGCTACCTCGGATGTAGGTAATTTTGATATGGTCCCTTTTGGTTACACCAACCAAGGGAGGATTTACACAATCGACAGTATATATCACACTCCGAAATCAGTTGTCTTTGTAACGTTGATGACCTACACACGGTAGTCATCAACGCACCATGCTCCACTAGGAGTTACGGTAATGAAGAGAGATTAGAGCTGTTAATGGGTGAAGTAATTTTTTCTGTTCACTTTATTCAGATTACGAACACATTTTCCGAAATTCCATTTAAAAAAAAAATTAGGCCTGTCCTGCTGTCCGTTCTAATAAGAAGAACTTCTGTGTTACAAATATTTTCCGCTATATGGCGACTGCTGCTGATTTGTCGCTAGTGTCGACAAAAAGAAGAAGAAATTCCTCTTTCGAGAGCTGATAGCGTGATGTTACCTAAGGTCATCCCTGGTAACGAAAATGCAGTTCTTCAGCGAAACAATAAGATGTTCCTTGAAGTTCTCATATCAAACTGCTTCGAAGTAAAACAAAATGTTTTATTTAAGAGCACTCCTAACTTGTTCATCTGTTTTAAATATAGCTTCAGTGTGTCTATGAATAAGAAATCTAGCATTTTTTTAATTGCAGTCCCAAATTGTCCACTCCTCTTCATTACGTTAGGGGGCCCCTGTGGGTTGGGGGCCCGTGTGCGACCGAACACATGGAACACAGTACGTTACGCCACTGCTTATATGAATTCATATATTTGTTGACATTTCCTTATACTTCTTCTTCTTCCTTCCTTGCCTCGTTCTTTATACCGCTCCATGGCTTCGCGTTGCTCGACCCGCGGTGTAGGCACATCGCCCGTTTTGGCGATAATATCTCAGCATATTTCTACAGGCAGCTCTATCTTGGATCGTGTCATCGCCGAGACTAATGCGTTGTTGTTGCTTTTTCATTTGACACATCCAGGTGTTCTTCGGTCTGCCTCTGACCTTGGGTCCATCAAAAGGAACTTCCAGGGACGCCGTTGAACATGGCAATACCAATCCATTTGTCGGTCTTCGAGCTTTTCGGTGATTGGTTGGTCTATGGACAAGCTATGCCTCGGATGAATTCCGCCCCTATTGTTTCGTATACGGTAAGCAAGCGAATTTTTATATGGAATGTCAAATTATGTCGTTTTATTTCAAACGATGAGCTAAAATTCTCTATTGTCTTCGATTCCTAGTTTATCTACACTTTCTTGAAGATGTTGTTCTAAAATATCCACATACACAAATCTGTCCATTATACCTTCAATATGGTGAAATTTGCCGATTCTACTACCCGCCATACACCCCCAAACCATGGCGGAGCCACCGCCGCGCCGCCGCCGTACTTTGTTTGCGAATGGATATTTTTTGTCTTTATCTCTTCATTCTTTCTCCGCCCCACAATCTGCGTACCGTCTGAATTAAGACGTTAAATTTACTTTCATCTGTAAATAACACCTAAATCCTAATGCTAGAAAGTAAAAATTAGCATATTTACTGGAATACCTTTTACCAAAAATGCATGTCCTTATTAATGTATTTATTAGGACTGTTTTTTTTTGTTAGCTGCGGTAATATTCAGCTTCTTCAGAGCTACTCGTCCGTTGAATCCTTGCCTCCTGAGACTCCTTCATACGGTTTCAGGGTGTACGTCAATATTTAGTTAATTTTTTAACATTGCGGTCAATTGAGGGACACTTACATGAGGGTTCTTTTGAATCTCACGGACTCACACTCCAACTCGCTGTAAACGCCTTTTTATTACCTGGTTTTGCTTATTTATTTCCCTTCCGTCTTTGGAAAACCGCTGAATAATGTGTGTTACACTGTTCCGCGGCTTCCCTGTACCAATAGGGCTATCTCCCTCTGAGATTTCCTTTCTTGATGGTATTTTACTATCAAGTGGCGGATTTCTATACTACCTGTCTGTCGACCCATCCCTAATATTTGAAGAAAAATACACGACTGAAGGAAAATCTATTAAATCAATCCAAAAATTGCAATTCCGGTGTTTACCGTTAAAATAACAAATTCAATTATAGGTTGCTCACTTTCAATGTGACATGAAATTCTGTACTGGTTTGATTTTTAATGGTTTCTACAAATGAGAATTGGATCAAACAATGATAATTCATATACTGAATTGGAAGTAGACGTTTTCCTGGGAGTTCTAATACAAAAATTTGTTTGTCCGAAAAGTATTTAATGAGATATTTTTGAAATTTGCCTCTTCTAGTAGGGTGGCTCACTTTGCTTCTGACTCACTGTAAATCCAGCCTCCGAAAGTAGGTTCTTCTAAGAAAAACTTTTTTTTTATTTGTGGGCCAATGTTGCGCAAATCCCACTTATTTGTCTATCTATTAATGTCAAAATAATATGTAATGACGGAGAAAATCGACCCATGGAGTCATGGGGCTGCCATACAACCCCCACCCCAAAATTATGATTTTCTAAGAAATATGTCTCTATCCAGAAACGAACGAAATTTGATCAGGGTGCTGTAAAAGAGAACGTAAAGTCAACAACGGAAAAAAATATTTGGGAGATTTAGCAAATCGATAAATCCGTTAAGGTGTAGGGCTCGGCAGTGTACGTCTTTAAATTTAAATTGGTAATTGTAATAAAGAATTGAAATGTTATTGTATCGAATTCGCCTGCCTTAAATTAAGCAAAAGAAACCATTCACGATATCCTAGGATGCGCCGTCAAAATTAAAATACAACGGTGGTTAATATTGCCTCCCTATGAGCGCTTTTATGCAATGACACATCATGTGTGGTTTATTAACGTTCAGGTGAGCCATTTGCGTAGAGCTAAAATTGTGGCATGCAGGGGCGTACGCAGAAAAATATTTTGGGAGGGGTTTTTGAGAAGTCAGTCTTGGCCTGGAAGTAAAGCTCCTAGCTTAGCCTTTATAAAACGATACCCGTTATTGTAATTTGATTACTATGTTGATAGCTTCGAAGATGACATAATTGAGCAATACCTTATATGTATAGCTGTGTTATCAACAAATCTAGAAAGGTCAATAAAAGTACCATGATGGGTACCAGACTTATTCCTTTCTATGGTTGAAAAATCCAGTCATCTAATTTTTCCATTGTACGGATATGTGTGAAACGAAAATTGAACGCTGAAACTTACTCGTAATACAAGGAAGTAATAATGATCGCGTTGCTCGTGATATGTTCGTCTTTTTCTATATCCACAAAAAGTTATAGCTTAGTTAAAATCTATCTCCGAAATCAATATTCTTTAAAGAAGTTTCTTTGTAAATTTCGTTTGAAATACATACATGGAAACCCGTACTATCTGGCTTCGGGCGGACATTGAAAACAAAAGAATTTCATTTAAATTGAACATTTACATTTTGTGCGTTGATAAAAGAAGGGTTACAAATTTGTCTGAAGTATTTTTTCTACCGTATCTGGCACCAAATAGCATACATACTCTATGCAATATTGGTGCTTTGCCCGTTTTAGATTAGATAACTTCAGGGATCATTATTTGTGATTTCAAAATTTGGTAACCCTAGCTTTAGTTTTATGAGAAGTCGTCAAAACGATAAAAGTCACCGTTTACTTGACAACTACCCCGACAATTCTGCAGGACCGAGTTCTGCTTATGGAACGCCTCGCTACCACACACGGCTTAAACTGTCTAAGTCCCGTTGACGGAAGGTAATATTCTTTAGCCGCTAATACAAATACAAACCTTTATTGCTAAAACACCGTTTTTCATACCAGAACTGCTACTCATATTTGACAACAAACTCAAAAACCGTATTCCTAATCAGTTAATTTCGGAGGGGGTTTGAACCCCCGAAACCCCTACCTAGGATCGCCACTGGTGGCATGCCTGGTTCGTTTCGTGGAATATGTATTCTGGCTCTCTCTTCGAGGAAAAGCCTTTGCTATGTTCAGTGGCGGAACCAGGATATTTCCCTGGAGGGGGCTAGGCCATCCATATTACTGGACATTTGAATTTGCCGCTGCATGGTTCTATTTTCCCAGTATGACACTAGCACAGCACGTTTTTTTTCTCTTGTTGTCATGAAAACTAAGTTTTAAATCATTCTTTTCAGCACTGCAATCGGGGAGTTTACAACAGAAATAGATCGTGAACCGAAACACATGGACATTTCATGTGATCAAAAACGATTTTCCTATACTGAAAAATAATTTCCGAAAAACAAGAAAAAATACAACAAAAAAGAGCCAAGGAATAATTTTTTCTGATTTAGGATGTATTTCCTTATTTCAAGAAAAGTCTTAGCTTAAAATAAATAAATAAGCATTATTTTAAGGAAGTACTTTTCTTGGAAAAAGAAAATACATCTTAAATAAGAGAGAGATCAACAGCAGTGTTATTTGTTCCCATAAATGGGAACTCGTTTAACATTTGAGTGAGATCATAACCACACACCAACAATTTAACTTAAATTTAAAATAACAATTTTTAATCAATATGTCTCACCCATGCTTCAGCTTGAAAATATTTAAGGCTCGGTAAAAAAAAATATTACCGAAGCAGGCTGATTATTTTTTGCAAAGCATTTTTTGCAAGAGCCACCTCAGAAATGCGCGTTTCCATTTTTCTTTTCTGCTCAATAATAAAATAATAAAATTTTATTTCGTCACTTATGATCACAGTTAATGTTAGTTTTGGTAGACCGCAGTTAATATCTAGAATATCCGCCATTATTCTCCATGACCTTATCAATTCTTCTGGGCATGGACGATACCAACTTCCGGCAAGTTTCTAGGGGAATATTGTACCAAACCTTTTGGATGCTTTCCCACAATTGCTTTTTATTTTGGCAATCCATTTTTGACACTTGCCTTTTAAGCTCATCCCAGAAGGTTTCCTATTGGATTCGGGTCGGGGGAATGACTTAGCCACTCCAAAATGTTAACACTTTACGCCTCGAACCAAGCTTTGACCAATCGTGATGAGTGCTTCGGATCGTTATCCTGTTGGAATGTCCACAAAAGGAGCATATTATCCTCAGCGTAAGGCAGTATAATAGTCACCAGGAGATTTT
This sequence comes from Microchrysa polita, assembly GCA_949715475.1. NCBI lineage: Eukaryota > Metazoa > Arthropoda > Insecta > Diptera > Stratiomyidae > Microchrysa > Microchrysa polita. Next base: position 165,518,962 of record OX454415.1, read on the forward strand.
TGTAGGCAAATCTGTCCATAATCCCATCGATTCGGTATATGGGACCCATACCTTGTCACGAAAAGCAACCCCATACCATTATGTCGCCTCCTCCATGTTTCACAGTCTTTTTTGTGAACCGAATGTGAAATTCTTTTCCCTTGAGCCTAGTACTGACATCAAGAGTGTAATTTTTGCCCGCTGCGAATTTTTGAATGAAAATGTATTCTGACTCTCGTGGAATATGTGGGGAATGCTGGGGAATTCCATAAGCTACAAGCCCAAAACAGTTCCATAATTTTTCTCGGCCATTTTATGTATTTTTTTCCGATTCCCCGGTTATCGGGGAATAAGTTCAAGATCATTTTAAGGTAAACATTGAGTCGCTCCGGTCAAGGACCCCCATTATCCCCCCATTTAAATTTGTCAAAACGGCATGTCCATAACTCCCCCCAACATTAGAGCAGAGTGCTAAATTTTGGTTTGTGGCGATTGGAGGTCATAGTGACCCCACCCACCAAAAATCAGCTCATTCGGATAAAAACTAAGGGTATCTCCCATACAAAGTGACCCATCAGGAGTTTGTTCTACGTACTCATTTTATAAACTGTAGAACTAAGTTGTCTTGGGTCACTTTGTATGGGAGGTACCCTTAGTTATCCGAATGAGCTGATTTTTGGTGGGTGGGGTGACTATGACCTCCAATCGCAACAAATCAAAATTTAGCACTCTGCTCCAATTTTGGGGGGAGTTATGGATGTGCCGTTTTGAAAAATTTAAATGGGAGGATAATGGAGGTCCTCGACCGAAGCGACTCAATATTTACCTTAAAATGATCTTGAACTTATTGTGAATACTTATACAAAATTTTACGGCTAAACTAGCATTCTTTCAAAAGTTATGGAGCTTTTAAAAAATGCCTAAAATGAAAATATTCTAATTTATGTTCTTGTCTAACGCCGAAATATTCAATTAAACTCTAATGTGTTATATATCATTGCAAAGATAATTTTATGTAGTTTTTTTCGTCCTTCTGTATCTCTTACCGTTTTTGAAATAATCGCAAAAACTGAAAAAATGGCCCCCTTTCCCCCCCTTTCTTAAAGGTTGCGGACCCCCGATCGATTGGGACTTTTAATGCCATAATCTGGGGACCATTCGCAACCATAATCCCAAAAAATTTCCGATGTAGGATTTTTGCCGACCAAATATATGCCAGTTTTCTTAGACTATTGAGGGCCGATTCTCTTCACGAGTGATCAGTAAATTTTTACAAGATTGATATCAAAATAAAGGCGAGACATCAAGCTAACTATCTTCAGCGCCCGCTCTAGCACTTATACCGCCCCGGGCAAGATTTCAAATTGCCGCCCCTATTTTTTTTGCTTTGAAATGGATCATGGGATGCATTGACCTCATTTGCAGGATTTGCCACACTTTAAATTTAAATTTCATTACGAAATATGTGTTCCGTTCCTTAGATTCGATACTAAAACAGGAGAGAGACTGAGACTGCAACCTCGAAGACTAAACTTCCAGGTGTCATTATTTAATATCCTTCGATATATAAGATCGTAAAATACCGTGTTTGACCTAATCTTTCTAATCTGAAATCGTTCTCTTAGCGAGACTCTGAGATATTGTTTTCGCGAGAGTAATGAGTATATACAAGTATCCGAGTTGAATGCAGTTGCCGTACCGTTCCGTTACCATTTATCGTTCAAGGTAAAAAAAGTAAAATTGTCCTTTCTTAAATTTGGCTTTACAATTTTTAAAACTTTTTAGGTCAATTTTTTTGTGCGATCAAAACCCTAATTGGTGTCGTCGAGTTAAATAACATTCTCCAACCCCCTAAAAAAATTTTAGCTAAGATCAGTGGCGTAACGTTTCCCAATTTCTTGTGTTCGAAATCGACATGTAGGGCCCCCATGTCAAACGTTCAATTTTTTTTTCATCATGAAACATGACAAAACATAATTCACATTGAAGCAGTAAAAAAATTAGCAAGAGCAACAAAAATTTTCGGCTTTAGCAACATGTTTCAAAGTTTTTTTTTAACAAACTTGAAATTTGAAAGATTTCAAGAGAACTTGTGAGATCATCTATTTATCACAAATTCCAAGAGGCGTAAAGAAATCACCTTGTGGATTGCCCTTGAATACCTGCCTCGAAACTGTCGTTGATCCTAGACTAAAAGCGATTGTCTTAGATATGAGGATCACATCAACTAGCTGAAGAGTTTTGACGATTCTGATTCTGAATTTCACGCAAGAATATTCAAGAGAGGCACTCTTTCTAGCAAATTGAACATTTATTTCTTTTCAATATTCTTGAGCAAAAACAACGAATAACCTGATAAGCTAAGCTAAGCTCCTAACGCTTGCTTGTCAACTCTATTACAAAAGTTGAGATGAAAGACAAGCACGCAAGCATGCCATTTTATGGGCTTAGGTTTCTAAGTCCCTGTTTACCTGAAGACAAGTCTTCTCGACAGCTGTGTTGTTGTTGCGTAGTAGCGCTTCAAGAGTTTTTATTCATGAATCAAGAGGGCTTGGCAGCTCTTGGTCGGTGTAAAAACAAAGCCATATGAGCATTTTTTAAAGACAATACAAACATTCACGGTCACTGCGAGACTCAAATCCACGCTCCGCCAACTTAAAGATAGAGTGAGTGAGCCTCCGAAGGCTCCAAATAGCTGAGTCATTCACCTTCACGGTACCCTTAGGCTTCATCTCCTCGTCCAGATTTCACATTTGGTATCCATCGTGAGGCTTTTTGATCATTTTCTGTCCTTATACCAATTTAGGGGAAAGATTATCATTTTGGGGAAAATCAAGTTTGGTTTAGGGGAAAGTCACGAGGCCTATCGAGCCACACTGCTAGAATTTATGAAATAATTTGTTTTTATGTTTTCGCATTTGGGGATCCCTCTGGCTTGGGGGCCCGTGTTCCGCTGAACACATGGAACACCGTACGTTACGCCACTGGCTAAGATAAATGAAGTTAAAAGAATTCTGGGCTGCCCCCTCTAAACGAAATCCTGGCTACGCCCATGAGCAGATCCCCTAAGCTCTGGGACGCTTTCTTAATCGTTTGCTGATTGGTGCAAATTTATGAAGATAAATTTTTAAAGTTTTAGCATGTCACAGACTCAGAACGTCAATTTATCTAGAGGACGTGTTGGTGCTGGTGTCGTTAAAAGCTCAAGAAACAGAGTAGCGCTATTTTCTGTACTTTTTGTCAGATACCATTAGTTTACTATAGACAAAACTCGGTTATTAAATTTTTCGCGTAGGTTTAACTCCGGTATGCGTTGTGCTACGACTAAGTCGTTAGTGAAAAAATATATTCTGGCCGACGAAATGATGAATTACTGGATACTTCCCCAAGATAGTACGTCCTTATGGTCTAAGAAATGCATGTCTGAGCAAAACTCACACTGTAGCACCTTAGCATTGGTAATTTTACCGGTTACTTCTGAGTGAGATAAAATTGAGAGATGACGAAATATGACTCTACTTAGGTGGAACCAGGCTATGCCAAGTAGACTCTGAGTAAACCAAATACATATGTAGATATTGGGTGAGGTTATAAAACACAACGTTTCGCGCAACGTTTCAAATCAACCGGCCGTTACGGATCAGAAACTTCTCCCTACAAACAGATCCCCTAAGCGCCCCCTTGCGAGGCATAACTTGATTGATTGACAGAAATTTACAATCTGCCGTCGAACCGTGCATTTCCGCCCTCATTTATTTATTAAACTATTTATAATCAATGTAAAATGTATCTGCATCTCGTTTAAAACTGGAAATTTTAATTTTCGAGCAAAACGTATCAGCTGTGATGCGTCAATTGTCACATTTGTCACTTTCCGAGAGATGGCGATGGTAACACCAAGTCTGATCCGGATCTATGCGTTTACAGAACACAATAGGAAACGTTTCGGAAAACGCGAAACGTTACGCGAACGTTGTGTTTTATAACCTCACCCATTGTTGAACGATGGAAAATTGATCAGCTCAGACTCGGGTTTTATTATTATTATAGTTCGCTGTGCTGAGGTAAATTAAGGCCAAAGGCCTATAACATAGTGATTTCCTTCGGGTGCTTTGTTTTACGAAAAATGAATTCTGAAAATAAAAAAAAGCAAAATTGTCGGCATAAAAGTTGCCTTTTACGTGAACTGAATCAAAGATGTCTATCGGTACTGTTGACGTAAATATCTGAAAAGTGCAACGTTCGGGGCTCATTTTGATAAATTATACAACACATTACAACACTGAGTAGGTATAACACGTTGTTGTCAGTATTCTTCTTTGCTGTAATCCTGGAAATAATAAAGTTGCAGTCTTTATCATTAGCAATATATTCCTTCTTCTGCAGACGAGTAATTTACTCATGCTTAACTTTCATTTACGAATAACTTAGTATTATATTATTTAGTCTTGAAATGAAATCCGAATTAATTTATTTTTGTAAAGTATTTTTTTAATTAATAAATGAATTATCTATCTATCTATCTATCTATCATTAGCAAAAGATAAACTCCACACACTGGTTTGTTTCCATTTTCCACACATGAGTTTCATTTTCCACTTTTCTTATAGTTTTATTTCTATGAAGTGCTGATCAAATTGCCGCCCCAAAAATTTTGCGCCCCGGGCGACCGCCCGGCTTGTCCCCCCCCCCTTACAGCGGGCGCTGACTATCTTCACAGTTAAACGCAATGAAAAGAAAGTCGAAAAATGCACGAAAATCAGTGAATGCCAAATACAAATTCTACACAAAATTTATTAATCGAAATCGATTTTTTTTTTTACTTTTCATAAATTGCCATTGTTGTCCCCATACTGTTTTTGTAAAAATAAAGTAAAATTATACAAACCCACAAATTAATCAGAAGACTACCACAAAATCTTAAGACCATTACCACCGCGCGAATGGCATGGCAACACCAAAACATAACGAATAAACAGACTAAAAGCTTCACAATCATAGCAGTCCACTCTACAGCCCATTTCAATTGTCGACTTTTCTTCATGTGCTTGTGCAGACAATTTCCAGTGTGGGCGACAGCGTGTGCAGTTTGTGCGTTCGTCAGGTGCGAGCTTTCGTGGAAACTGTTGCGCGGCAACGTAACTCTCGTTCTCGTTGCTTTTCCGCTCAGTCGTGTCTAGTCCGCTGAGGAGAAGAAAGCGTGGGAAAATACACTCTCAGTGGTACGGTACTATTTGTAAAGGGAAAAATTCAATTACCAGCAGGTGATTGATAAACAAGCGCTTACTGTGAAATATTCACTATCGCGATTTTCATACGAATTCTACGTGTGCATATCGTCGCGTGTCGTCGTTTATTCGCGAGTGTGTTGAAACAGAAATATCCTTTCGCGAACAACCGTAGCCGGAAATTCCGACAATCGGAAAAGCAAGTATCCCGCCGAGTGAAAAAGCGGGGTCCAAAATCTTTGTGATTCGTAGTCGTTGCTATTGAGAGGTGGTGATTAATATTTATTCCTAGTTGTGTTTTTTTTTCGCGAAAAAAAGGATAACAAAATTAAGCTGTTCGATAAATCGCTTTTCAATCAATGGTAGCCGTGGAGATTTATCGGTAGCGATTGTCACGATTGTCAGCATATCGGTGCAAGTCCTTGTCGGGAAAAAAGAAATCCTAGTTTCAGCGTTTCCTTGACAGATTGTTGTGCGGGTGTGTGCGTTGTCGAAGAGTAAACTTTGTGTGATAGCCGAAAGAGTGCAAGAGTTTTCATTTGTCCTGGCTGACAATTGTGTACCCAGCGTTTTTCACTTTTTAAATTTTCCGGGTTTTGTGTTACATCCGGTCGACGGGAAATCGGTAAAAGTGGCGGCCGCAACGGCAACAGCCAGCAATTTCGTAATTGCGGCCCCGGCCACCGCAACTACGGCAACAATGGCCTTCAACGGGGGTGGTGGCGGCGGCGGCGGAGGTGACGGACCGCAAAACAAGAAAATTCGTACTGGACAACAGCCCGGCGAAGCCATGGATATCCAGCATCAGAGCAATCGGGTGAGTACACACCTTGTCTATAGGTCTATGAGAAAAATTACAATTATCATGGCGGCTACCATAAGGATCTCTCGCATTCCTCTATTATAGGCAAATTCTCATAAACTTGCCCATCCCCTTAACGATCCTTCTTGAATACAATTGCAAATGCCAGGCGGCGCGTATAGTTTGTGTTGTATATTTCGCACGATGACAACGCTTCGCGTTCCTGATGTCTGTGGGTTCTGCGGGAAAAATCGATTTTCCTAAAATGCAGGCACCGACCGCACGCTGAGATGTTATCTTCTGGTGTCCTGCTATAGTGCGCTCCCCCTTTGCGAACGTTGTTATAAACATAAGCATTGCCAGGGAATAAGGCAACGACACAACAACGACGATGCTCCCACATTGTAAAAGGAAGGGTGGCACATAAATGCAAGTATCGCCGGGAAATTGCACAAATCGGGGGAAGATATGGTGCTTTCTCTGGTCCACGCGGATTCCGGGAAATTTCCGAGCAAACATTACACAAATTATTCAGGAGGGCGAAAGGAAGTCGCGATGAGGAACCCTTCAGATGATTCTTGACGTTGTGGAGTAGATTGTTGCATATTCTCCCTCGTTCAGTATTGCTGTCGCGAGATATGTAGATACAAAGAGGAATAAATTTTCAGAATTAAAAGCGTTGCGGGAAGAGCGCAAGTCTGGGAAACGTCAGCCGTTTTTAGGTAAAATTTATCCGACAAGAAAGGACACAATTTTTTTTGATATGGGAGGACATTTCGTTGGCTTAGTTTTGGCGGAAAAAATTCAAATTCTTTGGTTTGAGAATATGAATACATATTTGTTGTTTATATAAAATACAAGCTCGACCAGGTTTTTGTTTTAGTGGGAATGTTTGGGAGAAAGTCAATAAGAATTTCCCGGGTGTTATATGAATATGTTAGGTACAATAGACTACGTTTATTTTTGCTAAAAATGTGGAATGCACCTTTTTATCAGTGCTATTTAAAAATAATAGATACATACATAGCCTATTTCGTTCGTGTCGTTATCTAATGTACGTAATAGATGTTAGTTGTCGCTTACTGGAAGGATTAAGTCGAGTCGATGACGTAATGGGAAAAGCATGCCCAGCTAGGGGAATAATTTAGAGTTAAGAGCTCTAAATTAAACAGGTGTACCGTGAAAACAATTCTGCAATTCTAAAACGTACGAATTTATTATTATTTTTATTAAAGTTTCTTGAAAAGTCAATTAGAATAGACGGGTTGAATGTGACTTGGGACCAAAGTAGCTACGTATTTTCGATTGAGAAAAACTATTGAAAACACACAGAATAAACTCCTTTAATTCACATAAAGTGAGATATCCTCTTTTTTTAATAGTTAATATAAAAGGTGTCACAAAATTAAAGCAAAATTTAAAGTGAATAAACTTTTTTTTAGTTTTCGTAAAATTTTGATTTTTTCTTTCGTTTTGTCAACTAGACACAAGAGGGTTTATGTGGAAAAAATCGTATCTTCCCCAAGGCTTTGCTAGCAGATACCCTCACTTCTGCTGTTTATAAAAATATGTTATTTAGCTTCTTTCCGCTATTGATATGTAAAAGTTGTTTAATTGAAAAAGTAGAATTAAATAAAATACACTGAGCTTCAATGAAACCGGGCCACACAGTAAGCGCGAACTCTAATCAAAACAGGCATTGTGTTTGTTTCGTGAGTTAACGGTACTTCAGATAAAAATCATATAAAAATCAATAGTCATTTGAATTGCCTTTAAATGCACTTTCTGTAGATATAACTTTCATAGTTGTAAGTTTCATACTTTTTGAGAAAATTGAATTTGAGTTCGAAAGTGGCGAGTGGCCCGCTTTTTGTGAAGCCGAGTGTATGTACCTAAATATAGTAATTTCCGACATTATAAAATTAATATTAATTTAACTTTAAAAAATAACTGGCACGACCGTCCAACATTGAGCCAAGGCCATGGCCACAGATGTGTTTGTATGACATCCAATATCCAAGACCTTAACTGCTTTTTTTGTAGAGGTGTTGAGATCAACAGCACCAAATTTGCTCACGATGAGGCTCGAACCTACAACCTTTGTGCTCCTTGGCTAAGAATAGAGCACAATGTCATTAGTAGAACATAACCGCACGGTGAGGCTCGAACCCACGACCTTTGTGCTCCTTGGCTATAAATAGAGCGCAATGTCATTAGTATAACATAACCGCACTCGTTAAATTCAACTGATTTCAATTTATATTATGTACTGAGCTGATTTCGGGAAAAATTGTGAAAAAATTTCATTACGTATCTCTCTCTTGATTTGTCCCAACTCCTAGTGGAGCATGGTGCGTCTACGACTATCGTATGTAGTCGTCAATGTTTCAACGACAACTGAATTCGGAGTGTGATACGGTTGTTGATACTATGATGTAAATTGAGGTACCTATTTGCATATAAAATGAAGGAATACATTTTTTAACGTAGGATGGAGCCTCAAATCATTCAAATTGCATTCAATATGAAATATGAAAATTTAAAAATAAAATAATAAAAATAAATTTCGGAAAAACCGGCCGTGACGTGATAAAAATAAACGTTTATTAGGAATTGTAATTGATAATGGTCGGGTACGATTGGAACTGTGTAATTACACAGTTTCAATCGTAAACAAATTAGAAGGAATCATACAGAAAATAATTAATTTCCAGAAGTCCTTCTCGAATAATTCCAAAGTCCTACCAAAAAACCCCTTTTCGAAAGAGATCTTTCAGCCGACATATGGAAATTTGAAATACATAGTAGATATAAAGGAAGGTGAAAGGAGTCATTAATTTCTTCCTTAGAAGGTTATTCTAGACTCTTTCTTTAACGGAGAAGGACTTTCTTTTTATTTCGAAGTGCTGCAAATAAGGTCTTTGAAGTACTTACAAAATTTATTTCGAAGTACTGAAAAGAAGTTTATAGAAGTCCTTCTCGAATTATTCCAAAGCACTCCTTCCTCTCGGAGTGCCTTCTTTCCGCGGACATTGAAATACAAAATAGTGCATCTGAAAGAGGTAAAAAGAAGGTATTCTTTCCTTTATAGAAGATATTCAAAAGGTGTTCTTACAGACCCTTTCATACCGGGTTTATTTTAAATTTAATGTCATTTAATTTCCTGACAAAAAAAGTGGTCTAAATAGTCGAATGGCTAAAGCGTTTGACTAGCGCTGACGGAGTACCTGGTTCAAGTTCCACTAGAAACAATGCAGTAAAAAAAATAAGCAAATAGACAGTCATATTTCTGTTATCATATCATATATTACTAAGCCTTCCCGATTCATTCGGTTTAAATTCTTATACGTGCCCCGAATGAAATCTAGTAGGCTTAGGGATATCATAATACAGTGAAACCTGTCTAAAGAGACCACTGTCGGTTCCCGGAAAAAGTGGTCGCTATTAGAGGTGGTCGCTTAATAAGGGTAATGAACTTAGGGAACAAATTCATCAATTTAGAGGCAATGTACAACTTTTTTCCTAAATTAAAGGTAACGTGAGAGATTTCAAAGCTATTATCTTCTCAAGAAATCCACGACCTAAATTTCCATCCAGAATTCAACAGAGCAACTTAACTTCCTTGACAGGAGGTGTCCTGGATACATTTTTTACTGGTGCATTTAGTAAAGATAGGTGGCTCTGGACCACAGAGTAAATAGCGCAAATTTACTGTTCATACCTGTGCCATGTGGAATGCAAGGGCTGTCGACCGTTTAAATACTCGTAGAAAAATTTTTTAAAGCTTGCATACTTCACCGTAGCTTGACGAAATTGACTGAATTACGCCGAATTGGCCAATGCTTTGCGAAACAACTACTCATATTAAAAAGGAGAACATTTGAATGCATCTGTTGCATTTTTCATTCAAGAATATTCTGCTCACGCACGATAAAAACTCAGTTAAGTTCTTTTATAAAATAATGAAATAATCTTTGAGTTCTACCAATTGTAATAAGAATGCGTTTTAGCGTTTTCAATTGCTAATTTTTTTTAACAGAAAACGCAACAACCTTTATAGAATGAATTCGAAAACGAAATGTTTTCCACGAAAACTAAACATTTTTCAAAGGTTCGAAAGCTCCCGCTAGAAAGATGTTATACATGTTACATGTGACATACCCTAGTTACTCAGCATTTAAACTTGAAAATATTTAGGTCAAACGCGGATCGCATTAACAGTAAAATTGCGAAACAGTGCCAAATTTGCGAAACACCCCAAAATGTTCGTTGTTTTCCGTTTTTTTGGCTCTTAACTCCGAAACTATTAATTTCTGCGAAACACTCTCCAGTTAGAGAGAACATGATTACTCTTCCAAAAAGACATAAATATTATAAATCCGTTGAACGGTATTACTACAATTTATAAATTATATTTGCCATTTTTAGCATAGTTCCATATTATGAATTAAATTTTGAGATTGAACGGTTTTTCATTTTTGGTCCCAAAAGTTGCATTTTTCTTGTTCTTTATGTATATGTTGGGGTGCTGAGCCCGAATCCGTAGCTTCCCACCTACATTTCGTTTCGAAACAGGGTCAAAATCGCCAAAAAATGACTATCAATTGTAGCAATACCGCTTAACGCATGTTAATATACGCGTTGGACCCGCAATCATGTTTTCTCTAACATGTTTATGGACTGGTTTTTGGAGAAATGTACTGTTTTGAAGTTATACGCCAAAAACGGAAAAACTCCGAAAATGTACAGGTTTTTTCGGTTTTGGTCTAATTTTGGTGAGAAGCTCCGGATTCAAACTCAGAAAAAAAAAACATAAGAAAAAAAATTTTTTTCTCCACCACATTTTGCAATCTGAAATCTACTAGCAGCTGTATGAATGATGGCTACAAAAACTAAAAAGCTCAAACTAAATCTGATTGGAAATTGTTGCTGTTGCTGCTTACTGCCCATAATCTATTATTCGCGTAACGTAACGACCTACATTTTTTGGGGCCTTATCCTTTTTTATGAGTTAATACCGTTAATTGTTCAATTTATTAAGAAAACTTGCAAAAAAAGCATACAAAACCCAAAAGATAAGCCCATGTGTACTTGCCTATGGTCGCTTTATACGGGCACATCGCATTTTTTATGGTCGCTAATAGAGGTGGTCGTTTAAGAAGGGTAAAATTTGTATGGACAAATGAGTGATGTAGTGGTCGTTGGTCCGACAAACAGGTGGTCGCTTAATACGGGGAACAAATGTATGGAGTTGTATGGAAACGAATTCCGTTCCCGAAAAAAGCGGTCACTATGAGAGGTGGTCGCTTAATACGGGTGGTCTTTTAGACAGGTTTCACTGTATCTATCATAATTTCCATATAAGATTGTCTAATTGCGCCGTACGGTATGGGTCTCAGGTTTCACTTGGTGTTGATTACTTTAAATATAAAAAGATATCAAAAAGTCCTTTGGGTAAACTTTCTTTTTATCCAATAAATTTTTATTAAATAAAGTCGTTTTCAGGAGTATTAATAACACCGAACACGGCAAAACGGCATATTATAGAGATATTATGGATTAGGTAATTAATTTAACGTAAAGATTTTTAAAAATCCTTAAATATCAGCTGTAGTGTTGCTTTAATTATATTAGTTCTTGTGATTACTTGTAGGCTAAATATTGCCGGGAAACGGCAAAAATATGATTTCTTTAAGGTTTTTATGACAATTTCAGATCAAAATAGTATATCCAAATTGACTGAGACAATAGTCTAGTACAGATAGCTCAAAACCCAAACATAAAAAAAAAAAGAAATTTTTGATGTCAATTTGTTGAATACACTGCTCAATATACGCAGTAGAAAGTTACACTAATTTCCGCCATGGGTTAAGGGGGGAGGGGGTGGCAAAGCGGTGAAAATTCAGTTTTTTGCAAATATCTGGAAAACTATAAGTCTGACCTTGAAATGTCCTGACGACAAAACAAACTACATAAAATTGCCTTTGTAATGATATACATATAACACGCAGAAAATTATACCCTAGACCCAAAAGTATTATAGTGAATTTACATTTTTTGAATTTTACATTTCGCACTGTAACTCTTGATAGAATAGACCTACTGTCATAAGATCTTGTCCATATAATGATAACAAAATTTTATTTGATTTGTACTAAAAATTGGAGTGCTCCCACCATTGACGCCCCCTCACTCCTCCTAACATTTTTCAAAAAGGCATGCCTCTAGCTACTTTTTAAATTGAGCCAGGCAGATAAAATTTAGTCTAAGCTCCATTATGCTCCCTACCAAAAAGTATTACCATCCGATCAAAACTAAGGGTATCCCCCATACGAAGTGATCGAAAATTCTGACAAATTTCACATTTTTTCACGTCTAAATTCTATGTAAAATAGAAAAAAAATTATCTCTTAGAACGTCATTATAACAGTTAATTGTAGTCTTGTGAATGTATGTTCAAAAGCGTATGCTACAAGTATCAAAAAATTGGGTTTGAAGGTCAGTGATACCAGTTCTAAGGCTATTTGCGAATATTTCGAGTAACGTGTACTAGCAACCTTCAAACCCGATTTTTCGTACTCCAGGCTCTGGTACAAACTTTTGGGTATACATTCAAAAGACTACAGTTAACTGTTATAAGAATGTTCTAAGAGATAACTTTTTTTTCTATTTTAGATAGAATTTAGAAGTGAAAAAAAAAGTGAAATTTGTTAGAAATTTGGTTCACTTTGTTTGGGTACCCTTAGTTTTGATTGGATGGTAATAATTTTTTGGTGGGGATCATAATGGAGCTTAGACTAGGCACCTCACTAAAGTTGATCTGCCTGGCTCAATTTAAAAAGAAGCTACAGACATGCCTTTTTGAAAAATGTTAGGAGGAGTGAGGGGGGCGTCAATGGTCGGAGCATTCCAATTTAACCCACGGCGCAAATTAGTGTAACATTTTACTGCATATATTAGGAAGTGTATTCAACAATTTGGCATCAAAAATTTCTTTTTTTTTTATGTTTAGGTTTGGGGCTATTTTGAACCAATTGTACTGGACTAAAATGTAATTTTCGAATGGCATGAACTGTATATCTGACGTCTAAAAAGAACGGATGATACTCGTATGAACAGTAAATTAGTCACCTAAAATTAAGGGTGAGGTAACACTGACATGCTTTCAGGGATCCAGTGATGAAAGCGACTACATAATACTGTCAATGGTTGCTTATTAGCGTCGAAATGACAAGGCACTCATCGGAACATATACCTATCTTCCACCCATATATCTTATCAAAAAATTGTCATATTAACCTACAAATCCCAGCAAATCTCGCAAACGAATAATATAACATTCTTGATTTGTTATTTCATACAGACATATCTATCGAAAAGATAGTACATATGCGACAATATGATCCAAAAACAATAGATAACTTAATCGATACGACGAAAAATTTTCCCAATACAGAAAACTTGCTTGCAAATGACGATATGCTCATCTGATAACAAAAAGATAATAAATTGAAATATGTTCATGCTGTAATCGTGAACAATTCAAAGAGCTTCCGATTGTTATTCGTATTGCAATTTCGTCGCTTTATTGTCTGTCCAACTTGTAGTCTACAAAATGCAGGACCTCTTTATTTTAATAAAAGATTTATACAAATTGTATCTCCCATATACAATTTTCACAGACTTTTAACCCAGATTGTACTAAACAGAGATGATTCTATATAACTGACGAAAAAAAAAATGAAAATAAAATTTCAATTTTTAATTCAGGACGAATAGTGGTGTACTCGTATTGTTGAACTTTTGGCTTTTCATCTTTTTTACATTTATGTGTGTGTGTATTTACAGTTTTTTTCGTCTGGCGTGAAATGGAATGTTAAATATGTATTACACAAGCGCGCATGAAACGGAACAAAAATATGACGGTGTATTGTGTGAAATTATGAAAAGCCATTAAAATTGCGTCAGAATATATATATGCAGAATTTTCCGACAGATGGATGTGTTGTGCATATTATATTCAAATCAAAAACTGATGGACAATGTAATCATATATTTACACATATAGGATATTAGGTTGTATGTGCATGAATGACATCTGGTATTTCTGAGTATCACTAGGATAGAATGGAATACAAGTTTGATAAAAAAATGACATGGCAGAATTGTATCGTCATGAGATGAGGGATGAAGCAAAAAAGCATATTCAATTATCTGGTAATTGATTTTTCATTATAAAATAAAAAAAATAAAAAATAAGTAACCGGCGCGACAATCCAACATTGGCCTAAGGCCGCAGGATGTGTTAGTGACATCCTATTTCCAAGATCTTATCTGGTTTTTTTGTTGAGGTAATGAGATCAGCATCACGCTCAGCAGTGTTATTTATCCCCATAAATGGGTACTCCTTTACCATCTGAGTGCGATCATAGTCCGTCACAAGCTCGTGAGTTCGTAAAACACCATGGAACACGGTGAGATTCGAACTCATGACCCTGTGCACCGAAAGTGCGCGCACTAACCGCTTGACCAGTCGGACTACGATTTTTCATTATGCAAGTATAAAAAAGTTCATACTCTGTTTTTCTTTTCAATAAAAAGGCAAAAATCTTCTCCACCTGGCATCTTTTGCGTAAGTTGTGCTGAAGTGCAAAAAGGAGATTCCAATATTCATTCATGACATATTGAGTAGACGAGACCGATAACTAATTCACAGGTCTACAAAATTAAAAAAAAATTTGGTGCCGCTGCGATTCAAGCATAATTTTAAAGCAGCGGACCTGTCAATACTCTCAGTGCCATTTTTTCATAAAGACTACATGCAGTTTTTAGTCTACGCAAATTAATGAAATTGCACGGTAATCGACAGCCACGAGCGTTCTCAGATCGACTAAATACATCTAAAATCATTTGAATTGCTAAATATATACAGTTTGAGCATCTCATGTTCAGACGAAATAATATTTGACGTTTTGATGTAGTCCTGATTTTTTTCTGTTGTGATTTACCGTTACTTTCAGGTAAAAGTTCTTATCTCACGTGCTAGTGTTCTTTTTAAGTACAGAGAAGCTTAAGGCTGGCATTTTTGACGGCCCTCAAATAAGACTTTTAATAAAAGATACCAGTTTTGTGCATTCGATGAATGATTTAGAGTCATTAGCGTGGATTTCTTTCGTCGACGTGGTGAAAAACTTTCTCGGTAATCATAAGGCTGAAAATTATCGGGTTTTTGTGCAAAATATGCTGGAAAATTTCAGAGATCTTGCTTGCAATATGAGTATTAAGATGCACTACCTCCGTGGTCATTTGGATAAATTTCCAGTAAACCTTATAGTAAGGAACAAGGCGAACGATTCCACTAGGACCTGAAAATTATGGAAAATCGTTATCAAGGTCAATGGGATGAACATATGATGACAGATTACTGTTGGAGTATCATGCGATAGTCCCCTGGAAAGTCTCATCTCAAGAAATCTCGAAAAAAAAGCTTCCTTCATGTCTGAAGAGTTAACAATATACATATTTTGGAACATTTCATCATATCTCGAAAACTACGCGTAGGATTTAAAAAATTTATATACCGTTAGAATCAGTAAAGCAAGGCTACTCAAAAACAGTTTGAATCTCCCCGGCACCAAAACCCATGTAGACCTCTGTGTTATTGTTTTTTTTTAGATTTCCAAAAGATTCTAAAACGTTCTAATACTGCAATATGGATGTCATCAAATTGTGTAATTTCCAGATTTTTTTTAAGAAGAGATATTTGGATATAGGAGTATAAAACAAATTGATAGAAATCAAATCCAAACCTTTTTCAAATCTATCGGGTTGGTTTGGATATATGTACATACATATTTGCATCAATGGTTGGATTGAATCACGCTCATTCCTGATAGAAATCAATATAGCTTGATCCTCCAATCAAAAATACACATAGCATTATACACGTATCTCTGGGTAGCACATTACATTAATTTTTCTACAAATAAATTTCCTTTTTTGCTTCTTTTGTCCCACCCGTCTGAATTTAGAGGTTTTCGTGATACATGTATTCTTTCGTATGCCTTGCCTAATATATTCTTCGAGAAACATATTACAAAAGAAATCTATATCCTAGATAAAATATACTTTTCGGTCCGGAAGTGCGGTAATTGATTTTCCTTATCGAAATGAACGAAAATCCTCTTCGATTTTCTTCATCATTCATTTCTTATTTTTTTCTACTTGCTTTACGCAAAGTATTCTCCTTAGTCAACTTTTGCTACCCCTATAGTACATATAACAATTTTTATGACTTGGGATAAAAATTTGGTGCTTTGTTATTTCCTGCCGCTTGGCTCGTAGGCAAAAGATGAGCTTAGTCGTTAGAGAGTGCCTATTACGAATTAAGGCATGGTATTACTGGAATTTACAGCATTTTCCGTACAGTTAAATATGTGTCTTACGATAAAAGTACATACATACATATGTATATGCTTGCTCCCTAGATAAATTTTCCTGACACACATCCACTCTAGATACAAACACTTTTGTCTTGGCGTATGCTAGATGTATACAAGTTATGTATGTATATGTGCAAAGTGTAAGAGGGATATTTGCACATAAAAGGGTGCCATAAAATGTACATTTTGCATAAGGATAATGTTTAAATGTTTTTTTTTTCATTTTCGTGATTTGTCATAACAAATTTTAATTTGAAAATCGTTTTATAGACGTTGTTATGGTTATACAGTATAACCTCGATAATTGCAACTAATTAATGCACAGAGTAGTTGCAATTTCCGAAATTACTGGAATTCCGAAATTACTGGCTTGATGACGCTATCTCGTTGCAAGCCGACCTGGATACCTTATCTGAATGGTGCCTTAGGAACGGTCTGCACCTAAATGTTTCTAAATGTGCTCAGATGATATATTCTCTTAAACCTTTTCCATTTTCCTATCGTTATCAAATTAATTCCCTTCCTCTTAAATGTGTTTCAACAGTTGACGACCTAGGCGTAACCTTTGAAACTAAGCTGAAGTTCAACGTCAATATTGAAGATTTGGTTCTTAAAACATCAAAACTTTCTGGTTTCGTATTAAGATGTTCCAGTGATTTTCGTAACATTGGAACTGCTGTAAGACTATTCCTTTCGCTTGTACGCAGTTTACTGGAATATGCGTCTGTTATTTGGTCACCATCTGCAGAACAAAACAGAACAGACTTAGAATCAGTTCAACGTAGATTCACTAAATCTTTATTTTTTAAATATGGAATACCTTACCTACCGTATCCTCAACGTCTTATCTTTTTAAACATTATGTCCTTGGAGAAAAGAAGGTGTTTTCTTGACCTTTGTTTTCTTTACAAAATCTGCAAAGGGCTTATAATTACTTCTACAGTAGAGGATATTGTGTATAGACTTCCCAGTTATAGGACTCGTAGTGTAGCCATTTTTAACCCCCCAACTGTTTGTCTTTCCACTTACATGAACTCGTCTATTATCAGAATGATGCGCAGTTACGACGATTTGGAGCTTGGTCCGCTGCCTTCTTCCATTTATGCATTCAGGCGCGCTCTGTTGTCTAAATTAAATTAATATTTTTATCAGTGATTATAAATATATTCTAGTTTCCATACTCGATTTTGCATGTACAATTAATTTCTTGCATTTTGTAGCTTACCTATTTAAATTCTTGAATTTTACGTTTTTGCTTTCTTACTCCTACAATTAGTTTAATAATATTTTTCATTTTTCCTCTAGTGTAGTTCCGAGGTGATTTCAGATTGCAAAGTGTGGTGGAGAGAAATTTTTTTTTGTTTCTTATGTTTTTTGGGGTGCTGAGCTCGAATCCGGAGCTTCCCACCAAAATCTCGTTGCGGAACAGGATCAAAACCGGGAAAAAACCCAAAATTTTCGGAGTTTTACCGTTTTTTTGTTTATAACTCCGAAAGTGTACATTTCTCCGAAAAACTGTCCATGAAAATATTAGAGAAAACATAACTGCGGGTCCAACGCGCCATTAATCATTAAAATGTGTTAAGCGGTATTGCTACAATTGATAGTCATTTTTTTTGGCGTTTTTTGCAATTTTGACCCTGTTTTGCAACGAAATTTTGGTGGGAACTTACAGATTCAGGTTCTGCACTCCAAAATACACAATGTACAAGATAAATGCAACTTTTACGACCAAAAATGAAAAACCATTCAATCTCAAAATTTTTTTTCATAAAATTGAACTATGTTAAAAATGGCAAATTTAAATTATCCACTGTAGTAATACCGCTCAACAGATTTAATATTTATGTCTCTTTAGACTCGCAATTATGTGCTCTCTAAAATATTCATGGAGAGTTTTTCGCAGAAATAAATAGTTGCAGAATTAGGGGGCGAATAACGGAAAAACATCAAAAATTTTAGGGTTTTTCACGATTTTGACCCTGTTCCGCATCGAAATTTTGGTGGGAAGCTCCGGATTCGTGCTCAGCACCCCAAAAAACATAAGAAACAAAAAAAAAATTTGTCTCCACCACATTTTGCAATCTGATGTACTAGGTTTATCACGTAGTAACTACACTACTCTTCTTTTCTATAACTTTAGATAACAGTTCTATAGTTTCTTAAGGTGCTGTGTTATTAGAATTATTGTTAGACTGTTCAGCTTGCCTATAATAATAAATAAATAAATTTTGCAATTTTCGAGTTGGTTTTTTTGTACAGAAACAAACAACAAAAATAGGCCTTATGGAGGAAGTCCTTGTTTGATTAGGTATTTACGTACCTGGGCCAAAAAAAAATAATGAAGAAGAAATTCAAGTTATAATATCATACAACTTATCTCGGTGACAAATGTGTTATCAAATCAATCGTCAAATAATGTTCCGGTCATTCATGCATTTCTGTTCCCTTTATAAACCACAGGAAGATTTTGGTTGTTTTTAAATGCTCTAGGCTTCTTGGTTTTTCCGATCACCATAGTAGCTTCACTTTATGCGTCCTGGTCGCTTTCGTACATGCCAGGAAATTTATTCTCTCCTTGCTAACTTTTCGCCCGGGTGCAGAAGATTCACGAAAATGGGCAAGAGTCTTATCTGGGAGTAACTTCCATATCAAGCCAGATTCATCCGCATTCACGGTTCGACGGCTGAAACATTATTGGACAGTTTTTCTCCACAAATTTTTAACAGCTGAATTCCATGCCGTTTTTTAAATTTTAATAACCAACCATTGCTTCCATTAAATCCGGTGGAAGTTTCCTCAATTTTGCTGTGGAGAGTTTCCTCAATTTTGCTGTGGAGATGTTTGGCTTTTTCTTTTAACAATTCAGCTGACATCGGTATGTTTTGTTATCGTTGCTGCAGAAACCCCTGATATAATGCAGCCTCCATTTTTTTAAAATTCGGATTGGCGCATGGTTTTTCTCTTATCAGAGACAATCTCCGCTGTCGCCACATATTTCAGCCTCGCTTTTCCTAATTCGACTACCTAATTGTCGATTTATCCACCTCATATTTCGAAGACAACGTTGCCAATGATGGCCCCCTTTCCAGCTCCTTTGCAATCTCCGCTTTTTGTTTCAGCGAAAGGAACTTGTGAGTTTTAGCATAGATTTTTGGTTACAAACAACGCCGTCAGGAAGTCAAATTAAACCTAAAAGGTTCCGCTAGGCAAATTCGTGTCATTCAGTTAATAATAAAAACGGTTTTCTATTTCCATGTAAAGACCATGAATGAAATTAAAGAATGACTCTAAAATCGCAACAATCTTTGCAAATTTAGAGTCTACAATGGGAAATATTTTCTTTGCAAATATATCGACTCTAAAATTGCAATTACCGTTGCATATTAAGAGTCTGCAATGAGAATAACTTTATAATTGCAAATATCGAGTATTTCAATTATCGAAGATTGTAATTATAGGGGTTACACTGTAGTTATAACAAGACAATAAATGTCTATTGTCCGTATATATACTTCAAGATTATTGATATTCGATTCACAAGCAAGCGTTTTCTTACCTACTTGTTTACTGCTGGAATTGGAAACTTTGCTGACAAGACGGTTTACCGTAGGAACCATGTAATCTCAATGTTATTAACGAGGTGTAGGTGCAGTTTAATCATACTCCCTCCCTTCAAAAGAACGATATACAGGGTGGGCCATATAAAGGTAAATCATGCAAACATTCATTAAAAAATGATGTAATGTGAACCGCTTTTTTTTTACGAGCATATAGAGCAACACTAAATTGATAAATAAATCATATTCAACCGGTAAAAAAAAACCTTATCAAAATCAGATTGCGATAAATTGATTATATTGATTCGCTTTGATTTTCTCACTTTATCAAGTAGTATAGGTAGTAGCTCATAGGTAAAAGATATTCACTCACCAAAATCGGCTGGAATAAGTTCAATTTTCTGCATACGGAAACAATATCAATGGCCTATAGAGTGAATTATGTGTCTCGTATCTAACCCATTTTCGACTTAGCACTAGCTGTTTGGTCAATCTTGGTGAATTCAATCGGTTATATACATTTTACATTAGTACATTTGAATTTATACCATTTTGGAGGAGGCAAGAATTAGATACGAAAAAATTTGTTTTGACCGCAGACATACCAACAGTTTAACCGCGCCAAAAATATCTTATCTTTTGTTTTTTTTTATACGCCTGACTGGGAAAATTGAATCTGACAATTATATTTTATAATACATAGATATATCATTGGCATATTCATTGCGCGATGTTCAGCTTTTGTATTCATTTTTTATCAGTTTATTTTAGAACCATACGTGCGTATACCATGCGCTTAGTGTCGTACATTATTATCATTTATATTATTGACAAGACGTCGAATGCCTATGAAAAATCGAGAGTGTGATAAAAGTTGTAGGCCGCGGTGTTTGCGCGATTTGGTCGAGCAGAAGACAGAGAGTGATCAATGGGCCCGGCATTGGTTTTATCGCAGTTAAGTTTTATGTATGAATGATGGAGTGCAAAACACCTGACTTGAGTAATCACTTATTATCACCTACATACCAAAAGGCTTCGCTTGTAAAAAAGTCTGCTTCATTTCATTTAGGAAACCTTTAATTTGAACCTAAAGGCTAGAAAGTAGTCCCAATGGAGTTCTCTATTCGAAGAACAAAAATATTGCCCCACATATAAAATTGTAAATGCAATATTGAATATTTGCTACTCTTCTTTAGGTTGCACTTAAGATCTTTTGCGATTGCGAATAGCAAATTGGTTAAACTACATGCAAAACTTAAAAGCTTCTTAAAGGCTTATGCGCAATTTCAAGCAGTAAAAGCTATTCGCCATTCACTATTCGCAAAATACCCTAACCGGACCCTTAGGCTAGTCTATCGATTGCAATTTATTGTTCAAACCAAGAGACTAAGGACCCTACCTTAAAATTAAGGTTTCTTGTCTGAGTCTCAGTTTGTTTAATAGATAATATTAACATTTCCGATTTCTATCGATGTGCACGTTATAAATGGATGAAAAATTAATGGTCTTAGTGCAGAATCGTGTGAGGGGACGAATTCAGTCTACGCGAGCAGTTTGAATATAAAACGAGGCTAATTTCGGGTGCAGCCGAAATTTGGATACCCTTCGCTCCCATCGGACTAAAAGTTTTCTCAGGCGTACCTACGACTTGTATTTAACCCCCCCCCGCATTCTTTTCCTTCTGTCTTCACAAAAGTACAATATTTGTGTGGGGTTTGGTTGAAAAAAGTGGGCAAATAAAATATTTAATATTTGCTAAAAAAATTTATTGGGGTATGCGCGAGCATGGCCTCACAGTACGATTCCATTTGTTTTACCTTTTTAGTTGCTTTGATAAAGACTCATTAATTCCAGGTTTAGTGAAATTGGTGTAAAAAATGTCTCTTAGAAGAACAAAAATGGGGGGATGGGCTTGTATGGCCGCCCCATGACCCCATCGTCCGATTTGATCCATTCTTACATATGTTCTGTGTGTTCAATAGAAACACATTTGTGTGAAATTTAGTTGAAATTGGTACACAAAGAACAAAGTTTTTCTTAGAAGAACCTAATTTGGGGAGTTGCGTTTGTATGGCAGCCCCATGACCCCATTGTCCGATTTGATCCATTCTTACATACAGCGCCCGCTCTAGCACTTACGCCGCCCCGGGCAAGAGGACAAATTGCCGCCCCTGGTGATATACCAGGCAGATTGATAGTCGGTAATATGTACGTCGTTGAAGTAGATGAGTAGTTTCCCATAACATCCTTGCAGCCGATAAACTTCAATTAGCCGGATTTCTTTAGTGTGGAACGTCCGTGGTTTATTTTCTTAAATGCGATATCTTGAGAATCATTGGTGTAGCCCAGGAGGATGGGGAGGCAGGGCGGCGAGTTGCGGTGGACCCTCTCTCTCCCTGGCTGGCGGTTGATCAAGGATACATTTTTGTCTTACTGCTGTATTACCACATAAAAAATCGATACTCTACGTATGAAAATTTCAGTGCTACAAATCAGCGTGTTGGTGGTGTCAGTTGGCGCCTGGTCTTAATCTCAATTAAGAAAGATTTCAATCTGGTGGTCTCGGCTATTCCGAGACAGGGATTCTAATCTAAAAGTATATATCATCCGCACAATTCTATTGAGAGTGGAGTTTTAGGCATTTAATATCCGAAACATGAACTCCCGTAGGTGTTATTAACATCATCATATCAAGGAAAGGAAAATAATGGGGGGGGGGGGATTAAATACAAGTCCCAGGTGCGCTCGAAAAAACTTTTAGAACGAGGGGAGCGAAGGGTATCCACATTTCGGCCGCGCCCGGTCTCGTTCAAAAAATATTTTTGTTGCCATATAGTTTAATGGGAATGGGAATACCCTCCGACCCACTAAAAAAAATTCCGGGCTAGTGGTATGATGTTGAAAATGTTGTTTATGTCTTTAGGAAATCCAGCCTACGCCCATACTGAGAATTTTTATAAAGAAGAACGTCAGAGCCAGCTAAATCGGGGAATCAAGCTAAGTCCTGATTTAGCATGTATGAAAAAAGGAAGTACTGCGGCTCTGGTAATGTGTACTGTGATTCCATCCCTTATCTTGCTGAAACCCAAACAATTTCGTTCGAAATTTGACTTTTAAATGCTAGATCAATGCAATGGGAACCAACTGAGGCTATCTATCTACGAGGAGATCGGGTGAATTGAATTCAAATTGCCGCCAAAGGTTTATAGAAGTTTCCAAAACTCCTGCAGGGGTATGAAATTTCTCACAGGAGACTATGTTTTAATCGCTTTTGTGTGTTTAGTGTTTATACGACTCAGTATTTCTCATTTAACATCAATTTCTAAAAGAGACAGAGACTAGCGTGCCTGATTACCACCGGTGCTTGATCTTGCCCTAGCAGTGCTCTAGAAGTTCTACTAGATCTACACCCGATTGAAATCCACCTCGAGACCCAGGCAAAACTAGCAATGATACGACTCATTGCTAATGATGCCAGTCTGGAGCTCACTAAGGGGCAGCTCAGATGCCTCAAAAACAATACTATAGCGAATATGCCCTCCGACCACCTTGCAAAAGAGCTCTCATTCGGACGCTGCTTCCGGGCTGTAACATGGAGCAGGGAGGAGTGGCAACCTAACTTCGCTAGGCTGCATCCACAAACCATCAAATGGTTCACTGACGGCTCCAAGACAACTGAAGGCTCAGGAGCGGGTGTGGTTGGCCCAGGACACAGGATATCTATACCTATGGGCCTCCATACCACTGTTTTTCAGGCAGAAATACACGCAATTGAAACATGCGCTGATCTCTGCCTACGAGAGAACTACGTAAATAAACGTATAGCCATCTTCTCAGACAGCCAAGCGGCTATTAAATCCCTTACTAAGTACACCGTCACGTCAGGACTTGTTCAATGCTGCCTGAAGGCGCTGAATAAACTAGGCGAAAACAACAGACTAACACTTTTCTGGGTTCCAGGTCATATGGGCATCGCAGGGAACGAACAGGCTGATGAGCTAGCACGCACAGCTGCATCATCCCCTTTCTGCGGACCTGAACCCTTTTGCAACATCTCTTCATGCTTAGTAAAGAAAGCTTTCAGAGACCAGAGGCAATAGAGCACTGGGATAAACTACCAGGGCTCAGACAATCGAAAATGTTT